>CM027126.1:43971100-44408257 GCA_015476505.1 Urochloa ruziziensis | reverse complement strand
TTCACATTTGATGGCTCGTAAAGCTTCATAGCATGGCAGAAGGGCCTGAGATCATCATCAGTTACAAGACGAGAAGGCAATACTCCAGGGTCTAGCCCACTAGTTGAACCATCCTGAACCACCTTTTGCCAAGCCGCCTGTATGAATACAACAGGAATTTCAATTACAAGAAGGCAGGTTTGTAAAAGCTCTAGGTGAAAGAAACATATATGTATCAGCATACCATTTCTTCTTCTCTCCTTTGCTTGTCAATAGATTCAAATATGTCAATCTCAGCTTCGCTGCAGGAAGGAAAGTGAAGTTATGTTATGTAAATACAAACATTTATAATCTGACAACAAATCATATCTTACCTCCGAGCAAGAATATCATTCAGAGCATCATCATCCAATACTGGAGCTGTTTCTTCCTTCTTACACTCACGTAGGAGTGATTCAAGATATTCCCTTCGATCCTCAGCACTGTAATTGCATCCCCACAGTATGAATTAGAGAGGGAAGGGACGGGGCCTTTCAGCGATATGTGGTGCCAAATTATTTGAGACAACAGGAAAATTACCTTGTGTTATTGTCAAAAAAACCAGCAGTTATACTCTGATTAGCAACACCTAATTTGTGTTCTGCTGAAGCCCTTACTTGCTCTTCAACAGTTCGGACCTTATATTCAGCAAAATAGATTGAAGTCAAAAACAAACTGGGATTTTCAGCACAACTAAGACGGCATTGATTTCAGTTAACCAAGCAGTACTTCTTCAGATGTTCAGCTCAACTAGAAGCCATTGATTTCGGTTAAACCAAACAGTACTTCTTGAGATATTCCAGTCATCACAAAATCATTAAAAAAATTGACAATTCATTTATTAGATGATGACAGGGTTATCTTGTGCATGTATCTGCCCACGGGGAAGTTATTACACGAGTACCTCTGCAGTAGATGCTCTCAGGGATGTACAATGGAGGTGCTTAGAAATGGTGTAAGGCAAGGAAAATTGTTTTCTTTGCTGCCATATGCACCAGGTGCCCATGAGGTGGATGAGATGCTTGAGTTTGAGCATACACAAGGTGCTTTAGTATTAAACTAAAAAAAAAGGTGCATTACTAACATGGAGGTTGAGCCTATCTAAGCACCTGCTTGCAGTGGAAAGCTTAATGATGAGGCAACATTCTCTTTAAGCACTAGTACCTGAGCACCTTGTATTGTACATGCCCTCAACAAATTGTTTACTAATTCATTTATTAGAATAATGACAATGTTTTCTCGGATAGAACGTAAGCCAAACTACTATGCTGCCAGGATAGCACATAATGGAATCTACAACAGTTGAAAAAGGAGTGCTGGACACAAGCTGGAAACTTCCCTAAAGTGTCAACATAGTCCTGTCTAACCACAAAGAAACTCAACTTGTGAGTTGTTGTGACATCATTCGTTTTCTTTCTGAGTTATATTTTCCCTCTTTTTTGCCAACAGATATCATTTGCCCTCTTAAATTTCAATTTATTGCGAAGTGTAAACATGGCGCCAGTGGCAGTCTCTCTACTTGTATGCTGGAGGTGTTCACATCAGCCTCCTTGCAAAACTACTTAGAAATTCCCTTTCCAGACCCTAAAATTGTGTGCGAGTTTTAATCACTGGGTATACCCATTGGATTCATTGAGTAGATAAACGAAGTTTCAACATAATACCAGAAGAAATCTTTACCGTTTCTAAACGCAAAACAAGAACCTCCTTCTTTTGACCAATCCTGTGGGCCCTAGCCTGTGCTTGCAGGTCAACCTGGACAACAATCAATTACGAATTAGTATATGGTGTTTTATTACAAGAGTATGTACATATATAATATATTACCATATCATTATAACTAGATTTTAGCTACCTGAGGATTCCAATCAGTATCAAATATGATAACAGTATCAGCTGCTTGGAGATTGACACCAACACCTCCAGCTCGTATACTGACAAAAAGCAGCAGCGAACAATAGAGCTAAGTATTTGTTGCTCAAATATGTAAACATATTTAAACATTAATGAAATCAATAACCCAAGCATGCTTCGTGACTTGGCTAAGCTCCCTTTTTTATAAGAACACGTGATATATAATTGTAACATACCTAAGAAGAAAAATGAACGCTTGAGAATTAGGAGCATTAAATTTATCAATAAGAGTTCCTCTTTCATGGCCAGAAGTGTGCCCATCCAACCGGAGATACTTGTACTTTTTCCAAACCAGGTAATCCTCCATTACATCAAGCAATCTTGTCATTGTAGAAAAAAGTAGAACCTGCAGATTGTAGTTGTTATTAGTGGACTAGAACTAATCACCAGACAAGGGAACAAAGATACCAAGAAAAAAGAACATTCGAGCTCAACTTGCAACTACAGAAAAAAGGAACAATCAAATTCTAATGTGTAGAAGCCAAACAAAATCCAGTTAATATTCACTCACCCTATGGCCAGTAGCTTTGAGTTTGGGTAGCAGTCTGTCCAGCATCTCAAGTTTTCCACAAAGCCTCACAATAGATGGCAGGTAATGTCTAGGTAGATAGCCCTCAATCTACAAAGAGAACCAATGGTTGATGGGATGAATATAAGGATTAAAAAATAAGAAAATTTGCAGTGTACCTCTTCAACATGAAGCTGGCTCAGGTACGGATGGTTGCAGATGTTCCTCAATTCCATGACAGTATTGTGCACAGAACGAACCTAAACACAATACAATAGCATTTTAATCCTTGAAATACTTGAAAAATAACAGTTAGCATAAGAATCAACTCAGAACGGTAAGATGCTGCGCACCTTAACCGCTCCAATTGCACCAAGATTTTCTTCCACCCTTGTCATGAGAAGTTTCTGATAAGCAGATGCCTCACATCTTACAAGTCTTTCAATCTTCGATGGCAGCTGATTTTCAACCTGAATGTAGTAAAACACAACTAAAATATTACATGAATTATCCTAATATAGACAAAGATGAGAAAAAGGAAAATGATAAGAACCCTGAGCTAATGAGCAAAATTGCTAGGTGCTAACTAGAAGACCTGCAACGATGCATTAATCCCTCAGATTATTTTCCTGAGACATAGGATTTCTAGAATTCTTAAGTGTACTTACTTCACAGTATATCATCAATTGCTACAAATCAATGTCGTATTAAACAATCTGTGGAATATGAACCTATTGATATAACTTTCATACACTAAGTAGGCATATAACTTGATTAATTGTTAGCCAAAGTTTGATCTTTTCAAACTTGAATATACCCTTACAGAAGAACAAGAGGGAGTACTTCTTTTCACTTTGTTGAATATACAGATGGTTCAGTTCAATGCCAAATTTCAAATACAGCTGAAAGGGGTGGCTTGAATTAAATGTAAGACGAGGAATATGCTTGAGAGTTGAGCCAACACATATCATGCACCCCTGCTGTTTGCAAATGTAAGCTCTTTTCTAGTGTTCACGTTCAAGATATAACCCAACCAAATGGTGAAAGAAAGCATAAGCCACGTGCCTCTCACGTATTTTAGTTGTCAAAGTCAACTATGGCTAATGAAGAATGCACACTGGATTGCTGGAATGTAAATATGTGATTATTCGATTATTCTCAAAACAGACAGTAAGATTGTGAAATCAAAGACCTTATGCTTAAGTCTTCGGAGTACAAAGGGCCGAAGAACCTGGTGAAGACGATTTATGATCAGCAAGTTTTCCTCCTCTGAAAGTAAGGCCTTTAAGCAGAAAATATAATTTAGTCAAACATCATTCCATAGAACAAAATAGTCAATTGTTTAGGGAATCAAATAAAACTGAACCATACCTCATCCGTTGAATTATCACCATTGCCTTCAAATGGTTTGTTAAACCACTGAGAGAAGTCCTCCGATGAATTAAATATATTAGGCAACAGAAAATTCAAAAGTGCCCACAGCTCCTCGAGATTGTTCTTCACAGAAAAAGCACACCAAATCAGCAGGGAGGGGGTGGGGAGGAAAAGAGAGTGGTCAGTTCAGTAATACAAGATAACAGTACAAATGCAAACTTCAGAACCTGCAGAGGAGTTCCTGTCAATAATAGCCGATGAGAGCTCCGATAAAGCTTCAAATCAGCATTGAGCTTACAAGATGCGTTCTTTATACGATGCCCTTCATCAATTATTATGTAGTGCCATTGTATTTTGCTTAGTTTTGGCCTATCATGCTTGTTCATCAAGTACTCGTACGTTGTCAAAAGAACATTGAACTTCTGATGGACAATCATCTCTCTGAAAGAAAATAGCTAAAGTGAATAAAATACCAGTTTGGAATAGCAAAATATGAATTAAAAAAATTAACATTTACTTGAACATTCTGCGCCTTTCTTCAGGAGGACCAGCATAAGCAATTTTATTTATGCTAGGTGCCCAGAAGTTGAGCTCAGATTCCCATCCAGAAAGTACGGATGATGGTACAACCACAAGAAAAGGTCCTCGGTCATTTTTCGTTTCCATAAGGTAGCATATCAGAGAGATTACCTGCCAAAGCAGCAATGCAAATAAGGAGTCAGATAACTGTTTTAAACAACCACGTAACAGCTGAAAATAAGTGCTGAACACACTGCAGTAGGTCTTACTTGTACTGTTTTACCAAGACCCATCTCATCTGCTAAAATTCCATTCAAATTATTATTGTACAATGAAACCAGCCAACGCAAACCGTTCATCTGGTACCTGCAGAATAGCAAGTAACAAACAAACAAAAATGTACAAATGATCAAAACAGAAATGAATTAATTATAAGAATATCTTATCACACACAAAAGTTTAAGGGAACAAAAGAATAGCAGAATGAATAAAGCATCTTACTCTCGCAATTTGCCACCCTCAAGATAAGATGGCTGATCATTCACGGTCTCCTTAACACTAGAAAAAATGTAAGTAATCATATCAGAATTAGAAAAGGATTGAGAATCTAAAACCATGCATGTGCTTATATTTTCCCACTGGAAAAGGAAGATGTATTTTATCAAATGCAGAAGTACCTGTGGGCCAGTTGATAGTACTTTTCATTACTTTCCAGATAATGCTGCAAAGAGAGGACATCACAATTAAGCATATCGTAAATATGAATAGAGTCTGAAGTCTGAATAACAGAAAAGTAAATAACCTGTGGCTGGTAGCTCTCATCTTCGATGTCGTTTGCAGGGTCAATCTTATCTGAAACATTAGATGCACGTCCATCTGTGGACTTCGCATTCTTCAATTTGGACCCAAGTTTCTGTAGATATTTCTCAGTTTCCCGCAATAGTTGCTTAACTCGGTCAGATTTTGCATCCTACAATGCGACAAGAGTAACCAGAAGTGAAATCAAATAAACATAGACTAAAATGAAGGGCTAACCTCTAATATAGCAAGCAAGCTCACCTGGACCATCCTAAGATATCCCTCAACATCATTATTCTTAAGCAGATTGATTTTCTCTCGTTGGATTCTATCCAGTTTCTCCCGATGAATTCGTTCCTTCCTCTTGTGAAACTCTTTAATGTACCGATTGAAACCCTTCAAGCGTTCTCTCTTAACCTTGAAGCTGTCCTCAAGTCTCTCTCTGCAAAAGGCATCAGGTAGAGATGACTTCAACTGGTACAACAGTGATGAATTCAATAAAGATTGGTATCAAACCTGTGAGCCTCTATATCAGCAAAGAACTCCTTCTGTCTCTCACGAATTCTCTTTTGCCTTTCTTCCTTCATTTTCTGTTCAATTTTTTCAAGCTGTTTCACACGCCGTCCATGCCTATGTTTCTTCACTGCTTTTACACGCTCCAAGTCGGCTGTATTGGGCTTGAAAAAGTCCATCAAAAACTCACTGCATGAAAGAACAAAGATGAGAAAATACAAATTGCATAGTCAAAAAAACATATAGTCAGATTAAAAAACAACATTGATTAGGGGTCTCCAATGACAACAAACCTGCGTACACGACGTTGAAGTGGCAGAAGTTGAAGTTTTTTCAGTTCAATGACACTCTTTGTCTTTGCAGAAAGATCTTCAGAAGAATTAACACTTTCCTGAAAACATAGGAAATTTAGGTTGTGTCACCAAGGTTTACAGACAGCCAACAGAGGATAAGATGTAAATCTAGTGTAGTGTAACAAAAAGAGAAACGCGCTTAATAGCTTACATGAACCAGATATGATAGCAAAAAAAACACTGCTCGAATGCAAATTCTGAATTTGATAATATAATGATTGGAAGGTTATCAAAAAGAATTTCATAGATGTTATATAAACATTTCTAGATGATGTGTCTCATCAGGCTCTCAAAGGGAGAACGCAAACCTTTAGCTTCTCATAGGATGCTGACATTCTGCTGTGTAATTTATGCTGCTCCATTGTCCTTTTTTGTTTTTCGTTGTACATTCTTTTCTGGTAATCCAAGATCCATTTTTCTGTCATTGTGTGCTTTGGAGGAGACGATGGCAAATCATCATGCTCCAAGAGATCATCTTCTTCATCGGCAGCCTGCTCAGACACAATCTCCGCCACGTGGCTAGAATTTTCAACATCATTACCAGCTCCAACTGTCTCTGGAGTCTGCTCTACAGGCATATTGGAATTGTAACCATCAACGGGCATATGGTGTGACTTTGAAGGTGCAAGTGATTCTTTAGTTTCCTGATTCATATGCTGTCTATTGCCACCCAAAACAGTAGGTCCCAAGCCTCCCCAGCTCAAATTCCGATTCAAATTTTCAGCATCAGTTCTATGAGTATCAGGAACGATTCTTCTTGCATCTCCCTGAAAGTATGATTGATGTGATCCAGATGGAATGGGAGATGCAGTTTCTTGGGAACGCATTTCAGAACTAGTTCCCTGCATAACAGAAGCATGTTGGATATTTCCTACTTCAATCATAGACTTATCCTGTTCAGCTACCTTGATCTTCTTTACGGCACTCTCCGGGTTCCTTGGGACAGAATCAACCTCTGCAATACTTCCTGCAGATGTGGATGGAAGTCTAGAGATATCACTTTGCCTGCCAAAAACATCAGAATTCTCCCGACTGCTTCCATTTTCCTTTCCCAAACCATCAGCCACTCTGTTCTCGCTGCCCCTCTGACCAGCACTGTCACCTGATTTTCAAGTATAAACTCGTCACTTGTAGGACCAAACAAAAATACCAAATAGATCACACAATGTGCTTTTTCTTAGTTCTTACTTTCTGCAGGAGGCCCTCTACCCAAGGCAATTTCAAGATGCACCTTCCTGGGCTGCAAATTATTTCTACAAGAAAAAAAAAATAGCCTACATGAGCGCCATAAAATGAAGTTTGGACATCATGCTCTGAAACCATAGATACATACTCAGTCGAACTACAAGAAAATGATATACAAAAAGAAATGCACACCTAAATGCAAGAAATACTAAGCACTGTGCTCTGAGCTGCTTCAGCTGCTGTTCTTTGAATGGTATGTTGGAAGAGGTATGAGGTATTGGACTTGGCCCAGTGTTTCTATTCTGAAGTGCAGACGGCCTCCCTTCTTGGAAAGATGCCTCGGATCTCTGCGGTGCTCTCATAATACCTTGCCTTTCTTGCATGGGACTTCCCTGAAAAGTTGCAAATACATTTGTCTCAAATAAGAACTCTTGAAGATTGCATTAGCTATTTCAGGTACAAATATTAATAAACAAATGAACAAACAAAAAGCTTCTCAAGATGGCTGCACCAGCCAGATGATCAACCTAGTAGGAAACCAATTAACATATCCTCAAAAGATACATGAGACATGGATCAAATGCATTTTCATGCAACCTCATTTCAACCTTATGAGAATGAATATCTAACCCTCCTTCCAGTGGACAACATAATAATATCTAAAAGGCACATTACATGATATCCAAATACTCCGTCCCAAATTACAGGTCAATTTTGATTTTCTAGGTACATAGTTTTTGACATGCACCTAGAGTATACACTATGTCTAGATACATAGTAAAAATTATATATCTAGAAAAGCCAAAACAACCTATAATTTGGAACGAAGGGAGTAATATGTAAGCCTATGCACATAGAATCTTCAAGTATTAAAACAAAGGCCTTACATGAGGAATGCCTTGTTGAGATGCAACTTTAGCCGTTGAATGAAGTTCAGTGCCAATACTGCCGGAAGCCAATTCCTTGCCTTTGTCCAGAAAATGTGAGCCACCTCCAAAGGAAGAGGAATTGTAAGGAGGAACTGTGGGAAATCCCATTTGTGGTGCAGAAGTTGAGTTAAAAGCTCCTTGTGCCCCTACATTAACTTTCCCTGCAATATAAGCAGGCTCATTATCAACAAGGTAATTATTTGAACTCCAGTATCTGTCATTAAACTTAAGTGTAAGTACCATCGACATTAATTCCAGAACCCACTAAATTGGGAATAGACCCTTGAGAATTCTTCATAATTGAAACTTGAGGATTTTGATTCCAACCAAAACCAGAATTAAATAAATTTGCTCCACCCTGTATACTTTTCTGCAACTCGATAGGAACACCACTGGAAGCCAGTCCTTCAGGAAAATTTGGAATTTGAGCCATTGTGAATGGATTTGATGGTTTGTCAATAGTCCTCCCAGAAGAAGTCAACGGACCTTCTGGGTTAGCCCTGAGAAAAGGTGCACCACCATGTAATGGTGGCACCTGAGCAGTACCACCTTGCACTGAATGTGATTGCTCATTCTCCATTCCCATGGAAGGCTGACCTTGTCTACCAGCTTTGCCAACCTGTTTCCCCTTTCTGGTATTGGAGATAGCATCTGACTTTGAGTTGTCTTCAGAATGCAAATCTCCAGCTCCTTTTGAATCCATCCTTTTTCTCTTAGAAGAGGTTTTCTTACTTGTTTTCTCATCAGATTTCAAAGAATCATGTGAATTCATAGATCTGGTGTCCTCCATCTGCAGACTTGCAGGGCTTTCAATGCCAGAGGACCTACCGCTCTTTTGTGACATAGAGCCTTGATGAATATCAGCTGCTGAAAAATCACCCCTATTTGGCCCTGCAGGTACCCTGCCAGAAATAGATGCCACGTGCCTTGTCATATCTGTTGAACCTGACAACATAAAAGATGAATCAGGAAGTGAAATTTGTATATCCACAATTATCAGAATTTTTCTTTGAAGCTGCTTACCTGATGGAAACTGCCATAATCCAGCTTGCCCGCTATTCTGGGATGCATCACTTCCAACCATTGGAGACTGGTTACCAATGACCTCCTTGTCCTTTAACATGGCACCACTAGAATCCCCTGCCTGCGGGCCACCAGGAAATGGAATTCGCGATGATCGCAAGGCATCTATATCAATTCCATGTTGGTTTACAACTGTCTCCATAGCCCTGCCAATGTTACAGACAGTATGGAAATATTTTGAATTAGGAAGAGGTGAAATGTCCAGCCTTACATTGTTAAATTTCTATATAACTGCTGAACTATGTAACATCCTTTCACTTGGCATTTAAAGCATTCATGTAAAAAGTACAACCAATTAGAATACTTGTCAGTACAGAACACTAATTGCAGGTGTTGGCTGTGTGGAATACCCGGTACCATGGTAACAAGTGTGTGAGCATGCTATGGTGTTTTTTTTCTTTTCTTTTTCGTGTGTCCCTCCCTCCTCTGCAGGCCATAAACTTTCTCACCCAAAAAAATACAATAGTTCCAACACACAGTATAAACCTCCATAACATCCTAATTCCTTCACCATCTCAACCCTGAATCTGCACAAGGATAAGCCCATTTGCACTAGTACCCCTTTCTTCCTTTCCCCCTTCCCTCCTTGCAGGTTTAGGGTGGCTACGCATTTAAAACGACAACAGATTTTTTGCATTGTTGGACCTAGTATTCCCCCCCCCCCCCCCCCCACAGTGACTTATGTCCCTTCTAGTTCCAACTTTTCCTCTCCTAAATTACTGGAGAAAATTGGTCCTACATCACCGAAAGAAACTTGCTTCAGTAGAATACAATCAAAGGTTCACTCCATTAAGTTCTGTAACATTCTGTCTTTGACGGGTTTTCTTTTCCTTTCATTTTTCTCTTTTTTAGGGTGCATTTAGCACCCCATTCTTCATTTTTGCAACTCTGCTATAAGAACAGCATGGCTGCAAATATTAAGTTAAAAAGACCAAACAAAAAATATTCAGCTCCAGACAACTATGTCCCGCAAAGATAAACTAAAAATTCTAACCGATATTTGAGTCATTTTCTCATTTCTTAAACATTGTGAAGAACCAAAGTAAATGTTCACCTCGATATGACTTGATATGGCAGTGACTGCTCCTTTCCACTTAGTTTCATATGTTGACATATCTGGAGCATCAAAGAAAACATAAGAAGCAAGTTGGTATAGTTTTTTAGACTTTCCACACCTTTATGCATCTTTGTGTAGGCTGCGTACCACATAAAGTTTTGTTGCTAGTTTAACAGGCTCATCCTTCGATTCCTGAATAAGTTTATGAAGAAGTTTCGCAGCCTCCATCTCAACATGCTGTGATGAAGCCATTTGAGAATTAACCTGCCATCACAGCAAGGGCATTCAAATCAGAAAGATAAATAATAATATTCAGTGCGACCCGTGATTCATGTTAAACTAACAAATGTGGTAACCTTCAGGAATCCAAAACCATATAGAAAAAGGCATCTACAAAAGTGTTGAGGTATAGATACAGTGGCAGATGTTTCAGAACTACTTTTAGTATATGCAATATATTAATGCACCATTAGCAGATTTAGTAAGCAAAAACAAACATAGCTTCGTAGTCTCATGTCAATCCACACTATAACTTCAAAGAATATATCGATCTAGGCTTTACATGTTCCACTTTAGCTAGAGATTTTGTCGAGAAACCACCATAGGCAGTGCAATATGTTTAGCTAAAGCTTAGGTCAATATTTCTGTACATGATACGGGACCTCTTCACAGACTATATATGTAGATGGTATTTACATGAACCTACTTCCTGAGTTCTCAGAGCTGGTTTCCCGTATCCAAGCTTTATACTAACCTAAGAAAATATGACTGCAGATGGTTAGTCTTTAAAACCACTTTAACTAAATCCTGTTTTGCTTCAATTCAAGATCCAAACAACCTCTCAGCATTGATGTGCTAGACCAACTCGCCACATGTGCGTTCAAAGCTACTGAGCAGCTGGGTGAACCAATTACATCGCCCCCAAACAACTCCCTATATATTTCGCATCCAAAATTAGACTACTAGAAGCACTAACCCTAGCAGGGAAACAGAGCAATATTGATCGCGACCACAATTCCCAAATCCGCGCACAGGGAAACCAAACCTACACCTCGGGTGAGCTCGAGATAGAGGAGAGAAACCCAGGCAAGCGGCGGTGACTTACAGTGATTGGGGATCGGAGAAAACCCTAGCTGGAAGGAGGAGGGGATGAAGGCCGGAGCCGCAGAGCCGCCGCGCAGGAGAGCTGGTGGTCTCCAGCAGCGGCGGCAGTGGCGAGAGATTCGCCGGCGAGCGCGGCTGCGGTGGCAGGAACAACGCGTGAGCTAGGTGCCCGAGCTCGAGCTCGTCGCCTCCGCCATTTCCAGTCTCCCACTAGACCCCCTGCAGTGATGCTCTCTCTCTTGTTCCGTGTAGCATTCGGCTTCTAGTCTAGCGAAAAGTCTTGTGTATGGGCTCACTGGCTGGCTTACGACGTCTTATTGGGCCGAGCTTCAGAAACTAATTGGGCTTGCTCCATCTTTTTACGCGGATCGACGTCGTCGTCGTTCGTGGTTGAGAATCTGCTGAGCCTTTTGTCTTCGGCCCAGATGCCACCTGAACGGGCCATCAGAAATATCAAAGCTCATGGCAGATAAATTTTAGGGAAAAGCTAAAGGACACCCTGATCACCCGGGCCCATCACCGCCGGCCTTCTTCCACATCTTCCTTCTTCCATCTCCTGCCACTCCGGCAAAATACGGCGAGATTAGGATTCGGGGTTAGGGGTCCGAGGTTGCTGGGTAGGTGCTCCGTTGGACCTAGAGGGAGGGCCGGACCGACGGAGGAGGTGGGCGCGGGGGCGGCGAGGCCAGGTGATAGAGGAAGGCGGTTGGGCGGTGCCAGGGTGGGGGCGTCGATGACCGGAGACTGCGGCAGCGGTGGAAGGCGGCGGAGGGAGGGGCAGGAGGCGACGGGCGCGGGCGGGCTAGGGTTCGTCGGAGCTCCACGTCGGGGGAGGGGCAGGGCGGCGACATGGGGCTGGCCGGGAAGAAGAGATCGGGAGGTGTTGGGAAGAAGAAGAAGAAAAGTTCTGGAGGCAGAAGATGATGGGCGGCCCTCCGTTTTTCATCTAACGGTGGAAAGTATAGGGTGAGATGGGTGGATGCTTCACCCGGGTGCTATATAGACAATCCCAAATTTTAATATGTACTACCTTCGATCCAAATTATAAATTGTTTTGGCTTGTTTAGGTTCATTATCTTTGTTATGCACCTAGATAAACGCTATGTCTAGATTCATAACAAA
Organism: Urochloa ruziziensis; assembly: GCA_015476505.1. Lineage (NCBI taxonomy): Eukaryota > Viridiplantae > Streptophyta > Magnoliopsida > Poales > Poaceae > Urochloa > Urochloa ruziziensis. The sequence continues at coordinate 44,395,780 of CM027126.1, read as the reverse complement.
ATCTATGAACTAGAAAAGCCAAAACGACCTATAATTTGGAACAGAGGAAGTATTTAAAAAAAGATAAATTTTAATATGTTCTAAAAAATAATTTTTAATACTATCTTAACTAACTTTAATACTCAAACTTCCTGGGTTCGTAGGTACGTTGCAAATTGTAAGTGGTTGTCAGTCCACAGTTGCCCCTCAATAATCAGCACATTATTTTCATTTTAAGTTACATGTATGCCTATTGCATACCAACAAATCTTACGTGTGAAAAAAAATACTCCATCCATTTAAAATTATACTAAAATTTTAAAATTTTTAAGATTAATAGTTTCACTATGTAACTAGATATACGCTATATCTAGATACACTAAACTATATGAGTCTATTGAAGTCAAAATAAATGATAATTTGTAATAAAGAGAGTACTAAAGATACACAAGCCCACAACACACCTTGGAGTAGCCCTATCATGTGTAAAGGGACATATTATTGAAGATCAAGTTAGCCTTTCAATCACTTCCCTTAATATATTTGAAAAAAAATCCAAAAAAACTATATTATAAAACAGAAGGAATGTACAATGAAAATATAATTCTAGCACACCCGATTTTAGGAAAACTCGAACATGTTAGTGTCGAAGCAAAATGAGCTCCTTACTATAAGTATTTGTTGCCATTTTCATCCGAGTTGTTGTCTTTTCCTGACTCCCTTTAATTCCACATGTATAGAAGATTAAGAAACGCAAATTATGGCCAGTCTAATTGAGAACCTAGGTAAATAATGAGATGGAACTCCCTCTCATCTCATTAAACTATCTCCTTCTCTCTTCTCGCCACATCAACAAAATAAATTTATTGGTATAAAACTCTTCATGAAATCCATAAAACTTGCCTAATTAAAATCATCGCATGTAGGAGACAAGAGGGCAAGTGAGTTAGGCTATAATTGTATCTTTTGCGGGACAAACTTAAATTTAGATTTGTATCTTTTATGGCATTGATTAGATTGTATTATAAAAAGTACTCCCTCGGTTCTGATATATAAGTCGTTTGAGCCTCTTCCTAGATACAGGCATACATCAAAGAATCTCAGAATCATGATACAACATACAAGTGATGTCTAGGTACCTAGCAGGTGCTCTGGCCTGGAAAACCAAAATTATGACCAGAACCACCAATAAATAGGAACAAAGGGAGTACTTTTCTTATATAACCTTACCCACATTAATTTTAAACATCGGAACTCAACATATTAAAAAAATCGTTTTCAAACTTTTGACTCAATTTATGATAATAATATATTAACATATCTATATTATAAAGGACGACGAAATTTTCATTTCGTCCGTCATCATCTATATCCTACACCGTTGGATTTTATGACGATCGGACGCTCTAAATTAATCTAAAGAGTTCATGTTGACTACATCTCACCTTTAATCCTACGCCTTCGGATTTTATGATGATTGAACGCTCTAGATCAATCTAACGAGTTCATGTAGACTATATCTCTAAATTAGTAATTTTTTAAAACACGTGTCGCAGACACGTGCCCTTCTGCTAGTTATATTAAACTAGTGTCCAACTGTCACGTTCCACGTGGAATTTTTGGGGGACAAGAATCGACTAGGAAGGAGGCGCGCTTCGCAGCGCCTGTACGTTGCGGAGGCCTTTTTTCTGCTGCTCTGTACTTTCGGCGGTTTGAGGCTACGATGCGTAGTAAATCGTCAATCCGTTGTAGAGTTTTGTGGCGTGGGCTAGTGTTTGTACGCTGGGTTGGATCATTCACTGGGTCCTATTGGTTGAGTGGCCGCATAGCAGGCCGTCTTTTGGGCTGGGTTGTAGCGTTATTTAGTTGCCTTGGGTTATTTGCTGGGCCTTTTCTTTTTGTCGTGCTCTTGCTCTGGTGGGCTTGCTGTGTACGTTCATTTTGTTCTTTTTTTTCCATTTTCTGTGTTGCTCGTTTGTTCTGCCACGTGTTCCAACAAAGACCGTCTCAGTGGGGCGATATATCTGACGCTGTGCTGTTAAGCGGTGGGAGTAAGAAGGCTCGGTTCTCAGAGACATCGAAGTGGTTGCCTTTCGGAGATAGGCCGATTGGTTGGGGAGATGGCGGGAAGGAAAAGGGCTGCGGATTGGGCTCCATCGTCTTTGCGTCTGGCCAAGTTGAGACGTCAGGTACAGCCATTTTCAGTTTGTTTTTTTTTTGAAACAGAAACAAAAGCTTCCATTAACTACTAGTACCAGACAAATCGCTGGAGACCAGAGTCATTACAAAGTCTGGAGCATGGCTCATGAACACAGCGGAGCCAGCTTCCACAACACACGCACCATAAGCGGCTAAAGCGTCTGCCACTTTGTTACATGTTCTAGGACAAATAGAGACAATACAATGATTAAACTCTGCATTCATGAAGTCTCGTATCTGTCGGAATAAGCATCCGTCAGGATCCCGATCCATGTTACTTGATATGAGAGCAGTCCGCAGAGCTACAACATCTGTTTCCACAACAATTCGAGTCATGCCTAGATGTGCTGCCCTCTCCAGACTCCTGAAAAAAGCCATCATTTCTGCTTGTTGGGCACATGAAGCTCTGATCAGATTGCCAGCACCTGCTTCCAGGAAGGAGCCATTACAATCACGTGCCACAAAACCCCATCCACCATTTTTCTTGTCTGCATAGAAGGAGGCATCAACATTGAACTTGTAATAATCAACTGGGGGAGGCTTCCATCTATCACATGGCCTTTGATTGGCTCCCTGCTTAGGCACTTGAAACTTTTCAAATTCCATCAGATGGAAAGTCACAACACTGCATATCTCTTCCCCACTGGGCATCTTCTCACCTTTATTTGCTTTGTTGCGGGCTGCCCACCACCTCCACAAAAAGATAAAAATTTGTGGCGTAAAGTTTCCTCCAATTCCAAAATCTTCAGTATGGTGTGCTTGCTTGAACTACACATCTCCAGTTGCAATCGAATATGCTCTAGGTTCAAGATTCGCCAACATTTCTTAACACTCTTGCATTTAAAAAACAAATGCCCACAATCTTCATCGAGGCGATTGCAGACTGGGCAGATTGTATTCAATCGCACTCCCCTCCTTTCAACATTGCGGCGAACTGGGAGGCAATTGTGTGCCAGCTGCCATAGGAACATCTTCACTTTATTAGGGAATTTGAGCTGCCATATCTTGTACCAGTTAAAATCACCTTCACCTGGAGCACTGGAGTTTGAGGAACTAGCATCTCTTCCCATATTCTGATCTCGGTTTTGGACAGCAAGCTTGTAAGCTGACTTCACTGAGAATATGCCGGCTTTGTCATAGTGCCAGCCAGCCCAATCAGTCGACTCCCCATCTATAGGAATTGTTAAAATTAATTTGCATCTTCTGGTCAAAAAGTTTCCATAACAAGTTGTTCATCCCACCTGCCAGTGTGTGGGTCAATCAATTCAGCCACTCTAGTTAACAGGGATGCTCTCCGGGGTGTTGCAGGCTTTCTCGTACTTCCTCTTGGTAACCATGGATCAGACCAAATGTTTGTGTTTTCTCCATTGCCAATGCGCCAAATGAGCCCCTTTTTAAGTAGTTCAAACCCATGTAAAATGCTCCTCCATGAATATGAGATCCCAGCCCGGACAAAGCAATGCAAAATATTTGAGTTTGGAAAATACTTAGCTCTCAGAACTTCAGCACACAATGTATTGGGATTGGTCAGGAACCTCCATGCTTGCCGAGCTAGCATGGCCAAGTTAAATGGATGGAGATCCCGGAAGCCCAATCCTCCCTTTTTCTTTGAACACGTAAGCTTCTCCCAGCTTAGCCAATGAATCTTATTTACTTTGTCTTGTTGACTCCACCAATACCTTCCAATCATGGTGCTCAATTCATCACATAAGCCTTTAGTTAAGTCAAAACAGGACATTGCATACGTTGGAATCGCTTGGGCCACCGCCTTTATAAGAATCTCCTTCCCAGCCTTGGACAACAACTTTTCTTGCCATCCCTGTATGCGAGCCCAAACCTTTTGTTTGATGTACTCAAAGGTTTTCGTACGTGATTTCCCAACAGAAACAGGCAAACCCAAATATCTTTCGCACCTTGCTTCTAGTGTAATAGCCAAGATTGCCCTTATATGATTTTTCACATGATTACCAGTATTGGGACTGAACAAAATTGAAGATTTGTCCTTATTTATCACCTGGCCTGAAGCTTCCTCGTACACCTCAAGGATACGTTTTAATTCATAAGCAGCTCCGCTTTTTGCTTTCATCATAATCAGGGAGTCATCAGCGAAAAATAAATGATTCACCCGAGGTGCTCCTCTACGGACCTTTAAACCCTCCACCCTGCCATCACTCTCAGCTTTCTGTAGCATAGCAGATAAATCTTCAGCACATAGTATAAATAAGTATGGGGACAGAGGATCTCCTTGGCGCAATCCCCTTTGAGGTAAAATTTGGTCCGTATATTCACCATTCACTTTTATTCGATATGACACAGTGGTGACACATTTTCAGTTTGTTTTGATCTATATGGTAGGCGTGTCTTAGGCACCATATGCCTTTTTGCAGGGAAGTGGATGTACTGGGCCCTGTTTACATGTTTCGCGAAATTTTTTTCGAGTATGTTCCCTCACATGCATGGCATATTAAATGTAGTCGAAAAAATAACCCATTATATGGATGGAGTGTACTTCGCGAGACGAATCTAATGAGCCTAGTTAGGTCGTGATTAGACAATAAATTGCTACAGTAAACATGTGCTAATGACGGATTAATTAGACTCATTAGGTTCGTCTTGCGATGAACTGACATAATCTGTAATTAGTTTTGTAATTAGTCTATATTTAATACTTCAAATGTGTGCCCGACATACTCAAAAAAAATTTCGCGAAAACATCTAAACAGGCCCCTGATGTATCTGTTGCTATGGTCAAAAATGTGGACTTTGTTGCTTGGACGTTGCTGCACAGGGCTTTTATGAGTATGCTATTTTGCCCTTGTTTAGTTCCCACCCGAAATCTTTTCAACCATCACATCAAAGGAGAATCTTTTATGCATGGAGTATTAAATGTAGATGAAAAAGGTGAAAAGTTACATGGATAGACTGTAAATCGCGAGACGAATCTAATGAGCCTACTTAATCCATGATTTGCAGCAGTAATGCTACAGTAACCATCCGCTAATTATGGATTAATTACCCTCTAATTACCATCGTTAGATTCGTCTCGAGATTTTCAACCTATACATATAACTTTCCACCTTTTTCGTCTACATTTACTACTCTTAAATTGATAAAATCAAAACCCGAAATCTTTTCACGAAATCCTTTCATGAACTAAACACGGCCTTTGTTGAATGCTCCAGCGCGTGCTATATTGTCGTTCGATTGGTCTGATCTGGTGGGTGTGCTCAACTCTGAAACTTTGGCGGGTCCCAACCATGTAGACGATGTGCACGTGTATGGTCCTGGGGTAAGACCATTTGCTTGTGCCTTTTTGTTTGGCCTTTCGGTTTGTAATCTCTTTTGTTTTTCTGGTAATTTGTGGTATACGTAGGTAGTGCTGAAAGCAAATTTGTGTATGTTTTTTTTTCTATAGGTTGTTCAGATTATTCCTATATCAAAGCAGGTTATTTTAAAGGACGTAATTAGTACGCTGCAGCTTGAAGTATATGGATATGGTTTTGTCGTTCAGTCAGACCATGTCATGCGTGGTTGGATCGAAATGGAGGTTCCATCTTTTGGTGTGCTCCCTATTAAGAAGCAGGAGAAGTTCTTTAGTGCTGAAGTTTTTAGTAGCTATGAGGCTATGGAGGGTGCGTGCGCTGCTATTATTTCATACCTGCAGAAGGAGTGCTTTATTTTGGTCGACGCGTCGGCGCACCCTGAGAAATACGCCAGGGTCGACCGAGGAGAGGCTCGTAAACCTAGCAGGAACGGACGGCTGTGACCCGGCGGCCGCGGACGCAATTGTTTAGGAGACACGGACTACAACTGAGGCCCAAGACGAATCTGTGTGGCCCATGAATGGGAGTTGCCGGTTATGGGCCACTCGCGGCGCACGCACAGCCAAAAACACTCTGGACGAATAAAATGTACTGGGAAACGGCCCCCCCCTAAAAAAAATGTACTGGGAAACGGCCGACTATGTTACCCCGATACTTCAACATGCCCCCCGTATCACGTATCCGATACGCGTATCCGTATCCGTCGACACTCCGATACTTTCATATTACCTTTAGTTTTCAAGAAAAATGACGTATTCGCGTATCCGTACCTAGTCGATACCGATACACGCCGTATCTGTATCGGTGTTGCATAGACGGCCGAAGCAGCGGAGCGCTCGGTGAAAAAAACACGCGTCGCATCCTGATACGCGTAGAGCGGTCAGAGTTCCTACCGTGGCGTGGTTTTCTTCAGGTATAATAGAGTTTAGTTATTCCACGTGGACGTCACAAACTCACAACTATGCGTCGTCTCCGCGCCGGCACCGCACCCACGATGTCGCGCCTCCGGCCGTCTTCGCCGGTGATAACGTGTCCTCGCTTCACGGCCGCGGCGGTCGCCGAACACCGCCGCCCATCGCCATCGGGAGTGGCGTCGGTTGTGTGCTCGGTTGGGCGGGGGGCGGTGAGCCGGGGAGGACGAAACGGACGATGGCGACAGGATAAGGACTCCCCGCGCCCACGGCCCACCACGCCAGTCGCCAAGCGCCATCCATCCCTCTCGGTTCCCCTCCACGCAACCCCCAAGGACCTCGGCGGCTCGGCCATGGCGTCCCCCTCCGCTCCGGCGCCCCCGCCCGACCGCGCCGCGCTCCTCAAGGCCTTCGACGAGGCCCGCACGGGCGTCCGGGGCCTCGTCGAGTCCGGCGTCTCCTCCGTCCCCGAGCTCTTCGTGCACCCGGACCCCTACGCCTCCGCGCCCCTCGCGCCCCCGGGCGTCTCCATCCCCGTCGTCGACCTCTCCCTCCCCGCGCCCCTCGCCGCCGCCGCCGCCGCCGAGGCCGCCCGCACCTGGGGCTTCTTCCACCTCGTCAACCACCACCAGGCCCTCGGCGTCCCCGAGGACTACCCCGACCGGGCGCTCGCCGCCGTGCGCGCCTTCAATGAGCTCCCCGCCGCCGAGCGCGCCGCGCACTACGGCCGCGCCATGCCCGGCGGGGTCTCCTACTCCTCCAACGTCGACCTGTTCCGCGCCCCCGCCGCCAGCTGGCGCGACACCATCCAGATCGGGTTCGGACCCCAAAGGCCCGACCCGGCCCGCATCCCGGCCATCTGCCGCGACGAGATCCTCGAATGGGATGCGCACGCCACAGCCGTGGGGCGCGCCCTGCTGGAGCTCCTCTCCGAGGGGCTTGGGCTGGGGCCTTCGAGGCTGGAGGAGGCTTCCTGCCTTGAGGGCAAGGTCATGGTCTGCCATTACTATCCTGTGTGCCCTGAGCCCGAGCGTACCATGGGCCTCGTCTCGCACACAGACCCCGGCGTGCTCACCGTCCTCGCGCAGGATGGTATCGGTGGCCTGCAGGTGAAGCAAACCGATGATGATGGGGGGAGCTACTGGGTGGACGTGAAACCTGTGCCCGGTGCACTTGTGATCAATGTCGGGGACCTCTTACAGGTACAATCAGATTGTTGTTACTTCGACAGTATCAAATTAATTCAATTGCAACCCGTCGTATATGTTCAAAATCAAGTGATACATCTGAAGTGTCTGAATTCAGTTCAATCTGCACCATTGATTGACTCTTTGTGCGCTCGGATCACTTCAAATTAAGTTCACTTCACATCACTTAAAAGTTAAAAGTTTAAAACTCCAGTGTTCTAAATACTTCAGTTCTTGTACTGCTTTAAGCCTTTAAGCAAAACTGCAAAAGCACACCATATCTGGTTACACATATGTCTTGACCAAATCATGGGAGTAAAATAGCTGTTACAGCCTTACAGGTTGGATTATTGGAACAAATTGCTCCACAATATGTAACTCCAGTATTACTTGGCATGTTTGAATGCTTGATATCTTTTGATTTCTGACAGAAACCATGTATAAAAATGCCTCTTAGCTTCCAAGAAATAAACATGTTTGGCTTCACGAAGGGAACATGTATAATAAAGCTTTAGGCATTAATCTTTTATTTGACCAAAAGTAACTCAATGTGTGCCATGCATATACTATACAAAATATTCCTACTCTCAAATTGCACATCCACCATAAGTGCCTTACAGTTCTATAACGCCAAATCTTATCTAACTTCTTTTTGTATCCTATTCTTTCATCAGATCATGTCTAATGATAAGTACAAGAGCGTTGACCATCGAGTGATTATGAATACACGTGAAGAAGCAAGAGTTTCAATTGCAATCTTTTTTAATCCTGGGAAGAGAGGGGACTCAGTTTTTTATGGACCATTACCAGAGCTGCTTTCTTCAGATAATCCACCAAAGTACAGGGATTTTACCATGTCTGAGTTTCTGGGGGCCTTCTTTAAACGAGACCTTGCGAGCAAAGCTCTAGTTGATCACTTCAAATTGTAAATACTTGAAAACAGTTACTTCAAATTGTAATACTTAGCATCCAAACTTGTGTAACCATGTGTGATGTTTATAAAGGAAATTTTTCTATGTCATTAAAAAAAAATCTACTACAATGTCTTATTTTGATTTACAGTTGATGTGTCAATAGCTGATAGATTGTTTCCGTGATGAGATCATCGTATTACTATGCTGGAGAACTCTGTCTGCACAAACTAGTCCAAACTCTTAACATGGACAGAAACATGCACACAAGGAGAAATTTCGATATTTGACACCCAATACGAGCGCCTCACCGTTCTTGACACCCAATTCGTGACCCTTTCAAAATTTGACATCGTGCGCACGAATTCCTTCAATATAAGGGACTCTCTACCCTTTTCTCAATTCAGCGCCAGTGAATGGACCATTATGCCCTCTTCTTCTTCCTCCTTCTGCTAGTGCTGGCCACTTCCACCGTCGGCCCTCGACGCACCGCCGGCCGCCGACCGCCGCCGCCGTTGTGTTCCTCCCCTCCCCCGCCTTGCTCCTGCGCGCCACCTCCACCCCGAGCCCCCTCACTCCCCCGTCGCGACCGCTGCCAGAGCAGCAGGCGTGGCCGCCGGCGGCGGGCACAGCCACCAGCATTGCCGTGGGCGCGACGAGCTCCGGCAGCAGCTTCTCTCGCCTGGAGGAGCTACTGATACTGCTGGAGCATGGAGCGGCGGCGCGGGCGGCTCCATCTCGTCCGTCACTTCCTCCTCTCCATGTTCCACGCCGTGGTCCTCGGTAGCATGCTGGATCTCGTCGGCGGTCGACCACCAGGCTCGTTGCAGTCCGTCGCGTCGGGCGAGCGTGCGAGACAGGCCACATCGGCCGGGTGGACGAGTCCACGTCGGGGACTTCGCGCCTTCGCGCAGGCAGGCTATCGAGCGGCGGTCGTCCGTCCTCAGGTGCGGGCGGGGCAGGTTGCATTGGGCACGAGCGGCAGCCGTCCATCGCGTCGGGTGCGCGGGCGGGCAGGCTGCGTCGGCCACGGGCGGCGGCAGGCAGGCCGCATCGAGCCACCAGGCACCGCTTATCCCGCACAAGATGGCCGGCGAGCTCCGGCGACAGCTTCATCTCGGCCCGGAGACGAAGACGACACGACGTGGGCTCCACCAGGGGCAAATCCGGCAGCTTGCTTGTCTTGAGAGGGAAAGTCCCTCGTATTGAAAGAATTCGTGCGTACGGTGTCAAATTTTGAAGGGTTTTTTGGATCGGTGCCATTGCAATTTTGCAAGTTTTGAAATATGCCATTACAATTCGCGTATTTAGAACCATGCCATTGCAATTCTTGACTTGCCTGAACTATGCCATTATATACGTCTTTGATGCTCTTGGACCCACCCGCAGGCCTCTGTATTTTCGTATGGTCCAAAATGCCCCTGGTACCTCTCTTTCTTTCTACTCAATGACATGCGGGCCCCATATGTCATCTCCTTCTCCTCCTCCCTTCCTCCTCCAACCTCACGGTCATAGATCTGAGGAAACAAATCGGGGCAGCCACCACCTCCTTCGCGGCCTCGTACCCCGCCGCACGGCCCTCGGCGCACCCCACCGCAGTCTCCAGCACTCGCTGGCCCGTAGCGTCCTCGTCGCCGCGCCCAGCCAGGCAGCCACTCCAGCGAACGTCAACTCCGTCTCCCTCGCGCTTTGGCATCCGGGCGTCCAGCACGAGCGGCGCGAAGCGAGGTCCAGCAACGGCCGCCCCGTCAACACGGCGGCAGGCTGCTAGATGCGGCCAACGGACATGGCGGTGGTACTTGGTAGAGCATTATCCAATCGGATTTATGTTTGAGCATGATTTTCTAATTCGATTCAAATCCAAATTTCCACGCTTGTTATTTCTTTATTCAATTCATTCGATCTAGCTACCGACGCCCTGGGATCAGAACCTACCACAGAGGACAAGATCCTGAAACTTTGGAGGAATTTCTTCGGTGTTTTTTAATTTTGGCTATGAGATCGGACTAAACACGAGCCACGTGAGACGCCGGTGGGGAGTGGATGCGGAGGTCTCCTTTGCGCCACGAAGCAGTCTCTGTGGCTGCCAGAACCCACAGCGTCCTCGCCGCCTCTCCTCCTGAGCACGGACTCGACAGCCTCGGCGGCGCGGCCGGCGCCGACGAACGCGTTCTTGTCGAAGCCGCTCCAGGATGACGACTAAGCGGTCTCCGTGGCCGCTAGCACCCGCAGCGTCCTCACCGCCTCTCCTCCTGAGCACAGACGCGACAGCCTCGGCGGCGCGGCCAGCACCTACGAGCGCGTTCTTCTCAAAGCCGCTCCGAGACGACGACGGAGGCCAGTTGGGGAAGAAAGGGAGGAAGGAGAAGGAGATGACGCATGGGGCCCACATGTCACTGAGTACAAAGAAAGAGATGTAGCAGGGGTATTTTGGACCATACGAAAATAAGGAGGCCTGCGGGTGGGTCCAGGAGCATCAAAGACGTAGAAAATGGCACATTTCAGGGAAGCCAAGAATTGTAATGGCATGGTTCCAAATACACGATTTGTAATGGCATATCTCCAAACTTGCAAAATTGCAATGGCACCAATCCAAAAAACCCAATTTTGAAAGGGTCGCGAATTGGGTGTCAAGAACGGTGAGGCGCTCGTATTGGGTGTCAAATATCGAAATTTCTCGCACACAAGCATTGATGTCTACTCTCACATGCCGTCTCGAACGCCAGATGGGTTGACTTATGGACGCAAGCCTCTCAAGGCCTGCAATTTTTCCTGTGAATTTTTAAGCTGCACAGTGACCTGCTGCTGTTTCCTCCGTATGCTGACATGGTTTTAGCTACGCAATTCTCAAGATTATCCAGAATGTACATTATCGCTGCCAACCCATGGAGGAGTGAAAGGTAACTTTCTACGCTCACTGTTGGTCATTGTATTTTTACATTATTTTGCTCCATTTGGTTTCAACCAGCATAATTTCACAAGTTATTCTTTTCCAAACTGATTCAGATGTACTTATTGTTGCTATTGAAGCTGAATTGCTAAGCGTGGTTTTCAAGCGGCAGCAGCAGAGTTCACACATCTTTAATATTTTGGATATTCCGTAAAAATGCCGAAAGATAAAGTTTTCCCTTATGTTAATCACTTAGTTGCAGATGCTAAACATTCATATTTTTAAAATCGGAATACCATATCATATCAATTGCAGAGGAATATTTATATTCCTCAGTGTACAAGCTATGAAAATAGTGTCGACAACTTGAAGGACACATATCAGTTAAACTGAACTTATGGGACCTAAATCCCATGAAAGTATATTAAAGAGCGCCACTCACCTGTATCCACAGCTGTCCATACATTTGCAATAGAAAGAAACTGCTATGAATTGTTCCGATAATTCCTTTTAGAGGAATCACCATGTGATCTAGTGTGGATATGGTCTTCCCATGCAATATGCCATGGGGATCTTCCTGCATGCTAACCTTGCCATATTCAAGGACTGTTAAATTCTCGTGTTCAATGGAACGTATGACTGCTGGAACTGTCTGTAGTGCCCCTGCCTGTTTGGTCTTTTATCATGTAATTTGATGACGTGTAGAATTAATTAGTGGCCTGCAGTTGAAGCACATCAATGAGGTCTGAATAGAGCTACTTGGGTGGATGTAAAGCCCACGTACAGAGTTTTCAGGATGAATCTCATAAACATTTTTCAGGTAAAGTGCAACTTTGGTGCACAATCAAATTCAGTCGTGGATCCAATTTAAGCTTACTTCAATTGTCTAGATTGCGTATTCTGCAAATATGATTCAATTCATGATTGTTAAGTTTAGAATTCACCTGCTCAGTATTAAGGATCTTGGTGCAGTGAAGATCTTTGATCTGCTTGTGCTCAAATATTAAGAAAATCATCAAGGGAGTTAGAAAATGGATATAATACGGCTACATTAATATGCTCCACTTGCTATGCAATATTATTACCGCAAAAAAATAAAATAAAATAATAGAAATAGGGCTATTTACCAAAATCTGTGGTTCCTCCTCTGTTTACTGTCTTATGAACTTCATAATGGCCTTTCTGCTCTGGATGAACAGCTTAAGAGTTTCACAGCATAGTTCCCTCGCATTGGATGATCTCCTCACATGTATACGTGGGCATCTCTATGGGGTTGCAGCTCATCTGACTCCAGTGCAGAAACATGTAATTTTGTCGATGAGGATGCAGGGATCAGCAGGTCACATTATTGCCTCTACAGGACCCCAGTCAGGCGATAGATCCTTCTTTTACTACTCATACCTTTTGCTGGCCAATGTAAAAGAAGAATGGGGTTTCCACATATGGCTTTGCGGTTCCATGTGCATGATATATTGATTACTATACAATCAATCTGGGTTTCAATGGGATTTCCTGGAATATTTCATGTTGTGCCCTGACACTATGTTTCATCTCAGGCTTCCTCTGCTGTAAAGTGAGCATCAAAGCTTCTTCATGGTGTTTTCATGTCAATAGAGGTTTGGGTGGTGCAGGGAAGTCATGACAATCACCACTACTCATTGAGCCTGGTCATCTGTTCGTCAGCAGGGCCACAGGGATAGTGGCATACTGGCATACATTACAGTCTGCACTGACGCATTGGGACCTATATGTCTTGATTCATTTGACTCATCACCTTCCACAGTAGATCTTTTCATGGGCCAATCACGAGTACTCCATCCATTTTAATATATATATATGATGTTTTATTTTTGCCCTAAGTCAAACTTTAAATTTTAATCGAGTTTATAAAAAAATACATCATCTACATCATTAAATTAATTGTTTAAGTCCACCGTGAAATATGCATTGTTAGTGCAATTTTTCGTATTATAGATGTTACTGTATTTTTTTAATAAACCTGTTAAAGTTAAAAAAAATAACTTGGGACGAAGGGAGTACCGATTATTGAGTATGAACGCATGTCAGACTTAAATATATTTTGAGCTGAATACGTGTCCTAGTTTATGGACGATACCTTTGTTTCAACAGACTGATTCTGATCGGCTGCTGCCAACTGATGTTGACCATCTTCTCTTGTCGAATTTCTGCTGCTACCAGATATCTGGCCTCAATCCAGGTTCGTCCTAACAATTTTTATGCCCATATGACAATGTATATTGAATAAATCTTGTCACCTTGTGCATGCACCAGCACCATTGGTTTCTGCAAACTGGATTGTCATGATTAGGCGAGATGATTGATCATAACTGTATTTATACCTGCTCCAACAGTCCAACATAGCCAGCATTATGCAGCCACTTAAAAAGTCTACTAGTATCAGAAGTTTCTAACAAGCAAGAGCAGGTATTGCAACGTGTTAGTCATGTTATTCTCCAGTAAAATTTTTACTACGACAATCTTGCAAAATGGAAGCTAGTCGATCGGTCCTATGGTTAATATTTCATATGATTAATACAATAACATTTCCCAAAAAAAATCCCTATGTGCGTATGTGACCGATCGACTCTATGAGTATGAATGCCTACGCCAGTCGTTGCTACTCCAACTAGGATTTGACCTGGTTTTGTTGCTAAAGGCCACAATTTGAGTCGTACCAAGGTACCAGCTACATCACAACAGAATTATTGGTTTATATGGTGCTTTTTTTTTTCCTTCCCTGAGATTTTAAATCAAGCATTCTCTTGGGGACAAAGGCCCGAAGTAATTACTTCGCATCCATTAGCTAAGAACAATATGCAGCCTTAATTAGCCATGGTGCACCAGTGTTTTTTGGGGTCTTAAAATCGATCAATTGAAGTGGACGTGACTGAAATTGTAGGCAAGAACGGCCGGCCGCGATTCTGTTCTCATCTTAAAGCAACAAGCAATCTATGAGGACTTGAGCGGCTTTAGAGTGCAGTGTAATTTGGGGGATTTGGAGCCTGCGGAACTAGCTTGCACGCTCTAAAAAGGTTGCGCACCCGGAAGACTAGCTTGCAACACCTCTGATGCGAATGCGATGGCCTCCTCTCCTGACTCCTGAAGTCAGAAATCATGGTTTGGCGTGAAGGAAGAAGCCAGCTCCTGTCACAACCAGGAGCTCGATCTCTCTTCTACGGAGTACTAATAACGAACATGGTGGGCTGGTGGCGCAGTATCTGCGTAGTGATTATTACCCGGAAAGATGACGCTGACATGGCTACATGGTAGGGCGTAATCGAGGAGGCTAACTGCTTTCTTTTCGAACGGCCAGCCTAAACCGGAAAGACGACGCTGACACGGCCACATGGTGCGAGCAACCGGGGAGGCTGTGTGCTTGCCTTGCAAGTTGCAACCGGCCAGGCTAATTGGAGGAGATGAAAAGCTCGCCCCTAAGGTCATTAGGCATGCTAAGGCTTTAGTTCGGTTATTCAGGATTGAATTATGGAACGGATTCGTTCTTGAAGGGGGAATGGTCGTGTTGTGTCACTCGACTTGGGAGGATTTCGTTTTGGAGGTCAAAATATGGAGATTGATTCCGGGTCGCTAGGGGCAGCTCCAGTGGCAAGTGAAATGCGAACCATGGTTCGAGCAAGTCAAACCAAAAAATGACCTTTTGCGGACGCATGCGAACCATCAGTGTTAGACAAAAAAATGACCTTTGCATACGTGCCGCACCGTAAGCTGCTGAAGCTAATGCACTGGCACATGGCCGTTACCCCAGCCCCACCCTCCAAATAAAATAATGGTGCACATTTACCGCTCGCGAGTCCTGCCAATCGATGTAATGGTTGTGAGAAGCGAACTCCGGTTGTACTCCGTATTCGACATCTGTGGTCATAACCATTCACACTAGGAGTGCACGTGCCGGTAGAGGCCGGAACAGCCACAACGGGTTGAAAGAGAGCCAAATTAAAGCCGATTCTATTCCGATCCGAACGGTTATTTTATTTTAGGCCAAATTTTAAACCAGATCAAATCGGTAACAGGTCTTGTTTTTTCCGGAAAGAGAGCTCATTTTATTACTCAGAAAATATGGTGTGATTACATTCCCGAGCAATAATTTGCTCAACACAGGTTGGGCTAGCGAAAGACCACACCGCCGTATGCCTAGTACGCTTCGCCAGCTGCGCGAGTTCGTGAGCAGCACCATTACGCTCTCTCTTCGTGTGGATACACTTCCACGCCAGCAGTCGATTGCCCGCTTCAACAGCCTCACGGACAATAAACTCCACCAGAGACCTCGACCCCGAACGCTCTCCCAGGAGCTTCACCACCGTTGAACTATTTGTCTCAAGAATACACTGGTTATGATTTCAATCTGCAGTAAGTAATAATCCTTCCCTGCACGCGAGGTCTTCCACCTCATCTGCGCTCATGACGGCTTGGACAGGCCTCCAGGCTGTGAGCATGACCTTGCCACCATCATCTCGTCTAATCACTCCTATTCCGCCATCCCCCGTCACAGGGTCAAGAGCACCATCCACATTTATTTTCACCCATCCCGGGTTCGGAGGCTCCCACGGTTGGGGAACTCTGATTACTTTCTCTTTTGTGCTCTTCAGCGATGAGGCGACTGCACCTTTTCCTTTTTCGATCGACCCCGGGTGCTGTTGTCGGATCTTGCACAGTTCCTCCCAGTACTTCAGTAAAAAACGCACTGAGCGCTCAAATGATAGCTTCTCAGTCTCGTGCATAATATCATTGCTCACCTGCCACGTCCTCCACAGGAGTATCAGAAGTTTTGCACCATTATCAACACCCAGGTTTAGAATCAGAGGGAGGAGACTTTCAGGAGTGAGTACCCACAATTGCTCCTCACCCGGCAGGTCCCAGAACTCCCTCATGGCCTGTTGCAAGAATTTTGCATGGTTGCATCGTACTATTGCATGTATAACAGACTCCTCTTCTCTTCCACAAATTTCACAGCAGCTCTCCACCACAATTGTTCGTCTCTTCTTGTTGTCCTGCGTAGCCAAACCATTGTGCATGAGTTTCCACCCAAAATTCAGGATTTTATGTGGGATGGGGATTCTCCGGTACTCCTTCCAAGACGGCCTATCTTTCTGGTGCTCTGAACTTTGCTGTCTGACTCCCATTTCGTCCTCATCAATCTGCTTTGCAAGTTTGCAAGCGCTTTTGACCGAGAAAACCCCACTCTTTTCATAGAACCATGCCACAAAGTCCTCTGCAGGGTGTGATGGCAGCCTGATTCCTAGAATTTGCTGGGCATCATGTGGTCTAAAGAAATCATTGATAACACTTGCTTTCCACTGCATTGTGTCCTGATCTATAAGCTGAGAGACCCATTTGAGCCTGCATGGCTGCCTCTTTCCGGTTGGCTTAAAAGAACATGGCCTTGGGAGCCACGGGTCCCTCCAGATTCGGACCTGCTCTCCCGATCCCACTCTCCACATCGTTCCCTTCTTTAACAAGTCTAGCCCATGCACAATTGCCTTCCAGGTCGGAGATTGATTTACTGGAAATGATGTATCCAAGAGCTGGCCATTGGGGAAGTATTTTGCCTTCAACAATCTTGCACAAAGGGTATTTGGCCTCTCCACCAGACGCCACGCCTGCCTGGCCAGAAGCGCTTGGTTAAACAGTTTTAGATCTCGGAATCCAAGGCCCCCGTTACCTTTTGAAGTTGTGAACTTGTCCCATGCTATCCAATGAGTCTTCCTCTTCCCCGCCAACTCGCCCCACCAGAAACGCCGTATAGTTCGTGTTAGTGCCTCATGTAGTGATGCAGGTAACCGGAATACACTCATCACATACACTGGAATTGCTTGGGCGACAGCCTTGATAAGCGTCTCCTTTCCCGCCGTGGACAGGCACCTCTCATCCCACGTGCTACATCTCTTGATCAGCCTTTCCGTAATAGATTGGAATTTGTTAGCTTTCACTCTCCCTTCAGGAGTTGGCAGCCCTAGATATTTGGCTTCAAACGTAACCTTGTGTAAATTAAGCTGATTCTTGATCGATTCCATCACCACTTCCTCTTGCTTCTCATTAAACATTATAGAGCACTTATCAAAGTTTACCATCTGGCCTGTACCCAAACAATATGTTGCCAGCGCCTTCTTTACTTCGCTTGCTTGTCCCTCTGTGGCTTTGAAGAATAGTAGACTATCATCAGCGAATAGTAAGTGAGTAATTTCTAGTGCTCGCCTGCACACTCTGATTCCTTGGATATCCCCGTCTCTCACCTTCTTCTGCAGTACATGCGATAAACCATCAGCAACAAAGAGAAACAAGTAAGGCGACAACGGATCCCCTTGGTGCAGACCGTGTGTGCGCTGGATGGTGTCCAACAAAACACCATTGAAGCGAACTCTGTACTGTACTGTGGTTACACACTCCATAATCCACTGTACCCATTGTCGATGAAAGCCCAGCTTCACAAGAACATGTTCTAGGTAATTCCAGTCCACTCGGTCATACGCCTTGGCCAAATCCAATTTATATGCACAAAACTCACTCCTCTCTGTTCCTTCATGTTGTATAGCATGGATGCATTCAAAGGCTATCAGTGCATTATCAGTGATCATTCGACCCGGGACAAAAGCACTTTGGTTTTCAGTGACTATCTCCTGAAGCAGTGGTCTAAGCCTGTTAACAAGACACTTTGACACCACTTTGTAGATCACATTACACAGGCTGATAGGCCTATAGTCTTTCACTGTTTCCGGGTGTTGTACTTTCGGAATCAGCACTATAGCTGTATCATTAACCCCCTCTGGCATCTTTCCTTGGTCAAAAAATAATTTCACCGCAGCAACAATGTCTTCCCTTATAATGCCCCAGTTCCTTTGGAAAAACCTAGCAGGAAAACCATCAGGACCCGGAGCTTTAAGTGGCCCGATCTGGAACAAGACATTGCCAATTTCCTCCTCCGTAAAGGGCTTACACAGATCATCATTTGATTGCTCCGAAATGCATGTAGCAAATAAGTCAGAAACTTGCTGGGGTTGGACAGAAGGATCCTTAGTATAAAGTGTTTCAAAATAGTCATTAATTATACCACGCATTGCTTGCAGATCAGACACCCAGTCGCCACCATCAGTTTTCAGTTTGCAGATTTTATTTTTCCTAGCTCTCCATGCCGCTCTCTGGTGGAAGAACTTCGTATTCCGATCTCCTTCATTTAGCCAGCTGATCCGAGATCTTTGAAGCCATAGCATCTCTTCTCTGTACAGCATCTCATTCATCTTCCATATGGTTTCCTTGATCCGTGCACGATCAGCATCCCCCGCTTGCAGCGTGGCTAGTTCGCCCCTCAACCGCTCCAGCTCCTTCCTCACAGACCCAAAGTGATCGTGGCTCCATTCCTTCAAGGATTTCATCATGCCGGCTAGAGCCTTGTGTATGATGCCCAAATCGCCTTTTGTGTTTTCATTACTCCAAAAGCGAGCCACCGATTCGTCTAACGATGAATCGCGCTCCCACATTATTTCATAGTAATGTTGTCTCCCTCCTCCCGTGGCCTGCTGTTCCTGTTGCACAGATAAAAGAAGATGACAGTGGTCCGAGCAAGGTGATGTTAGGTGATTAACAGAAGCATCAAAGAACCGGTCTATCCATGCTTCAGTAGCAACAGCTCTGTCTAGACGCACTTTCACATTCCGGGAACCCGGCTTATTGTTATCATACGTCTAAGGAACTCCAGCAAAACCCAGGTCCTTCAACCCGCAAGCATCAAGCGCATCCCGAAAAGCAGCCATCTGCCTTTCTCCCCTTCTAGTCTCCGAAAAGTGTTCGAATTGCCACATCGCTTCATTAAAATCCCCAATAACCACCCATGGCTCTGTAGAGTGAGTTTTCAAACGCTGCAAAATCTCCCACGTTCGGTGCCTATCCTCAACCCGGGGTTCCTCATAGACGAAGGTTACCCGCCAAGGATCGGCCATGGGCTCCTCCTGAATAGACACATCAATATAACGATCCTCCAATGAAAGTAAATTAACTTGAATGTTCTCATCCCAAAACAAAGCCAAACCACCACGCTTCCCCCTACTATCTATAGCTAAGCAACCTTTTAACTCTAATCTCCATCTAAGATTTTTTACACGAGCTTCACTAATCATAGTTTCTGATAAAAACAATAACTTGGGGTGATGTTGACGCACCAAAGCGTCTAGCTCACGAACTGTCCGGGGGTTCCCCACCCCCGGTAGTTCCAAACTAACGCATTCATTGCCCCTGACGGGACTCCTCCGGAGTTCCTGTCAGGTTACCAAGCTTCTCTTCCTGCAGCTTGTTGTTATTAACCACTTCCTCCACGTTCATGCTCATCCCCGCCCTCTCATCAGCGCCCTGATGTTTGTCATCAACCTGCTTCGCCGCCGCCTCCTCCATAGCCTTCATCGCCTCCTGAGCATACACGCCCTCCTTCAGCCCCTTTTTCCTCTTGTGCTTGCCCACCTCTTTGCCCGGACTAGGGCCATTTGTGCCCCCTCTCCTTTCAATTCCCACCATTCCTTTAGCAGCTTTCACTGCTCTTAATTTATCAAAAATGCTCCTTTTTTCCACCTCTTTGTCTCTTCCTTGGACCAGATCCGCCTCCGACAGTGATCGCTCACCTGACCCTTCATATGAGAACAGGCCTGACACATGATCATGAGCATCACCCTTCCGCGTTCCCGAGTCCCCCACGGACATCTGTTGCACGCTCTTAGAGAGATCATTACTCACCCTCCAAGGCAGTTTCAAAGGCGATCCATCTCCTGAAGCACCCTGCGCATCCGGGTCCACTGCATCTCCCTTCATCTTACGCTTGCTCCCATTGCTTTGTGTTGCACTAGTTGCTGCCTGCACCCAAGCCAACTGGTCAACGGCAAAATTTAGCGCCCGGTTGACTCTGGAGGGAGCTGCTGGGATAACGAACTGTTTCCCCGAGCCCCGCTTCAACGGTGATTTCCTCATCCACTCGCCAAACTTCCGCTTCTTCCTTGCATCGTCCTCTTCCTCCTCCTCCTCATCCTCCGGGCATTCCCGTTTAGAGTGCCCGATCCTGCCGCAGAGGAAGCAGAAGAATGGAACATTCTCATAGCCCACCTCAAAGGTCAACACTCCAATATTCTTAACTCGAGCTTCCACTGCCGGCTTCAGGGGTTCATCCAGCACTAGGGCAACCCTAGCGCGAAGAAAATTCTTATTGCGCACCAGTCCACCGCCATCTAGTACAGTAGTACCCTGGAGCTCACTTTTCTTGCTAGCACCATAGAAAACGCTGCAGTCCTCAGTTGGATGGGGACGTCATAGAACCTCACCCATAGATTAACAACATCAATCACCACCTACGAAGGTCTCCGGAGCCCATCATATGGCACCACAATCAACGCATCGCCCTTGTGCCTCCATGGACCACCATTGACCACGAAATTATACATCTGCTCCGAATCAAACTCAATAATGAATCTATTATTTTCCAAACCTTGCACTAGGAGTGTCCGGTCAGCATTCCATGCTGTTGCCATCTCATCAAACAAGCCCTTGGAGCTCTGGCTAGAGTAGAACCTTGCCATTGCAAACCAGCGAGCTTGTTCCTCCTCCTCACCATCAGCCGGATCAAAATAAAACTCCTCCTCCACGACTTTGGGAGCATTAGGCTCCCCCTTTTCCACCTCTTCCGATGCCCTTCCATCCTCACCCGGGATGTGTTCACCACCCTGGGATCCGTGATCCACCTCCTTCTTCCCCTCCAGTACCTCCTGCGTCTTCATCACCCCTGTCTCCTCTGGGGTGCCCATCTGCTAGGTTAACCCTGCCGCGAGAGCAACGTAGTCGCGCTATCAGCTTCGGGTGGGCAGATCCCTCAGCGGGTTCCCCTTGTTCACCCCCACTGAATCACGGAGTTCGTCGTTATCGCAAGATGAGAAACCCTAGCGAGGCGGAAACCCTAGCGAGATCGCTATCGCCGAGCACCAGCAATAATGCAAAAGCAAAACGGAAATACAGGGTTTAACAACCCCGTAGTCTTACCAACGTCGGACTCTTCTTTCTTCCCGAAGAAGTTTACGTCTCTCACAATCCTGGGAAACCCAGGATCGTAGAGTGAAAAGGAAACGGAGAAACGGATCCCTCTACGGAATCCGGCAGTCCTGATGGACTACGAGATCCGACAAAGGAAGTCAAGGCCTAGGAATCCCTTTGACCTCCGGCCGCCATGCCCGCGCCGCCCCGCCGCCCCAGAATCGTCATAATCGCCACTCCGGGTATTCCGGATCTTAAGGCTATGGCCAGAAAATAGGAATCGCAAAGGAACATCATGTGCCGCTGCCGGCCACACATGCCAAGAGTTTTCAGTGATCTAGTAGTATGGCGAACAAATGCTACTGATAGATGATAGTAGCTGGTACAGCTACCTAGCACTATGGTTCACGACTCAGAGACGAGCCCAATGCCATGCCCTGAACCGCGCGCGCGTGGCGACGAGCAGTGCCTAGCCAGCGATGGCGAGGCCGAGACAGGCGCACCATGTAGTAACAGGTCTTGTTCAGGATCGATGATCCGACCAAGAGGGCCGAACGAGGCCTAAAGCATTTGCACTGGGGAGGACTCAAGTGTAGTTTGACCCTCGGGAGGCAGTGCGTGGCAGGCATCGCCCGTGATGTTGCTCCCCGGCCGGTCGAGTTGGTGGTGGATTGCACGCGTCGCCAACGCGCCCGTCCCGTCGCACCACACCACACCACCAGTAGCGCTACTCGCGTTGGTGGCGTGCCGTGGCCACACTGGCCCTGCACTGCCATCCTCTGCTCTGCGGCACGTCTCTGCTTGGGTCCGCGGCGATCAATGCGCGCTAGCTGTCACGCTCAGGCACGGTGTCCGGTTGGTGGTAGCTTAGCCAGCGCGGGTGGCCGGGCTTGCCGTGCCGTACGTGCTGTGGGGTGCGCGGCGACGCTCAGGCACACGGTCGTCGGCTCGGTTGCGCGGGGTTGAGCTGTTGTCGTGCCGATAGAGCCAGTTGCTTGCTATTTTAATTTCCACAGAATAATGGCACGGTCGTCGTCTTCGGCCATCTTCATCATCCTGGGAGAAGGGAGGGGATCCATCGGAGCTTAATTAGTTAATAGCTACAGCGCACGTGCTCGCCGCCGGCGACGAGACGTATATCCTCGTGCGCGCCCACGAAACTTCGGCCGGCTGCGCCGGAGCAGCACGCGACGACGGCCGGCTGCTCGGCACGTACCGCGGCAACTCACACAAGATATATATATATACTAAGTACATATACAAATAATCTTGCGGTTTTGTTAATTGCAACGTTAGGTTGGTTCCTTAGCGAGGCGCGCAACGCGACGCGGCTGGGGGCAGCGCGTATACAAGTAGCACCCCTGGCGCAACAGCGCATCCACAACTGATCGACAACTCCCTCAAGTCTCTCTGATTGGCATCCCCATCTCTGCGGGTCTCGCCTTCTCCATGGCCGCTGAACCTGCAGACACCGGTAAGCAGAGTTGTTCTTGTTCCTCGTAGATTTTCTCGTTTACACAAAGAAGCGTTTACTAGCAAGAGTGAGTGACGGGGAGAGGGAGAGGGAGTTACAAGTCAGGAAAAACCACCGCTTAATCGCCCTGCATGCCCTTTTACTGCTTTGTAACCGTACGTTCGTTCTCGTCTCTGTGCTGGACCTGCAGGCAGCAGCAGAGGTTGTTCCTCCATGGCGGACGTGTACAAGGGCGAGCTCACGCCGCTGCAGAGGCACGTCGCCTTCTTCGACCGGGACAAGGACGGCGTCATCTACCCCTCCGAGACATACCAAGGTGCGCACAGCACACACCGCGTATTTTTTTTATTTGCCCCATTTATTATCTACGAATTGTTTTATTTTCGAAACGAATACCCAATTGAAAAATCTCCCCGTAACCAACGGTCGATCGCCTCGCGATCTTCTGGCCTGCTACTGCAGGGTTCCGCGCGATCGGTGCCGGCGTTCCGCTGTCCGCCTTCAGCGCCCTCTTCATCAACGGCCTGCTTGGACCCAAGACGATACCGGTACGCCATGTCCTCTCCGGTGTCCCTCTCTCTAGGTCATTCAGATCTTGAAATGCTTACAGTTGTTCCTCGTAGGTTTTTCTTTGTCCTGCCTGAGCTCAGAATCTCGGGTAGCCGGGTAGGCCGTTTTTAGCAAAGTGAGTTTTATATTTCTACACATGTCATGAAGAAATTAAAACCGGCCATATAGTGGTTACTAGTAATCCTTTAGAAGTTACGACATACGGCCAAACCGTCTAAAACCAGTTAGTTCTTGCATGAAGCGAGGATAGGAAGTCTCTTGAGGTTGCTTCAAGTTATTTTTCCCCCGAAAGAACGGCACAATATGTGCTCTATTTCTGTTAGTAAAAAAGAAGGCTTCAGTTTAGTCAGAAGTCCATAACAATGTTATACTATCCGATAATTATTCAGTGGGAGCAATAGTACGTCCTAACGTGTGTCCTAAAAGGTACATACATCATACTACGTGCTATTACTTTGGTTGCCAGTACACGTTACAACGAGAAAAGATGCAATTTCTGAACCCTTTCTTTTCAGAAAGAAAGGGAAAGTATAGGCAAATAATTGCGTAAATAAAGCTACGGTCCATGTCTGATGGCATACTGGCATACTATGTACCACTGCATTCCATTATGAACACTCAACCACCTAAAGCTACACCCTTCCAGTTGTCTTTTCAAGCATATAGCTCTTAATAAGTTGTGTCACACATACAAGTGCAAATTGATTATTCAGGTGAGTGATCAACTTTTCTTTTTCTGTTGCTGATGATTGGTTCCATGCTAATTCAGGAGAATGAGAAGGCTCCAGCTTTTAAGCTCCCCATTTACGTGAAGAACATCCAAAAGGGCAAGCATGGAAGCGATTCGGGCGTGTATGATGCCAACGGAAGGTACCTAATTCAAATTTCCATCTGTCACTATCACCATGTAAAAATTCAAGGGTTTAGACAGGTCGTCACATACTCACATGTCAGCGCGCGATATCCCAATATTTTTTTGTCAGAGCTAATCACTTGCCATTGTACTTTACAATCATCAAGACAAGTTTACACTAACAATAAACAAGTTGAAGTAGCCGCCCATAGAGTATATTAAGAGACATGTGGATGAATAGCCAAACAGGAGTAAACAATCGCTAGTCCACATCTCCTATGTTAGATGTAGCTCATAGACCATAGTTGCTGAACAAAGGTTCAAGGAAACAGAGATGTTGGGAGGAATGAAGGGTTGCCTATGTCGTTTTGCCCTTTGTCTAAATCAACACTCGACAGCTTTCAATTCGTAAATCAATGTGAGGCATAGCATGGGTTCAACGTACAAGTGTGGTTGTTGGATTGGTTAACTAAGCCCAGTTTCAAAAGCAAACGAAACAAAACTATTGCCATGAGGGTGGGAATGCGTTCACATGTACCAGTCTTTTAGACAAACATTTGGGATCTTAATTCTGTTAGAGCAAGATTAGTAATCTCTAGGGGTGAAAGTGGTGAGGATAATTTCCGCATCCGATCCGATCCGAATCCGAATTTTGCGGATATGGAGAAGCATTTTTGATATCCGTGTGGATGTGGATAATCCGAATCCGATTGTGTGTGGATGCGGAGTAGGATATGGTTTAAGAAAAATCCGACGGATATGGATTATCCGATAATTGAATGCGGATTATCCGAGGCTTATAATAGGATATCCGACTAATCTAATGAGCCTATCATGTCACCACACTACAAATCAAGCTCAGCTCAAACAACGAGACACCCATAAACTCTGTCATGGTACATGAACCATAAAAATGAGTATTTTTTGTGTTACATTGCTAAATTATAGTTTGGTTTAGAAATTATTAGTCACTTAAAAACTACATGTAAGCATATATTATCCGGCTATATTAATTCGCATCCGCTCCGAAACCGCTCCGACTCCGCACCAGTTCCGACATCCGAAAAAATCCGCATCCGTAACCGCATCCGCAAGATATTCGATCCGCTCCATATCCGACAAAAAAATATGGATGAGGATGTGGAAAGGGTATTATCCGCTCTGATCCGATCCGCTTTCATCCCTAGTAATCTCGCTAGCACGCCGGCGACTCAAGCGCCAGCTCATGCGAACAACCATGCGGTAGTGGAGGGGTCCACGTCTAATTAATGCTCTTCACTGGTTTTGAACCAATCCAGTTGCTGCATATGCCGCATGCGTCCGCCTTGAGCTAGCGAGTAGTGAAACGACAGCTCTCTTCTCTCTCCACATTTCTCACTCCTCCTCGTTGGAATAAGCTGACGTGGATCACTCACTCACCAACTGATTCACCCTTGTAATACTTGCTCTTATGGAGAATGCTAGGTTAGTTGTAACAAACTTGTCTGAATTTTATTGGATCAATCCATTAGTGAATGATAATTAGGTTGAAGGACCAAGTGTACGTTTAACTAGTGACAAGTGGCACTAGCCTACTCTGACTAAAGAAAAACGAAGAAAGACACTAATGCAAATATAGTGAGGAATCGGACGCCTTTGACTTTACTCTAAAATAGTATGTTTTTGCCTTACCCTCTTTGTAAAATAACAAGGATATCTTATAATTAGACACATCTAAAGAGACCCAATTCAAGCCGGCCTGTTCAGCTAATAAATTGAATCATCATGGTATCTACCAGGTTCGTTCCTGAAAAGTTTGAGGAGATCTTCAAGGAGCATGCCCGCACTAGGCCTGATGCCCTGACAGGCAAAGAGCTTCAGGAGCTACTCAAAGCAAACAGGGAGCCTAAGGACTTCAAAGGATGGTAAGTTCTCTTAAATAGTACGTTGAGCATAATATGGCATCTTAAGTGATGCTCCTTCAAGCTTAGTATATATTTTTATGCAAAATTACAACAGGCTGGGTGGTTTCACGGAGTGGAAGGTGCTGTACTCCCTATGTAAAGACGAAAAGGGGTTTCTTCACAAGGACACTGTCAGGGCAGTCTATGATGGCAGCCTATTTGAAAGGTTGGAGAAGGAGAAGAAGTCCACGGAGTCTGCCGAGAATAAATGATAAGAACATCATACACAAGCTAGTGTGGAAAAAATTGTGAATTATGGCATGTGTGGATCAGTAAATTTAATTATACCCTAGCTAGTTTTACCAATTCCTCGTGTTTGTCAATTTATCTCTTATGTCACAAGAGCCTGTCCTCTCCTCTAAATATATTAAGATTTTCTTGTAAATTGTATACGGTGCTTTTATAGAGGTGTTGATTTTGGTACTTAGGGCATGTTTGGTTTGTGCCCAACCTAACCCTACCAAATTTTGATCATCACCAAATCACGGGTAACGCCAAAACGTTGGCAAAATATATGTTTGGATTGCTACCTTGGCAATTCTAGCCAAATCATTCAATCTCTTAGTATGACATATGGGGCCCACGTGTCATTAACTTTTTTCATTAAAATATAGTCAAGTGACAACTTATTTTGTAGATTTAATTATGAGGAATATGAATATGAAAACAGATTTGTAGTTAGATAAGCCATTTAGAATATATTAGCGTTGGAATGTTGCTAACTTGTTATTATTGGGCTGCGTGCAGCAAATATACTGCTGCCACGTCCCTTCTAGCTGCTGGCGTTGGTTGCCAAATCATTGGGGAAGATTTTGCTCGCCGGCATTCTTGCCAATGCTGCTGTGTATTTTGTGCGGGCAAGCATTGACACGTCAACAGTGGGTAATGATTCAAACGGACACCAATTTTTGAGGGCACCTCAAAATTTTAGTTTGGCTAACATTGGTAGCATACCAAACATGCCCTTAACATTTAACAATGTACTTTTAAGAAGATGTTGATTTTGCAGCAATCGACAAAATATTTTAAGAGAAATTAAAGGTCAAAAGTATACTTTTAAGTCTTTTCTCCAACCAAAATATGCCTACATTGATGAGTGGAGTATATCGTTTGGGGATGAAACGGAATGAGAATTGGCGACTGTTGAAACCCTTGGCCATCCTTCGTTAATTTGTGCAACCCCGATTGTTGGCATGATTAAATGATGATCTATCAATGACTACTTTTATAGTACAAACCACCTTCAAGAGACTGATCATCACAGGCTCAACAAGTCCTACCACTGAATGAATATTACCCGTTAAATACTGGAACAATTCCAGGAACGTGTTATCGATACTATTTTCTTCGACAGAACAATGCCTACATTTTTTTAAAAGAAAGATGAAAAAAAAATGGAAAGCGAAGGAAACTTGTGCTAGTGTCATTTTTGAAGACGGATAGATTCCTGTTTATCTCCCTCCTCTCCGCAGACGTGCAGGTCGATGGCCCCTGCGATGGAAACAGCTGACAGCACGCGGCGACAAATAGACCCCCCCACTCCGCGCGCACTCCACACAAAAAGCTGACAGCCTCGGCTAGCTGCCTCCATCGCGACCGCGACATCGATTCATCCTGCCACCCGCTACACCCCGGCCCATTGGCATCTCGATCTGCCACATTCTCTCTCTCTCCCCCTCTTCCTCCACCGTCGTCGACCTTCTCCAGCCTCGCTCTTCCTCCACCGTCGTCGATCTTCTCCAGCCTCGCTCGCCCCCATGGCCGAAAAACCACCTGCGAGGGAGGTAACTGATGGGAGCGAGAATGGTGGAGCGGCGGCGGCGGCGGCCGTTCCGTTGCTCCGAAAGCCGCGGCCGAAGAGATCCCTGGCTCGGCACGTCGTTCCCGGCGCCGGTTTCGCACTTGTAACCGCCGCGATCCTCTTCGTGCTGCTGGGGCCAGGAGGGAGCAAAGACGCCGCCGTCGAGGAGCAGAGCTCCTCCTCCATGGCGGACGGCGTGTACAGCGGCGAGCTCACGCCCCTGCAGGGGCACGCCGCCTTCTTCGACCGCAACAAGGACGGCATCATCTACCCCGCCGAGACATACCAAGGTGGGTAACACCGTACCGTAGATATATTCTCATGGAATTGAAGCCTCGCGTCTCTGTTCCATCCATGCCGCGCGCGCGGGCTTTGATCTGTGCTAGCTAGCTGACAGTGGTGGTAACCAACGTGGAGTTGTGTTTCTTGTGGTGATCTGCTGCATGCAGGGTTCCGCGCAATCGGAGCCGGCGTTGTGCTCTCTGCCGTCGCTGCCGTCTTCATCAACGGAGGCCTTGGACCCAAGACCATACCGGTTAGTTTCGGAATCTGAAATCTTGGTAGCAGCATGTTTGGCTCCCCGTATGTATTTAGTTTTGATCGCCAGCATTTTTTACATGAACGACTTGGCAGAAAACTAGAAACATGTTGATATCAGTTATTAGCTCTGTCTGTCTGTCCCACTCTCCGTCAATGCAATTGAGTTCTTCTGCATGTAAGCACATCCTTATAGTGATTATCGTCCGCGTTACAACCTAACATCTCGACTGCTGTGAACTGTGATTGTCTCCAAAGCGGGGTAGGAAAAATCGTATCGTTTGCTTCCTGTTTCTCTCTAGTCTCCACTCTCCACTACATCTTCAGCTTGTGGCCTGGTCTCCTATATATGTTCAAATGAAACGATGCCGTCGTGTAGAGTATCCATGCGTCCTCTGGTATATATGCGGGACCACTAGTTCTCTTCATGCAGCATCTCGATGATATTAAAAATTTTATTAAATTATATTCAAACACGTTCTATGTATTTTTACCCAGCAGTCAGACGACTTACGAAAGTTTGACTACGCACATGACCTAAACATAACTCGAATCTCGAAACGCGGGAGTAATAGCTTAATCAAGAGTCCTAAAACACAATGCCATATGATGGATAAGTACTGATGGGGAAAACGATCCCTAACGTCAAGATACACACATGCCAGCACACATTGCACCTAGAAAGATGCCACCTTTCTCTTCAGAAAAAGGAAAAGAAAAAGACAGGCGTAAAGATAAGCTCCATGTCTTATGGCATACATATACCTAGCACTGCATTCTATTGAAGAATGTGAACAATCGAGGCATACACAAAGCAAAGGTAACACCTTTTAGGTTATGTTTTCAGCACATAACTCTGAAATCGTGGCAAACGTAAGTGCAGATGATTGATCCCCATGTCTTTTCCCCCGTGATGCTAACTCATTTCCATGTTCCTCGTGTCACTGCAGGAGAATGAGAATACCTCACCTTTCAAGCTCCCCATTTACGTGAAGAACATCCACAAGGGCAAGCACGGAAGTGATTCCGGGGTGTATGATGCCAATGGAAGGTAGGTTTTTATGAATTTTCATCTGTCACCATCCATATAAATAAAACCTTCAGATATTTGTACACAAGCAGCACAAGCATAATCTAGTTCTGGTGAGTAGAGTTAATCAATAGTAAAACATAAGGAAGGAAGACATTAAAGTAATAATTCCTGGTTGATAAGTGAGACTGATCATGATGGATGCAGCATCACTGCACGGAAGTGATTCGGGGGTGTATGATGCCAATGGAAGGTAGGTTTTTATAAATTTTCATCTGTCACCATCCATATATATAAAACCTTCAGATATTTGTACACAAGCATAATCTAGTTCTGGTGACTAGAGTTAATCTATATATAATCACTTCTCATTGTACTTTACTGGTCAATCAAGACAAGGTAACACTAATCATTCAGTCGTCACTAACCAAATAGATTAAAGTAATAATTCCAGGAGACATTTGAACTGGCAAGGAAGAGTAAAAAATAGTAGGGCCACTTTCCTGATTGATAAGTGAGACTGATGGATGCAGCATCACTGCACATTAGCAAAAGAGATTAAGGGAAAGGTACAGCTGGGACGTAGGGTTGTGTGTGTCGTTTCTGTTCTCAAAAGCAACAGCATCATCAACCACTACAGCTCAATACTCGTATGGGAAATGTAAAAGCATGACACAAAGAATATTGGGAACAGATGGTTGTTGGATTAGTTAAACGGAACAGGAGCCAAACGAGGTGAAAAAAAAACTTGGATCCATGGGGATGGGGTGGCGCATGTGCCAGTCCATTTCTTTGGATCAACATTTGTAGAGATACAATTACTAATTATTTTGAGTCACTAGGCCAACCCAAAACCTTGACAAATAAAGTAAAATAACATTCCACCTAATTAATTTAGGAGGAAAAATAATCTAGAGTGACATGCCACCATAATTAATCGATGATCCAGAAAAAAACCATTGAGTACTCACTTGCATCCTTAACCATACATATGGATTAGTCAATTCTAAGTGTCTGAAATGAAGTACTGAGTCAAGTCAAGTAACATTATTGTAACTCTGAGTTGCATCGGCACCTGTCTAAATTTTATGCTCTCCTTTTCACTGTAACTTATATAGGCATTAGGTGTTTCTATCAAGACACGTCTTGTTTACAAAACGAATAACATATCTGTTGCCTGCTTTATTGCTCTTTTGCAAGAATACGATGATCTCTGATAGTTATCCGTCCAATATAGAATTTCTAACCATAGGATCTATCAACCTCCAGGTTTGTTCCCGAAAAGTTTGAGGAGATATTCAAGAAACATGCCCACACCAGGTCAGATGCCCTGACAAGCAAAGAGCTCCAGGGATTGCTCCAAGCAAACAGGGAACCTAAAGACTTCAAAGGATGGTAAGTTCTCCGCATAAGTTAGAATAACATGGGCATCTAAGTGATGGCCCTTTGATCTCAGTATTTTTCGGCAAAACTCTCTGCTGCAGGTTGGGTGGCTTCACGGAGTGGAAGGTGCTGTACTACCTGTGTAAAGACAAGGACGGGTTTCTCCACAAGGATATTGTAAGCGCAGTCTATGATGGTAGTCTGTTCGAAAGGTTGGAGAAGGAGAGGAAGACTAAGGAGTCTACTAAAAAGAAATGATAAGATCATAGAGACCATATCATGGAAGAGTTTGTAAATTATGTCACGTCTGTGTGGATCAGTAAATTAATATCCTTGTTTTGATTGATTCTATATGTTTGTCGGTCATCATTTATGTAACAAGAAATTATCTCTCTTTAAATATATTAAAACTATATATTTTGTGAATTAAGGCAGGCAAGTGAATTAGTTGTGGTGAAAGCCTCCCATATTCTTGCATTGGATGTCTATGCCATTTCTCTATGAAGTTTAATGCAAGATGGTTCGGAGGCATGAGCACGAGCATTCAAAGGCATCTTAAGCTGAGGACTAGCTAGGCAAGACACGTTGATATGAGGAGCTTGCATAGCGGTTAGCCGGTTACGTTGCGGAGTTTTAAGAAGCATGAATGGTAGTTTCCGTTTCTTCAATTCTCAAAACTAATGTTGGTGAGTCGAATAACACGTGTCACTATCATGAAGCTCGCATGAAGCAAAACAAAGTCGTGAAGGTGCCGGATTCGTTTGATGTACAAAGAAAAAAAGTATGACCATTTTGCCTCTGTGTGGATAGTTATCTTAGGAGTAGAAGTAAGGTAGCTTTGTCTTTCGTCATGAACCAATATATAATAACTAGAAAACTGCGCGGCTTTGCCGCGCCCAGTGGGCCATCCAGATATATGTTGATCGAATGCATGACACTTGTACAGAAGCACTATAACTGATATGGTGATGCATGGACGCAACAGATTGGAACCACCTTTTTTCAGCATGTGTAACTTTGTTGGTGCCCGGCGAAATAAAGTACTATATTTCAAAAAAAGGGATAAGAAATACATTGCATCATCCCTAGGTATGGACATGTTTTGTGGTTCGGTGGAGAAAAAGACCATCTCTTTTCGTCTACTGCGCCGCAACTAAAATGCAATAAGGGTGTATTTGTAACTGGAACTCTATGTATACAGAAATAATATAAGTCATGTGGCAATGCATGGGCGTTAAGTTGACTTTTGATAATGCTATTATGTACAAGTTTATAGAAACAACTCTAACATCTTGTTTATTGGACCGTTATCTCTTGTGCTGGAACTCATGCACGGTGAGTAATAATGGGACACCATGTGGAAAATATAGACAATGATAAAAATGTATAGTTCAAATTTTACAATTGATATGCAGAGTACAATAGAAAAGAAATAAGCTTTTTAATCACAGTCTGGAACTTTTGATGCCAATCGTGATTACAATTCGTAATCCTACTTAAACTCCGAATTGAGTATGACTGTGTACAAAACACACGATAGTATTAGTAAGGACAAATTAAGAATTATGGGCATTGCAAATACAGAAACTTGGAAATTAGCTAAGCAAGCGTGAGTGCAGATCATAGGGGAATTTACTAATTTAGTCGAGCATCTTGCAAGCATCTGGTATCTGGTGCCTACCACGTCCATACTTTGCTACTGCCATTCCAACTCGAAGAG
This sequence comes from Urochloa ruziziensis, assembly GCA_015476505.1. Classification (NCBI taxonomy): domain Eukaryota; kingdom Viridiplantae; phylum Streptophyta; class Magnoliopsida; order Poales; family Poaceae; genus Urochloa; species Urochloa ruziziensis. The sequence goes on along the minus strand of CM027126.1, from coordinate 44,363,034 downwards.
GGGGAGAGGGACTCAGTACGAGACAGATGCTTGAGGGGGAGAAGCCCAGAATGTGGATCTTGGAGGAGGGGGGGGGGGGGGGGGGGGGGAGGGGGGGGGGGGGGGTGGGGGTGTTCATTTCCTTCTTCCCATGGGCTACCTTTGCTCCTGCAGTCCTGCCTGAAGCCCACCAGTGTTCTAATTTTGCTGCCTGTCATCGTGCGCGGGGATCGGCCGCTCAGTAAGAAGAGGCAATCCCTCTTCTTTTTCCATAAAGAATCGACACTTATTTATAAAAGTTTGAGCAGCTTCAATGCCACAAATTAGGCAAGTAGTCGTTGAACAAATTCAGAGTAAATATCATAATCTTGAAATGACCTTACTGTACCTAGGGCAATGCACTTATTGTACAAAATTATTCTATTCATATGAACAAAAATGTGGCGATCGGAGTCATGATAATCTATAGATGAGGAAAAGTTTCAGCTATATAGCGACTATCTTATAGTTTAGATCTAGTTTTGAAAGTAAATTGCAACATGAGCTACAGATTTCAGGAGTTGACGTCTGCTTGGGTGAGTTACTGAGTTAACAAAGGTTAAGCATACTGGAAGAATCCATAATATAAGGTTGAAGCAAATGGACCAAGTAACGATGTTGATCTAATACTCTTCACTGCATATTCTAAGCTGGACATTTTGTCGAACATGTTGTAGACAGCGGATGTCCTGCGTCATGTGCCGTGGCCCGTGGGAGCGCATCTCCCTCTTCCCTGGGTGCCCCAACTTGCTCTCGCAGTGCGCATGCTCGCTGCCGCGGCTAGCTCTCACGTCGCCTCCTCGTACAGTAGCAGCCCGGTGGCTACTCCCCGGTTACTCACTCCTTGCCGGCGCCTCTTCCAGCACTGGCCTTGTGTTGCCGTTATGTATGTAGTATTAGTCTAGTACTGGACTCACATGCTGCAACGAATGTGGAAGTTTCCATTCGCAATCTCCCCGCGCTCACGAATGGCAGGGAGCCGAGGCCCACACGGATGAGAGGTGGCGACGGCGCCACGGGAGGAAGAGGCAGCGACGGTGGAGCCACATCGCGAGCTCGCAGTTGAAGGATGCCGCGGGCTGGCCGCAGCTTGCAGCTCACGAAGATGAGGGCGACGACGGTGGGGTGACGCGGAAGGTGGGAGAATGCGGCGGGCGGCTGGGCGCCGTGCGTCGGGGATGAGCATGACTGGGAATATACTGTGGAAGGACGCAGGTGTAAAGAGTCTTAATTGGAACTTTCTCGAGGGACGTAGGCGTGAATGTCCATATGAGCAGATCCTACGGTTCCTGATCATCTGGGCGTCCATCCGACGGCTGCTAGCGCGTATGATGACGTGGAGGGCTTTTTTGCAAGAACCGCGACGCGGTTTCAGTCATTAAAGATTAGTCAAAGTTTGTTTTCCAAATTCATAGGTAATTTTTTGTTTGAAATGAATTTTAGTACAATTGGTTGATTATTGCAGCACAAACTTATGTTTTGTATTTTTTTTGATTCATGAAACTAGGTGATTTGTGTGTGCACGTATCATATAAAAATAATATGCATACATACATGTGCATATTTGTTTACGGAATAAAAATAAGTGCGTTATAAAATCATATTTAGTTGAACAAGTATTTATGAATGGTTTATGAATTTTTCTCTGTTCGTGTACTGTTGGGTTGGTGTCCGCGTGATCACCTGAACAATTACCTGTCGTGGACTGCAGCTCGATACGCAGGCTTATGTTTCCAATGCCAGCACCCACAACGCCGTGCAGATAAGGTGAGGTTATGTGTCACCTTGACAACACTGTCACCTCAATTGAGGGTGCTTCAACTAACTACCGGCCCAGCACAACCTCCTCATTTTCCTTCTCTAGCTAGCCATCCTCCCACTACCGCTCTCTAGCTCTCGTGTTCGCGGGCCTAGGGAAAACGAAGTCGGTCCATGCGGTGCAGGTTCAAGTCGGTCCTCTGTCGGATGAGACGAAAACGAAGCCGCCTGCCCCGCCAGCGATCGAGTTGATCCCTTGGCCTTGCTTTTGCTCGTCACCATCACACGCCACACGCCACCGATCCAACAGATAGAGCGGTGCTCGCGCGCGTGCCCGATTCAGACACGGCGGATCGCCCACACACGTATACTCCTACGTGCGTCAAGCAGAAAACGCGGCGCTGAATGCGCAATGCGCTACTAGCTACCTACAGAGAGATGCCGAGGGAGTGGCACACAAATCCAGGTCCAGCATCTTTTTAAGGTTTGGTTGCTTAGCATACACACAACACAACAACAGGGGTCTTTAGCACACGTCTGTGGCCGCGTACACAAAGCACGCGCGCCCCCACAAAGAGCGTCGGTTTCCACCGAAGCTGTTCGATTCTTTTCCCCTTCCGCCGCCGCTCGCCACCACGCACCTTCTGACCAGCGCATGGTCCCTTCCTCCCTCGCCAAGCCTCCCCAGCTTCCCCTCTCTATCTCTCGGCATCAGCTCTCTGCTGTCTCGGCCCTGCTCGGCATCGTCGTCGATCCCCTCTGCAAACCTCCATGGCCGGCAGAGCTGCGGACACCGGTAAGTAGCCCAGTCCTCCGCCAAAAGAAGTTAAGAGTCGAAAGACCCGTTCCTCACACACCGTACAACCATGCCAATATTTCAAAGATCAGTGGCTCGCCATGTCCTTCGCGGCGCGAGTTTCGCCCTTGTAACCACCCTTCTCCTCTCTGTGCTGCTGGGACCAGGGAGCAACGACGACGCCAGCAGCGCCGCCATGGGCCAGTCCTCCTCCTCGTCCATGGCGGACGTGTACAGGGGCGAGCTCACGCCGCTGCAGAGGCACGTCGCCTTCTTCGACCGCAACAAGGACGGCGTCATCTACCCCTCCGAGACATACCAAGGTCAGTCACTTTAGTACACAAATTGCGACCGCTAGAGTTTAACGAGGAACACCGGCCGGGGCGGTTTCCTCTGATATTTTTGGAACGCTGTGCTAGTAGTTCTCAATAGTTTTGGGAACACATAGGTGAGGAATTGAATGGGACTGACGAGGAAATCACGGCCGATCGTGTCTCTGTTTCTGTTTCTGCTGCAGGGTTCCGCGCGATCGGGTGTGGGGTGGCGCTGTCCGCCGCCAGCGCCGTCTTTGTCAACGCCGGGCTTGGGCCCAAGACCAAACCGGTAAATTCTTACACCATGCTCCTGTGTCTCTTCGTGTGTGCGCGCGCGTGTCTGCCACTCTCTGTTTGTCTGTATGCCCGTCTCTGTAAGCCAAACCTTGTACTGATTTTATCTTGTAGCTTTTCTGAATTCTGCATCTCCAGCTCCGCCTGTGAACTTCCATCAGTAAAAACCTGTCATTTTACTACTGTAGATGAACAAAGCGAAAACTCGATCTGCAATGTGTGTTAAGATTCAATTAATTCAGCAGAGAATGATTGTATATAGGATTAGATGCCCTCCTTGCCTTTATAGAGATTGGCAGTTCGGTTAGTAATTTCACTCTCGACAAAACAACACAACTGTTTTTGACAACTAGCCTCTGTAGACAAGTTTCAGCATAGTTGCTGAAATGTGAATTGGTTTATACTACAAAATCACATTTTTTTAAGAAAAAAATATCTCCAGCCAGTGCGACAGCACACCGCCATACTACAAAATTACATGACTTAGAGGTTAAGGAGCCTCTCTCAGAGATTAGGAAGATCCTCATGGAAACAACGGAGTAATAGCTTTAGCATGAGCTGTAAACAATATCATCATATGATCGGATAATTACTGCACGAGAAAAAAATCACAAACGTGAAGATACACACATGCCGGCACGAATTACAACTAGAAAGATGCCACTTTTATCTTCAAAAAAGCAAAAGAAATGGCAGGCATAAAGCTACGGTCCATGCGTAAGGCATACATATATACATACCACTACCGCATTATTCCATTTCGTGAACACTCAAGCAAGTAAAGCTACTGCCTTTTGGTTATCTTGTCATTCATGCATAGCTGTGATTCGATTCAGGTGATACTTCCAAATCCTAAGTTCCTAATACCTTTCAATATTTCTCGATCGTGTCGTTGCAGGAGAACCACAAGACTCCGCCTTTCAAATTCCCCATTTATGTTAAGAACATCCACAAGGGCAAGCATGGGAGCGATTCCGGCGTGTACGATGCCAATGGAAGGTAACTTTTTTTTTTTTTTTTTTTCTGAAACTTCCAGCTGTCACCATCCATACGAAACCTTCCGACAGATAGTTCATGTGCCCGCTGCACAAGTGTCCAGCTCTGCTCAGTTGAGTTCTCATTGTACTTTAGTGGTTAGTGGTCAGTCAAGACAAAGGTAACACTGATTGTTTATCTCGCTAACCATAAAGTAGCGCCAAGTGACATGCAGATCGGTAAAGAAGAGTATTAAGTAATAATAATAATGTAACTTTTATGATATGAGATAGACGGATGCATTATCAATTAACATTACCAGCAACAAAATTCTAAAGGGAACAGACAGCTGGGGATGAAGGGTTATGTGTGTCGTTTCCACTGTCTAAAGCAACACTCTCATATAAACTGCTGCAATATTACGAATTTATGAAATGGAAACAACGGCGGAGCTAGCCGAAAATTTTAGCTGGGGCAGACTCGCATGACAAGCATAACATAGGTGAAAAAACATTCCGCATTCACATGCGACATTTATAGAATCACCAAACTGCAATTAAATAAAGGTTTAAGATGCCATAACATAATCTTCAAGACTTGAACACATATTCTACTACTACAATAACTATTCAAGTCTAGGTTTTCTAGGTGGCCTAGGCAGGTCTATACGCCGATTCCTGATAGCTTGATATGTCTTCTTGATTTCTTCTGAATCAAGGTCTCTGAAAATTTTCTTCTCAATGTAGCACAATATCAAACTATGAAGCCACTCATCACTCATTCTATTCCGTAGATCTGTCTTGATTGTATTCATAGCTGAAAAGGCTCTTTCAACAGATGCTGTTGCTACTGGTAGAAGCAATGCTAACTTAATGAGCCGGAAGACCAATGGAAAAACAATATCTCTTCCATGTTTAACCATTTGTATAGCCAAACTTCCCAAATCATGACAATCTTTGAATAAATCAACTCTTCGCATATGTATGATAAAGGTCTCAAGTTGATCTCTTATATTAGAACGTTCTAGGTTAGAGAAATCTTGATCATATATTTCAGTCAATCTAGCAATCTTTTCTATATCAAATTTAGCAAAAGAATCTCTTGGATCAAGACAAGCGAAGGAAACAAGCAGCTCTGATGATACCTCGTTGAAGCGATGATCCATCTCTGAAATAATAGCATCAAGAGCAGCCAAGAAAGTATCAACACGGTAATGATGTTCTTGAGTGATTAAATTACCATCTAGCCTTGACCGACCCCATCTAGGTATTGTCTCATCCATGTTTGGCACTGGAATCTTCTTATCATTGCAAAATGATATAACTTCATCAAGTAATGGCTGCCAGCCTTCATTTCTCAAAGTGAACAGCCTTGTTCTCACATCAATAAGCAATGACATGGCCTGAACAATATTTTGATCCTTTCTTTGCAGCAATAGAGACAACTCATTGGTAATTCGAAGCACTTTCAACATTAACTTCATATTCAAAACAAAAGAGAAGCTCTCCATTTTGCGCACCAAACCACCTGCTCGACTAGGATTACGCTCATCCTCATGAATCATTGATAGCACCTTGACCACAGAATTCCACATTGACTCAATACGAGCTAATGTTCTTAAATGGGAACCCCATCTTGTTTCTCCAGCTCTAACCAAATTTGTAGTTTGATGCTTCCCCTTTCCTGAAAAGATTTGACCACTTTCCAATCTCTCCAAAATTTCTTCACGGTGAATTGCAATTAGCTTATCTTTTCTTTTACATGATGAACCAGCACTAGTCACAATTAAGCTCACATAGTTGAAGAAATCATCAAAAGATGAACAACTAGATGTAACAGAAACAATGACTAGTTGCAATTGGTGGGCAAAGCAGTGAACATAAAAAGCATATGGGTTCTCATCACGAATTTGTTTTTGCAAACCATTGAATTCACCTCTCATGTTTGATGCTCCATCATATCCTTGTCCTCGTAGTCTACCAACAGATAATCCATACTTGGCAAGCATTTGAAGCAAAGAACTCTTTAGTGATGATGATGTTGTGTCCTCAACATGCTTCAGACCCAAAAACCTTTCCACAACCATTCCTTGTTTGTTCACAAATCTGCAAAGAAAATGATAATATTGGTATTGACAAACTAGAATAGCAGAGAGCAATAAAGAAAATTTCTAATTTACTTGTGTAACAACTAACCTTACAATAACAGCCATTTGCTCTGCTATTGAGACATCACGAGATTCATCAATGAGAACTGAAAAAAGATTATCCCCAATTTCCTCCTTTACCACTTTTCTGATTTCTTCTGCACAACTATCTGTTATGTCCTTCTGAATATCTGGGCAAGTTGTTTTTGCATTTTTTGGACACAAATGGTCAAATGCAGTCTTCACCTTACGGTCCCTTTTCTTATGCCATTCAAGCATCTCTAAGAAATTGCCTCTGTTTAAGGAAGATTCTGATTCATCATGTCCACGGAATGCAAGACCTTGGGCAATGAGAAATCTAGCAATATCTATAGCAGCAGTCACACGAGCTTCATATCGATGTTCAGAATCTAAAGAATTGCTTTCAATCTTTCGTGACACACTTGCCCTTTGATTTTTAAAGTCATCAGCACACTTTCTAGCTTTGTTATGACAACCGTCAACAGCACGACAATGATCTGGGAACCCTCTATTTGCTGCATGCTTCCAATTGTCATATCCTGTCTTACTAAAAACTTCATGACCAAATTTTTCATGATCGGCTTCCTTTCTAAAAAGAAAGCAATAAAAACAGTAGGCTGCATCCTTTGACACACTATATTCTAGCCAATCATAATCATCAAACCATTGTGGTCTAAAGGCCCTAGAATTGCTGCGAGGAAATGAATGGCCTTTTAGTTGGGTCGGACCCTTCAACAAATAAGCCCTCTTAACATTATCTCTAATGTTAGGATGGAAACTAGCAATTGGTATTCGAAGTCCTGGATCAGAAATAATGTGAACATTTGAGTCAAATTCCCTTATAAGATCAGTACCTCCATGCTCTTCTTCTTCCCCATTTTCTTCTGCTTGTTCTGCCCCAACCTCAGGCAATGTTTCTTCTGCATCAGCAACCACAGATTGGACCTGCTCCTGATCTTGAACCACAGTTTCAGATTCCACTTCCACAACAACCACATTTTGACTTTCCTGAGTACTTGGGTGCTGAGAGGAACTAGAACCAGAGCCGACACTCACACTAGAATAGAAGCTCTTCAAATCTACAGAAAATCAGAAATCACATTGAGCACATGAAAAAATGCTAAGAGTTCAAATTGAATTGAAATATAGGGGTAATTTTACCTCTGGTTACCAATTTCCTCTTGCCAATTGGAAGACAGGGACGATTTGGGGCGCCTCGCCCTCGCCCAACGCCGACGCCGGCCGGGATTCTGCCCCTGATCTGCTCCTCAGCTTCAGGTGCCGGCGCCCCTCTTCCACGGCCGCGCCCACGCCCAGCAGCGGAGGCTGCGGCGGCATCCATGCCGCGCTCGGGGGCGCCGCCACTCCCCAGCTCTCCCGCCCCCTCCTCCTCCATGAACGAGCGGGCGGCCGGGCGGCGGGCGCTGTGCTGTGGCGGCGGCAGCACGCCGGCGGGCGGCGACAAGACGGCTAGGGTTTGGGATTTGGTAGACCGGCGGGCGGCGGCACAAGCAGAACACGAGCAGGTTGCGAGCAGGGGCGTCTCCGCGTTGGGCCATTGGGGAAGGACCGCACAGGCAAGTGACGCCCACGCCGTGAAGGGTTGTTGCTGGGCCACCAAAATACTCAGCCCAAAAACATAATTTACTCAGCCCAAAAAGGCCCATAGTGCTTTCTTCCTCCCCCAGACTGGCCAGACGGGTTCTTCTTCCTCCGGCGGAAACAGAGACACCGCCGCCGCAAGATTATCCCCAAAAATCGCCGCCGGACACCAAAATACTCCATGGAGGTTGGGATTCGACTCCGACGGTAGCTGGGGCAGCTGCCCCACCCTGCCGTAGGGGTGGCTCCGCCATTGAATGGAAAGCATGCACAAAAATGATAACATAGGCAACATGTGGATGCTGCAATAGTCAACTGAATCAGGAGCCAAGTGAGGTGATAAGAAACAACTCACAGGGGAATGGGTTAGTATCGACATATTGGTTAGTTTATTTTGATAAGTGTGCAGGATGAAGTAATGACCCAAATACATATTGACAAGAAACATTACAACCCTCAAATACATATTGACAAAAGAAACATTACAACCCTGAGTTGCTTCATCAACTCCCTGTACTTTGAGTTGTATAGGATGATCTTTAAGAGAATAACTATAAGTTTAGAAAAAATGAGGGTGGTCTATGGACCCGAGTCGACTGCCGTGCAGCTGAATAATTGCATGAGACGGGGTTCCAATTCTAGCAGATCAGCTCCTCCAAACATATCTGGACCACGGTGTTATGAAAGCTCCACATGATCATGATGATGGAAAGACAAAGTGCCCAATTATATATTGACAAGTGGCACTACCCCAACTCTTATTAAAGAAAAAAAAAACTGAATTAGGAATTGGATGTCTTTGATCACTGTACTTTTATTACAGGGCATAATCATGCTATAGTCAAGATGAATCTTAATATAAATAGAACATGCCTGCCTAATTATTCTCTTTGCAAAAGAACAAAGATCTCTCATTGTTCTCTGCAATCACAGAAGAACTTGAACAATGGGCTACCCAATTCATAGAATTATCTACGCAGTCACAAAAACTCACAAATTTCCAATTCCACATCCCAATCTGTTACCATCCCTATGATCCTTCTCAGATAGGCCATACTGTGCCAGCGGAACAAAATTCCAGTTTGGATTAGTAGAATTAACCACTTGTCATTGTACTTTACTCATGACCAGGTACAACTGATTCAGTTAACCACAAAATAAATGTGTCGAGACTGAAAGCAATAGAGATTGCAGGGAATAATAGATTGATTAGGGAGAGCACAGCTCGTGTACATATATAGGCAAGGATGGCCTAGGGTTTGGGTACAATCCCATCCAACGGTGATCCTTGCCTAATCCTAATCATCTATACAAAACCCCTCTAGGGGTGTGCCGCACGGCCAGAATGGCCGGCGTGCCTTGGGGCCCAAGGCCCAATAGCTATATCGCTAACACGCCCCCGCAGTCGGATTGTCAGCCACGAACGTTCAGACTGGACCGAAACTCCACGAAGATCGACGAAGGAAGCCCTTTGGTGAAGACATCAACATACTGCGAGGTTGTGGGAACATGCAGTACTTTGACGTGACCAAGGGCGACGCGCTCCCGGACGAAGTGGAGGTCAATTTCGATATGCTTGGTCCTCTGATGCTGCACAGGATTACTGGACATGTAGACGACGCTGATATTGTCACAGTACACAACTGTGGCACGACGAAGAGGAGTATGCAGCTCGAGAAGGAGCTGGCGAAGCCATGTCGCCTCTGCCACAGCATTGGCAACTGCGAGGTACTCTACCTCGGCATTGGAGCGGGACACTGTATTCTGGCGCTTACACGACCAGGAGATGAGATTGTCACCGAGGAACACGGTATAACCCGATGTGGATTTGCGTGTGTCGGGACAACCAGCCCAGTCGGCGTCGGAGTAAGCAACCAGATCGGTGACACTGGAGGGCCGCATATGAAGTCCCAGGTGTAGAGTGCCGCGGACATAACGCAAGATCCGCTTAAGAGCTGCAAGGTGCGGTTCACGCGAGTCATGCATGCGAAGACAGACCTGCTGAACCGCATACGCGATGTCAGGCCTAGTGAAGGTGAGCCACTGAAGAGCTCCAGCGAGACTGTGAAAGTCAGTCGGATCCGAGACCGGAGCGCCATCAACTGCCGAGAGCTTGGGATTGGTGTCAACCGGAGTGGTGCAAGGCTTGCAATCTGCCATGCCAGCGCGATCAAGAATCTCCAGCATGTACCGTCGTTGTGATAGAAGTAGCTCGTCGCCATGCCGCTGGACATGCATGCCCAGAAAGTGGTGTAGCTCGCCGAGGTCCTTCATCGAGAACTCCTGCTGAAGGGCTGCAATGATCCGCCGAAGGAGAGCAGTAGAGGACGCTGTGAGGACAATGTCATCAACGTAGAGCATCAGGTAAGCCATGTCAATGCCGTGATGAAAGACAAACAAGCTGGTGTCTGCCTTGGTCTCCACAAAACCAATGGTCTGAATGAAGGTGGCAAACCGAGTGTTCCAGGCCTGAGTAGCTTGCTTGAGGCCGTAGAGAGACTTGTTGAGCTTGCAAACGAACCCAGGACGAGCAGGATCCTCAAACCCGGAGGGCTGGGTGCAATACACCGTTTCGGACAGGGTCCCATGCAAGAAGGCGTTCTTCATGTCGAGCTGGTGGATGGGCCATTGGCGCGACAACACCAAGGAGAGGACAGTGCGGATCGTAGCCGGCTTGACGACGGGGCTGAAAGTCTCATTGAAGTCCACGCCAGGGCGCTGGGTGAAACCACGAAGGACCCAGCGTGCCTTGTAGCGCTCAAGGGAGCCATCGGGGTGGAGCTTGTGCTTGAAGACCCATTTGCCAGAGACGACGTTGGCCTGCGAGGGTCATGGGACAAGATCCCAGTATGATTCTGCAGCAGCACCCCATATTCTTCCTCCATAGCGGCCCGCCAATTCGGATCAGCGAGGGCACTACGGAAGGTCTTCGGGATCGGCGAAAGGCGGGCGACGTTGTACTGAGCCGGCAGCCGGTAGCCCTCCTTGGCCCTTGTGGACATTGCGTGCTGGTTCACCACAGGGGCAACGGGCACGGCGCCCTTGGGTAAGGGTCGCGGTCCAGGAGGTGCTGGAGCACGAGCAACTAGAGAAGGGGAAGCACGAGGACGCCTGCTGTAATGGTTGGGAAAGTCGCTGAGGGGCCGAAGGAAACCGTCGGGGCGTGGCATAGGAATGCCAGGAGGTGCAGAGGGCTGCACGGCAGCCAGTGGAGGCGACCGGGGCCGGCGGCGGCCGGCTGGAGGAGGCCGGGGCCGGCTGCGGCCGGCTGGGAGCGGCTGGGGACCGGCTGGTCAAAGCCGGGCGGCGGGCTGCCTGCTGGAAGATGAATGACGGCAGGGACAGCACCATTGGAGGGTGCTGTAGATGCCGCCGTGGCCGCACGTGGCTGTGCGGGATCGCTAGCCGCACGTGGCTGGGCGGGGACACCAGTGGAAGCACCTGCAGGCAAAGAGGGTTGTGCAGGGCCAATGAAGGTCGGCACAGGGTCAGAGTCATCTGCTAGAAACTCAAAATCCGCTGAGGTGGGAGGAGACGACTGCTCGGAGAAGGGGAAGCGAGTCTCGTCAAAGACAACGTGCCGAGAGATGATAACTCGGTTGGAGGCAATGTCGAGACAACGATAGCCCTTGTGGTGAGGCGAGTATCCAAGGAACACACAGCGAGCGGAGCGAGGAGCGAGTTTGTGAGGAGCAGTGGCTGAAAGGTTCGGGTAACACAAACAACCAAAGACCCGCAAATGGTCATAGGTGGGAGGGGAGCCATGCAGGGCAAGGTGTGGAGTGGCGAAGCCGAGAGCTTTGGTGGGGATGACGTTGAGCAGATGGGTCGAGGTGAGAAGAGCCTCAGCCCAATATGCTTGGGGGGCATGTGCCTGGAACAAAAGAGACCGCACCATGTTATTAATAGAACGAATGATGCGTTCTGCTTTACCAAACTGAGGCGAGGTGTACGGGCATGACATGCGAAGGTGGACGCCGTGAGTGAGAAAGAAAGTGCGGGCGCTGAGGTTGTCAAACTCACGGCCATTGTCGCACTGAACATTCTGAATAGTGGCGCCAAACTGTGTACGCACATAGAAGAAGAAGTTAGCCAATGTCGAAAATGTGTCAGGCTTTAACCGTAGAGGAAAAGTCCATAGGAAGTTTGAACAGTCATCCAAATAACAAGATAATATTTGTAACCCGAGACACTCACAACGGGAGAGGTCCAAAGGTCACAATGAATCAACTTAAAATTATGAGTAGCATGGGAGGATGACACATGAAAGGGAAGACGGGTATGTTTCCCTAGTTGACACGCATGACAAATATCGCTAGCACTTTTATTACAACGAATAGAAGATAACTGTGCTAGTTTGGCTAAGACTTCATGACCAGGATGCGCGAGACGCTGATGACAAAGCGAGGAGGAGGTAGTGGCGGCATGGAAGCTGGACGCCGGAAAGCGGAGGGGGTACAGGGACCCCGAGCTATCACATCGGACAACCTCTCTCCCCGACTGAAGATCCTTCACAGAACAGCCACGTGGGTCAAATTCCACAGAAACATTGTTGTCAGAGGTAAACCGGCGTACGGAAATTAAGTTCTTGATGAGATGTGGTGAAACAAGAACATTGTTAAGATGAAGCGAATGAGGTAAAGTGGTACTGCCAGTGGAGAGAACGGGAAGTAAATTCCCGTTCCTGACAACAATAGAGGAAGGAACGTGCTGTGAAGTAGAGGAACGAGAGAGGATACCAGCGTCAGATGTCATGTTGTTTGTGGCGCCAGAGTTGAAGATCCAGTTGTGGGACGGCGGCTGCGCAAGAGACATCGTGCTGAAGCTATTGGCGAGGGCCTGCTAGTCCCACTGGATCATGCCGGGGGGGGGGGGGGGTGGTGTAGAAGCCGGGCGCCGGAGGCTGACTGTAGTAGGCCGGCGCTGGGGATGCCGCGTAGCCCGGGTAGCCCCAGAGTCCCTGGCTCTGGGCGCCAGCAATCAGGGCGCTGGACGCCTGGGCGACCATGGCCTAGGGCGCCTGATGCTGTTGCTGCTGCTGCGGACGCGGGATGGGCGCCAGGGGAGGGTGCTGTCCTGGCCACATGTAAATAGCACCCGACCAGGGGTGCTGGATGCTCACCATGCCAGGAGGAAGAGTGGTGGCGCCAGTCTTGGCGCACTGGGTGGTGCTGCCAGCGCCCGAAGGATAGGACGACTTCCCACCGCCGGAGCCGCCACTGGAGCGCTTGTCGTAGCGCGGCTTCCCCTTCTTCTTGCCGCCCCCGGAGTGCTGGCCGCCGGTGCCGCCGGCGTGCTGGGGCGGCTTGGACGCAGATGGGGGAGCAGCCGCCTTGCCCGTGGAGGCGAGAAGAGAGGACGAAGGTGGGGGAGCAGTGTTGAAGGTGAGTTCCTCCACCAGCAGCTCGTTCCACGTGTCCTGATAGGAGGGGAAGGGCCGGCCACGTCGTACGTGGCAGCCAACGTCCTTGAACTGCTCGTTGAGGCCGCGGATGAGGGTGAGGACGAGCGTGCGGTCCTCGACGGTCTCCCCAAGAGCACGAAGGTCGGCCACCATGCCCTGCAACCTGCTGCAGTAGTTGATGATGGAGAGATCACCTTGCTTGACGTTGCGGAACTCCTGGTCGAGGATGAGGGCGCGCGTCTCCTTGTTCCTGAGGAACTGGGCCTCGATGGCGAGCCAGGCGCCGCGGGCATTGACCCCGCGGTCAAGGATGGCGTCGGCGAGGTCGGGGGAGAGGGTGCCGAGAATCCACAACTTCACCACGTAGTCCATGCGGACCCAATCCGCGGAGGCGGGGAAGGTCGCGTCGGAGAGGACGTGATCACCAAGGGAGTACTTCCCGAGCGCGAGTAGCATGGACTCCTTCCACCTGTAGTAGTGGACGGGCTTGGTGTCGAGGACGACCGGCACCAGGGCTCGCACGTTATGGATGGCGACGGCTTGCGCGTGGAGGTTGAGGACGGCTGCGGCCTCGTGGAGGACCATGCCGTCGTGGAGACGGAGCAGCGGCCGACGGGAGGCATGAGATGCCGAGTCGTCGTCGTCGTCCCCATCTGGATGGCCGCCGTCGGCGGCTGGTTCCTCGACGGCCTTCAGAGCCTCCTGGGCTTCGCGCTCGGCCTCCTGGGCAAGGGCCAGGGCGGCGTCACGATGCTCCTGCGCCTTGCGGATGCGAGCTTCTTTGGCGATGCAAGCATCCTCGGCGCGCTTGGCGGCGTCGGCGTCCTGGGTGACAGAACTGGAGGGGAGCAAGACTGCGTCCCCATCTGCCTGGGCACCGGCTTTGCCGTCCTGCGAGCCTGTCATGGCGAGCGCAGGGAGGATAGGAGGGAGGGGATCGGCGCCAGGGGTGGCGCCTAGGGTTGCGGAAGCGAGACGGGAGAGACCCGGTCTCTTGATACCATGAAAGGAATAGAGATTGCATGGAATAATAAATTGATTAGGAAGAGCACAGCTCGTGTACATATATAGGCAAGGATGGCCTAGGGTTTGGGTACAATCCCATCCAACGGTGATCCTTGCCTAATCCTAATCATCTATACAAAACCCCTCTAGGGGTATGCCGCACGACCAGAATGGCCGGCGTGCCCTGGGGCCAAGGCCCAATAGCTATATCACTAACAGAGACACATGCGAATTTCTAGAAAACTACTATCTTTTTCTCCTTACGTGAGATGGATGAAGCTTATTAGAGGAAATGGGTGAGGATGAGGAGTTATCCATTCCTTTCCACTTTTAAAGCTACACTAACCATCTACTACAGTTCATCAAAACGTGTTTGAATGTTATAAATAGAATCAATCTATATGAGTCCCAGACAATTAATGACCATGCTGTAGTAAATATAAAGTGTCCAACTAAGTACAGGACCATTCTAATTAAAGGAAATAGAGGATACCAGTACATAGTGCAGACACTATGGAATTGGATGCCTTTGTTTTCACTATAATTTAACATAAGATTTTTTATTTGATAATACAAGTCTTTTATTAAAAATACTATCTTTTTAAATAAGGAAAAATACTATGGCAAGTCATGGTATTGAAAAACAATATGCCATGACTTATCTTGTAGAAGAACATGTATCTCATCAGCATTTACAAAAACTAACTTAATAGCCCCAAACGGGATATTTAATAATATCATATATCAAACTCACAGATTTGTTCCTGAAAAGTTTGAGGAGATATTCAAGAAGCATGCTCACACTAAGCCTGATGCCCTCACGGGCAAAGAGCTGCAGGAGATGCTCCAAGCAAACAGGGAACCAAAAGACTTCACAGGATGGTAAGTTTATTTCAAGAGTAAGTATGAAAACATGGTGTGCATAGGTGATGCCCATTTGAACTCAGTTTGTCTTTGGCAAATTATTGCAGGCTGGGTGGCTTGACGGAGTGGAAGGTTCTGTATTCCCTGTGCAAAGGCAAGGATGGGTTTCTCCACAAGGATACTGTCAGGGCGGTCTATGATGGCAGCCTGTTTGAAAGGTTGGAGCAAGAGAGGAAGGCTAAGAAGGAGTCTACAAAGAAGAAATGATAAGAACATCATCAACACTCTTGCCTTGTGCGGATGAATTTGTATATTATTGTGTGCGTGTGGGCCAGTTAGTTATAACCATAGTTTGATTGGTTATGTTTGTTTATTTATTTGTCAATTCATCTTTTCTGTAGGAAGAGCCTTCATGTAAAGAAACTGCAAGTATTTGTGGGTTATGTTGAGTGAGATAATTCATACTTTGTATCCTCCCATATTGTGAAATTCATATTTGTTGTATTTATGCGTTTTACAGACATTACAAAGGTACAAGAAAGTACACATTATATTTGTGACTTGAGTTTGGGACCATAATTACAAACTGCAGCATGATTCATACCTAAGTAACTTTTAGCATGTTCAATACCAAAAATTGGTACATTGCTCGTTATAAATTGTTCTTATTATCTTTTGCTACCTGTGCTGTTGCAACAATATGTTATTTACAACATCAATATGTTATTTAATACTTAATTTATGTTGTATGTCTATACTTAAGCAGACCTGACGATCCAAGATCATTTTCACTCCCTTCTGTGTTTTTCTTATCCAGTTCATCAGTTTTCTTGCTCCAGGCTTGTTAATTAGCGGCTACTAAAATTACACATAGACTAAAAGGAAAAAGAAGGTGCAGATACACTGTCCTTCGGCCTTGCTCCAAACCTGACTTGACGGTTTTAGTTTCTGCCAAGCACCTACAAGGAACACCACATATCCGATAGGCACACATGCGGCTTCAACTTGTTCCACATTTGCATGCGTCTCTTTCGGAACAATTCCAAATTCAAAATATATCTGCGTCAACCATAAGTAAGCCAAGGACTAGTATAGTACCTACTACACGAAGATGATCTCTGCTCCATTGCTAGTTCTTCTGGGAGCTACTTAATAAGCAGAGCCATGGGATGCTACCTTGCTGTGAGGAGCTCTCCCACAATTACACAAATTTGCAGAAGAAGGAATAAACAGTGGTGATGGCAAGTCTGCAACGACTGCCGGCAGCAGCAGTGACTGCTCTCCTATTTCTGTGGGTCTTCAGCTGTAAGCTTACAATAAGTATGGATTTCTATATCTTTAATTTCCTTGTGTGTTCTAGAAGAATTTGGGGAAAATAATCACCCTCAAGTCTTGCCATAATCCTTGCAGCTAGCAGAAAACTTGCTGCATAAAGGTTTTCAGTTTTTCCTCACATGCAATTGTTATTGTGGTATGTAAGGTGAGCATGTGGAGGCAAGCATTGATTTTGCTAACATGACTGCACTGCAAAAGCATGCTGAATTTTTCGACCGGAATAAGGATGGCATTATCACAGCTTCAGAGATTTTTGAAGGTGACTGGTTAAAGTAACTGCTTTTTTATGGTTATACAATAAATTCTGAAAAGATTGTGCTAGTTAAAGTTGAAAGACGAAGAGGGGCTCAAATGAGTGCTTAAATCATAAGTACAGGATATCGATTATGACCTTAATGTTATCCTTTATATAGTATTTTTCTAGCGGTTTTCCTATAGCTGCTGTGTAGATTCTCTTTTTGTGTTGGATTTTTCTTGTTCTAATTATAATGGATAAAGTATTTTTACTTGTGAGTTGGCACAGAATTGGCATATATTAACTAACCATATAATTCGCTATTCTCTGTGATTCTTTACACGTAGACATTCCTAAGGCATTCGATCTGATTATATATCCACGTCAAGTCCTTATCATGGAATTTTTTCTATCACAGTTGTTGATGACCAAGTGTAGTTTTATTAACACAAATGTCCCAGAAAACACTAAAAAAATACGTATATTTTTAACAGTTCTATTACTGCAGGATTTGTTGCGATTGGATGTGATGCTGAATTTGCCAGAGCAACAGCTGCATCCCTTAGTGCCGGTCTTGGACCTATTACAAGCCCTGTAAAGCCCCCTGATGTCTCTCTGACGTTTGATATGTTGATTCACACGTCAGAAACGGAATCCTTTTTTTTCTGACGTTTTCAATTCAATGCAGGTTGATGCACCCCTGCCTCACTTATCGATATACGTAGAATATGTTCATAGAGCAATGCATGGAAGTGATACAGGCGCATATGATGCTAAAGGAAGGTAACTCAGATCAGCCTAATGAGCAATGTTTTAAATAGCTGGCTAAGACATTTAGCTTCAAGCTTCTAAAAACGGCTAATAGCCGGGCTAAATGGAGCTATAGCGGCAAATAGCGGCTAAATTACACGTAGAAGCAAATAGTTGTGTCCTCCTCAATCAAGCTATAGCCGGCTATAGCGGAGGCCTTAACCAGCTATTTAAAACATTGCTAATGAGAGACGACTGCATTATTATGTGGTATAAAGATATGACATATAAAACGTCTGTAGGTTTGTTCCAGAAAAGTTTGAAGAAATTTTCACGAAGCACGCAAAGATTAGTCCAGATGCCTTAACATCCATGGAGGTTCAGGAGATGATTCTAGCAAATCGAGATCCATTAGACCCTCAATCATGGTAATTTGAAATGTGACTAACTGTTAATTAGTTTCTGTTGAGATACTTGTAAATTCTTATTTTGTACAAATGAACAGTAGGGTCTTCATCTAACACCGCTCTCATACAAAGGGGTGTTACAAATTTAATAGATGACTCTTTTCGAATAAGACATTCAACAAAAATGAAAAGGTGACATTTTAATAATTTATCTAAACTTCATTTCCCTATAAAAACAGGTCTGCGTCTGAAAGAGAATGGGGACTAATATACAAGCTTGCAAGTGATAAGCAAGGATTTCTTCACAAAGATAGTGTGAGAGGTATATATGATGGTAGTGTGTTCTACAAGTTGGAAGGACAGAGGACATCTTCACGAAGCGATATGTGATGAAGTTCAGCATTCAGACTCAACACATTATATATGAGAGCAAGTGTCCAAAATCCAATAATTTGTACTAGAACATTTTTACACAATTTTCAGATAGTGTTTGAATAAAATGTATTCAATGTGCAATGTTGGTTATTAGAAAATTCACATCTCTAGATATTGCGTCTGAGAATGGTGTGGCCGTATTCTTATCTCAATCCAACCAGTCAGATTTTTAATTGTCTTCTTAATTCCTTTTCCTTTCTTGACTGTGCTTCTGGGGTTGTAGTCTTGTTTTTTTCCTACTATATCAATAGAAAGTTGCACTGTCTTGCGTGGTCCATTCATACATACATACATACATACATACACACACACACACACACACACACACACACACACACACACATATATATATATATAAAAGTTACGATGATGATCATGGTAATAATAATAAGATATTTGCATTGTTTTGAGGAAGCCAATTTGTAGTTCATGCCACAACAATTGACAGCCTCATGTTCCTATTCTCTTGTGCAATTGTGCTCCCTTCATTTTAAAATTTATGGTAAAGTGATTAGCATGTCCTAGATATCGACACATGAAGTAGTTGGAAAGTGATGATCGACTTGTTGTGAAATCAGCTGGCGTTTGTTGTGAAACAAATGGACGGCCCATGAAAGTTCGAAAGGGCCATGAAATCTTTTGTTGTAAATCTTGTACCTACTAGGGGTTCGGGGGGGGGGGGAGGGGAGGGGGGAGGGGTGGATTGCTAAATTGCGCTCGGCCGCATGGAGCGCATGTGCGCTCGCACGTTCGTCCAAAAAAGTCGGCAGTGTTCACACGAGGCCCCCCACCCCGCCAATCACTGTAGCGAAAAGATTTAAAAAAAATGTTTTTGCAAAAAGTTTTGTCCAGATTTTTTTAAGAACAATTTTACAACAAAATTTAGAGACAAAATTTTGACAAAAATATAAAGAACCTTTTCGACACACTTGTAAAAGTTTTCCAAAAAGTAGTCAAGGAAAAATACTTGAAAAAGTTCTGGGACAAAATTTGAAAAAAATGTGAAAAACTTTTTCGAAAAAAGAGAAAAGTATTTTAAAAAAGTTTTGCAACAACATTTGAAAAAAACATGAAAAACTTTTCAAAGAAAAAAAGAAAAAAATACCCAAAGCCGGCGAGCTCGCTGGGGCCGCCGCCCGCCGGGGCTCGCCGGAGCCGACCGGGGTCGCCGCGCCCGTCGTCCCCCTCGTCGACTCCTGCCGGTCGGGGTCGCCGCGCCCGCCGCTGCCCTCGTCGGCGCCCGTCGAGGCCGCCGCCCGCCGGGGCTCGCCGGAGACGGCCGGGGTCACCGCGCCAGCCGCCCCCGCTGACGCCGTCGGGGGGCACAGCTTCACTCGGCTTCCTCCCTCGCCGCAGCCTCACTCGGGCAGCGCTGACCGCTGAGCCGCTGAGAGTCTGGATAAGAAAGAGAAGGTGCGTGGGCGGGTGAGGGGGCTTTGAGAGGATAAAGGAGGTGGATGGAAGCGGCGCGTCAAGGGGATAAGAGAGGCAGACATCGAGCGCAACTTCCAGAACTTGTGTCCGCTAGTAAATTTTGGATCGCGGGTTTGGTTGCTAATTGTCACCTCCCTTCCCCCTCTATATAAAAAGATCCAAGAGGCCATGAGGATGGGACTCACCTAGAGCACTCCACACTTACCCCTAAGTTTTGATTTCCCCTCTTCGTTTTTCTCTCTTCTCCTATTCCGGGAAGGAAACTTCCCAACATCTGGCGCCCACCATGGGGTTCATCATTGACTATGTCCCCCCACAACTTCATGAAGTGTAGGTCAACTACGCCTAAAGCACCTCTACCATCTTCACCACAAGCATCGGTCAAAATAAGCTATGGTGGCAATATGGAGAACCGATTCACCCGAGGTTCAAGTCTCACCCGGCACATGCAAGTGAAGATTTGGAGGCATCCTGAGCATCAGCAGGGTCAAGAAAGCAGCATCTTTGCTTCCACTACTTCGACTACATGATCAAGGACGAAGTCAAAAGGCAAAGTCATGAAGGCGAAGACAGGGATCAGAAGATGAACAATCAAGCAAGAGGAAGCAATGAAGTCATCAATTGGGGTAAAAAACAAAGACCCACTTGATTAAGTAGAATAGATGATGTTCTCCACTTCGGTGGTGGGTTCAGGGGTACCCATGTCTCACCCATATGTGTACGGCCAGAGTTTGAGAGGTAGCTAGACATTTTCCACTATTATTGTCAGCTACTTTGCTTTGTTCACCGAACCAAAGTAGCTGAAAGGCTACTGTTGGGGAAATGGCCAACCCATGAAACTGATGGGCGACCCATGTGAAGGTCATAAGGCATTATTGTAAATCTTGTACCCATAAGAGGTTTGGGGGCTAATTGACGCCTCCCTTCCCCCTCTATATGAAGGACCAAGGGGCCATGAGGAGGGAACTCGCCTTGAGAACTCCACACTTCCTTTTTTAAGTTATGACTTTACGTTTTTTTCTCTCTTCTCCCGTTCGGAGAAGGCAACTTCCCAACACCGGTACTAAACAATATCATTTTGTACCAGTTGTAGCCAGCAATCGATACTAATAAGCATAATTAGTACTGGTTGGTTGTTACAACTGGTGCTAACTATCGCGATTGAGTACCGGTTGGAGCCTCTGGCCGTACTAATATCCTTATAGAAGAATTGGATGTTAGCCTCGTCCTAGTGTCGCCATTTAGTACGACATTGAGCTTGGACCCTGGTACTAAATGGTGTCCATTAGTATTGTACGCGAGGGCGTCGCACTTGCGCCTAGATGGTTGCGAGTGGAAAAGGGAGGAGGATGTGGTGACAGACTGATGGGTAGAGCCCTTTGACAGGGTCATTTTGGTCCACAGAGGTAAGGCTGGACGAAAAACTCGAAACTCGCTAGCTCGCTCGACTCGCTTGTTAATGGTTCGGCTAGAGCTCGACTCGTTTTATAATGAGCCAGCTTGTTTTTTAATGAGCTAGCTCGATTTATAACGAGCCAGCTCGAGCTGGCTCGCGAGCTACTCGTTAGCTCGTACAAGCCAGTCAATTCACAAGCTATTGCTCATTATTTTGGTTCGTTCTAAAACTATGTATGGACGATGTGTAAACTGTATGGATATGACTGTCATGTACTCATGGTAAGGGTCATGGTGTGTTGTTTGGATCAATCGATGGAATTATGTTGACAAGTACATAGTATCCTTTGTTAAATTTACAAGTACTTTGAGCAATTGTGTTTTTATGATTTGGCTCGCGAGCCAAACGAGCCAGCTCGAGCTCTGTAGTGAGCCGAGCCGAGCTGCCTTTCTAGCTCGTTAGTATAACGAGCCGAGCCGAGCCAACATGCTAACGAGCCGAGCTATAACGAGTCGAGCTGTAACGAGCCGAGCTGGCTTGATATCCAGGCCTACACAAAGGTATATATGTTTAAATGGAAATTTCTAATGGAGTAGATAGTTGTGCTATATTGAAAATCAAATTCAGATCCAATGTCAAATTTATTTTATCAATGTTAGATATGAAATTTTACGTTACTTTCCTCTCCGGATGGGATGAGCGAGCAGCCAAAAAACACAAGCCATATGTTTATATGCATTGATTGATGCAGCGGCTGAGATATTAATATATTTCCCTAAAAAAAGCCTCTACAAACATGTGAGGACACTGTACATGAGGAACATCGATGCAATAAACAGGGACCACAGGTTGTTCCACGATGTCCTTTCACGGCTCGAGCACTCTCTTCTGAACGATAAACAAAAAGATTTGCAGCAGTGATCATCCCCTTTTGGCCTTTTCCAGGCCGCCGGGACTCACATGATCGCGAGCAATGGAGATGGAAGGCACGAAACCTGCAGCTTGACGTAACCGCAAAGTTACTGGTAAATGACACGGGCACTCGCGGCGCTCCAATCTTCCAACTCAAGAGGTGGGCACGAACGTCATCCACGAATTAGTGTGTGGATCCGATGTTACTTAACGCGAAGACCACCGAACTTTCTACAGATGCCTCCAAGTTGCATGCTCTTTCTATTTTGTCTTAAGTCGAACTTCTCTAATTTTAACTGAGTTTTATAAAGGTTAATTAGTTCTATTAGATTCATCATGAAATATATTTATTGGATATTACATATTTTACAATCAAACTATTTTACGAAACACAGTACAGACATAAACACTATGCAAAGATGGTAGGCATTACTTAGGAAGCAACATCCACAAAGAAAGAAGAGGGGCTTCGATACACTCTTCATGCTCACCATCCGAAGCATTTGGAAAGAAAGGAACGCACGGCTATTCAACCGCTGCTCCTCCACGACGCACAAAGTAATCCAACGCATTAAGCAAGAAACATAACTTGATGGTCGAGTAGTAGCAATTGGCTGTGGTCGAGGGCCAAATGTAAATCTCTGCACACCGTACCTCGGTGTGTCTGTGTTTGATGTGAGCCCTGACTCCATCGAGGTTTGTACTCTATTTCACTTCTTCTTAATACAACGATACACAATTGAAAGAAAAAACACTCACATATGCATGCAACACTAACTCTATAAGCGGTTCCGAGAAACTGAGATGGGTAATCATCAAGATTGATGAAGTCACCACAAGCGCATCGCTATTTGCAGGCACGTCAGCACCATTGAAAAAATAACGTCAGTTAAATTATGAAATAGATCTAGAAAAATACGAGCAACTAAGCTACACGCTTAATTTGCTTACAATCAAATTTAGAGATGGTTGATCAGGACAAACACCTAAGCTAAACTATAATTTGGAGCTAAGAAAGTACAATTTGAAACAAATTGGTCATAGTCATACTATGCAAGGGATTTAAAACAACCATAGTACTCATTTTAGTAGACATCGACACAGCCTGAGAATAATCTCGGCAGCTAGATTTACTGCGTTATGAAAACTTTCTTAAACACAAATTCAATGCCTCTACGTACATATTATTGATCTAGATGGTCATTTTTATCAAAGTATTGGTCAAACATACAGATGTTTAAGACGTATCTTATCTAGTACGTTTACCTACAAGTTAAGAACTTCCATGGGAAGATTTGCCTTGGGTGCTTTGACGAGGTAGTTTGCAAAGAGCAAATATAAATGATTGTCGATTAAATTTACGAAAGTAACGCAAAGTTGCAGCTGTACTAGGGCCTGCGCAGAGCACATCCTCACGTCTACGAATGACCCAACTGCGGGATCTCGTCCGGAAAAAAAAAAAGACCAATATGAGGCATTTAGAGCAACTCCAGCCCAGTCTTCAAATTGGCCTCTATCTTTATTTTAGTCTCCTAAGTGAAAAAAAAACAACTCCAGCTAGGCCTCTAAACGATCCCCTATTTTATGGAGGCCTTCAAATGTTGGTTCAGGGCTCCCATATCTGGAGGCCCTCTATTTCCACGTGGGCCCCATCTGTCCTCTCATCTCCTCTTCTTCCTCTCGCTGCCGCCGGCTCTAGCCGCCGGCATCGCGCACGAGCGCGAGCTCTGGCCGGCGCCGCCGCGCCCGTCCTCCTCGCCAGCGCTGCCTCCCCCGCGCCGCCGCTCCCGCCCCTCCTCGCCGTTGCGCCTCTGGGCCGCGCGTCGGCGCCACCGTGAGAAGGTGGATCCGCGTCGCCGACGCCGACCGCGTGAGAAGGTGGATCCGCTCCATGAAGATGCGGATGGGGATCTTGGGGACGGCGCTGCCGCGGAAGGCGCGGACGAGGCCGAAATCAGCGGGTCGGGAGGCGGCGGCGGTGGCGGCGAAGAGGCAGGCGATGAGGCACTGGTCGTCCTCGCGCAGGAGCGGGGAGGCGACAACGGCGGTGACGCAGGAGCGGGAGGTTGCCGACGGCGAGGGGGGAGGGGGAAGATGTTGACTTGCTTTGTTTCGCTGACAGGTGGGTCCCACTATTTCAGATTGGTTTAGGGGCCTCATTTGATCGGGCTGGCTAAAGTCTATAGGATTTCAAGCCCCTAAAATTTTATAGGCTGGCTTAAAAATGTAAAATAGGGGTTTATTTTTAGAGTGTAGGCGGGAGTTGCTCTTAGGAGCGGCCGACACCGGCGTACCACGAGAAACACGTGAAAGCATGGGGGCGCGTAGGCAACGGCGGAGCTAGCCGAAAATTTTAGCTGGGGCAGACTCGCATGACAAGCATAACATAGGTGAAAAAACATTCCGCATTCACATGCGACATTTATAGAATCACCAAACTGCAATTAAATAAAGGTTTAAGATGCCATAACATAATCTTCAAGACTTGAACACATATTCTACTACTACAATAACTATTCAAGTCTAGGTTTTCTAGGTGGCCTAGGCAGGTCTATACGCCGATTCCTGATAGCTTGATATGTCTTCTTGATTTCTTCTGAATCAAGGTCTCTGAAAATTTTCTTCTCAATGTAGCACAATATCAAACTATGAAGCCACTCATCACTCATTCTATTCCGTAGATCTGTCTTGATTGTATTCATAGCTGAAAAGGCTCTTTCAACAGATGCTGTTGCTACTGGTAGAAGCAATGCTAACTTAATGAGCCGGAAGACCAATGGAAAAACAATATCTCTTCCATGTTTAACCATTTGTATAGCCAAACTTCCCAAATCATGACAATCTTTGAATAAATCAACTCTTCGCATATGTATGATAAAGGTCTCAAGTTGATCTCTTATATTAGAACGTTCTAGGTTAGAGAAATCTTGATCATATATTTCAGTCAATCTAGCAATCTTTTCTATATCAAATTTAGCAAAAGAATCTCTTGGATCAAGACAAGCGAAGGAAACAAGCAGCTCTGATGATACCTCGTTGAAGCGATGATCCATCTCTGAAATAATAGCATCAAGAGCAGCCAAGAAAGTATCAACACGGTAATGATGTTCTTGAGTGATTAAATTACCATCTAGCCTTGACCGACCCCATCTAGGTATTGTCTCATCCATGTTTGGCACTGGAATCTTCTTATCATTGCAAAATGATATAACTTCATCAAGTAATGGCTGCCAGCCTTCATTTCTCAAAGTGAACAGCCTTGTTCTCACATCAATAAGCAATGACATGGCCTGAACAATATTTTGATCCTTTCTTTGCAGCAATAGAGACAACTCATTGGTAATTCGAAGCACTTTCAACATTAACTTCATATTCAAAACAAAAGAGAAGCTCTCCATTTTGCGCACCAAACCACCTGCTCGACTAGGATTACGCTCATCCTCATGAATCATTGATAGCACCTTGACCACAGAATTCCACATTGACTCAATACGAGCTAATGTTCTTAAATGGGAACCCCATCTTGTTTCTCCAGCTCTAACCAAATTTGTAGTTTGATGCTTCCCCTTTCCTGAAAAGATTTGACCACTTTCCAATCTCTCCAAAATTTCTTCACGGTGAATTGCAATTAGCTTATCTTTTCTTTTACATGATGAACCAGCACTAGTCACAATTAAGCTCACATAGTTGAAGAAATCATCAAAAGATGAACAACTAGATGTAACAGAAACAATGACTAGTTGCAATTGGTGGGCAAAGCAGTGAACATAAAAAGCATATGGGTTCTCATCACGAATTTGTTTTTGCAAACCATTGAATTCACCTCTCATGTTTGATGCTCCATCATATCCTTGTCCTCGTAGTCTACCAACAGATAATCCATACTTGGCAAGCATTTGAAGCAAAGAACTCTTTAGTGATGATGATGTTGTGTCCTCAACATGCTTCAGACCCAAAAACCTTTCCACAACCATTCCTTGTTTGTTCACAAATCTGCAAAGAAAATGATAATATTGGTATTGACAAACTAGAATAGCAGAGAGCAATAAAGAAAATTTCTAATTTACTTGTGTAACAACTAACCTTACAATAACAGCCATTTGCTCTGCTATTGAGACATCACGAGATTCATCAATGAGAACTGAAAAAAGATTATCCCCAATTTTCTCCTTTACCACTTTTCTGATTTCTTCTGCACAACTATCTGTTATGTCCTTCTGAATATCTGGGCAAGTTGTTTTTGCATTTTTTGGACACAAATGGTCAAATGCAGTCTTCACCTTACGGTCCCTTTTCTTATGCCATTCAAGCATCTCTAAGAAATTGCCTCTGTTTAAGGAAGATTCTGATTCATCATGTCCACGGAATGCAAGACCTTGGGCAATGAGAAATCTAGCAATATCTATAGCAGCAGTCACACGAGCTTCATATCGATGTTCAGAATCTAAAGAATTGCTTTCAATCTTTCGTGACACACTTGCCCTTTGATTTTTAAAGTCATCAGCACACTTTCTAGCTTTGTTATGACAACCGTCAACAGCACGACAATGATCTGGGAACCCTCTATTTGCTGCATGCTTCCAATTGTCATATCCTGTCTTACTAAAAACTTCATGACCAAATTTTTCATGATCGGCTTCCTTTCTAAAAAGAAAGCAATAAAAACAGTAGGCTGCATCCTTTGACACACTATATTCTAGCCAATCATAATCATCAAACCATTGTGGTCTAAAGGCCCTAGAATTGCTGCGAGGAAATGAATGGCCTTTTAGTTGGGTCGGACCCTTCAACAAATAAGCCCTCTTAACATTATCTCTAATGTTAGGATGGAAACTAGCAATTGGTATTCGAAGTCCTGGATCAGAAATAATGTGAACATTTGAGTCAAATTCCCTTATAAGATCAGTACCTCCATGCTCTTCTTCTTCCCCATTTTCTTCTGCTTGTTCTGCCCCAACCTCAGGCAATGTTTCTTCTGCATCAGCAACCACAGATTGGACCTGCTCCTGATCTTGAACCACAGTTTCAGATTCCACTTCCACAACAACCACATTTTGACTTTCCTGAGTACTTGGGTGCTGAGAGGAACTAGAACCAGAGCCGACACTCACACTAGAATAGAAGCTCTTCAAATCTACAGAAAATCAGAAATCACATTGAGCACATGAAAAAATGCTAAGAGTTCAAATTGAATTGAAATATAGGGGTAATTTTACCTCTGGTTACCAATTTCCTCTTGCCAATTGGAAGACAGGGACGATTTGGGGCGCCTCGCCCTCGCCCAACGCCGACGCCGGCCGGGATTCTGCCCCTGATCTGCTCCTCAGCTTCAGGTGCCGGCGCCCCTCTTCCACGGCCGCGCCCACGCCCAGCAGCGGAGGCTGCGGCGGCATCCATGCCGCGCTCGGGGGCGCCGCCACTCCCCAGCTCTCCCGCCCCCTCCTCCTCCATGAACGAGCGGGCGGCCGGGCGGCGGGCGCTGTGCTGTGGCGGCGGCAGCACGCCGGCGGGCGGCGACAAGACGGCTAGGGTTTGGGATTTGGTAGACCGGCGGGCGGCGGCACAAGCAGAACACGAGCAGGTTGCGAGCAGGGGCGTCTCCGCGTTGGGCCATTGGGGAAGGACCGCACAGGCAAGTGACGCCCACGCCGTGAAGGGTTGTTGCTGGGCCACCAAAATACTCAGCCCAAAAACATAATTTACTCAGCCCAAAAAGGCCCATAGTGCTTTCTTCCTCCCCCAGACTGGCCAGACGGGTTCTTCTTCCTCCGGCGGAAACAGAGACACCGCCGCCGCAAGATTATCCCCAAAAATCGCCGCCGGACACCAAAATACTCCATGGAGGTTGGGATTCGACTCCGACGGTAGCTGGGGCAGCTGCCCCACCCTGCCGTAGGGGTGGCTCCGCCATTGAATGGAAAGCATGCACAAAAATGATAACATAGGCAACATGTGGATGCTGCAATAGTCAACTGAATCAGGAGCCAAGTGAGGTGATAAGAAACAACTCACAGGGGAATGGGTTAGTATCGACATATTGGTTAGTTTATTTTGATAAGTGTGCAGGATGAAGTAATGACCCAAATACATATTGACAAGAAACATTACAACCCTCAAATACATATTGACAAAAGAAACATTACAACCCTGAGTTGCTTCATCAACTCCCTGTACTTTGAGTTGTATAGGATGATCTTTAAGAGAATAACTATAAGTTTAGAAAAAATGAGGGTGGTCTATGGACCCGAGTCGACTGCCGTGCAGCTGAATAATTGCATGAGACGGGGTTCCAATTCTAGCAGATCAGCTCCTCCAAACATATCTGGACCACGGTGTTATGAAAGCTCCACATGATCATGATGATGGAAAGACAAAGTGCCCAATTATATATTGACAAGTGGCACTACCCCAACTCTTATTAAAGGAAAAAAAACTGAATTAGGAATTGGATGTCTTTGATCACTGTACTTTTATTACAGGGCATAATCATGCTATAGTCAAGATGAATCTTAATATAAATAGAACATGCCTGCCTAATTATTCTCTTTGCAAAAGAACAAAGATCTCTCATTGTTCTCTGCAATCACAGAAGAACTTGAACAATGGGCTACCCAATTCATAGAATTATCTACGCAGTCACAAAAACTCACAAATTTCCAATTCCACATCCCAAACTGTCACCATCCCTATGATCCTTCTCAGATAGGCCATACTGTGCCAGCGGAACAAAATTCCAGTTTGGATTAGTAGAATTAACCACTTGTCATTGTACTTTACTCATGACCAGGTAACACTGATTCAGTTAACCACAAAATAAATGTGTCGAGACTGAAAGCAATAGAGATTGCAGGGAATAATAGATTGATTAGGGAGAGCACAGCTCGTGTACATATATAGGCAAGGATGGCCTAGGGTTTGGGTACAATCCCATCCAACGGTGATCCTTGCCTAATCCTAATCATCTATACAAAACCCCTCTAGGGGTGTGCCGCACGGCCAGAATGGCCGGCGTGCCTTGGGGCCCAAGGCCCAATAGCTATATCGCTAACACGCCCCCGCAGTCGGATTGTCAGCCACGAACGTTCAGACTGGACCGAAACTCCACGAAGATCGACGAAGGAAGCCCTTTGGTGAAGACATCAACATACTGCGAGGTTGTGGGAACATGCAGTACTTTGACGTGACCAAGGGCGACGCGCTCCCGGACGAAGTGGAGGTCAATTTCGATATGCTTGGTCCTCTGATGCTGCACAGGATTACTGGACATGTAGACGACGCTGATATTGTCACAGTACACAACTGTGGCACGACGAAGAGGAGTATGCAGCTCGAGAAGGAGCTGGCGAAGCCATGTCGCCTCTGCCACAGCATTGGCAACTGCGAGGTACTCTACCTCGGCATTGGAGCGGGACACTGTATTCTGGCGCTTACACGACCAGGAGATGAGATTGTCACCGAGGAACACGGTATAACCCGATGTGGATTTGCGTGTGTCGGGACAACCAGCCCAGTCGGCGTCGGAGTAAGCAACCAGATCGGTGACACTGGAGGGCCGCATATGAAGTCCCAGGTGTAGAGTGCCGCGGACATAACGCAAGATCCGCTTAAGAGCTGCAAGGTGCGGTTCACGCGAGTCATGCATGCGAAGACAGACCTGCTGAACCGCATACGCGATGTCGGGCCTAGTGAAGGTGAGCCACTGAAGAGCTCCAGCGAGACTGTGAAAGTCAGTCGGATCCGAGACCGGAGCGCCATCAACTGCCGAGAGCTTGGGATTGGTGTCAACCGGAGTGGTGCAAGGCTTGCAATCTGCCATGCCAGCGCGATCAAGAATCTCCAGCATGTACCGTCGTTGTGATAGAAGTAGCTCGTCGCCATGCCGCTGGACATGCATGCCCAGAAAGTGGTGTAGCTCGCCGAGGTCCTTCATCGAGAACTCCTGCTGAAGGGCTGCAATGATCCGCCGAAGGAGAGCAGTAGAGGACGCTGTGAGGACAATGTCATCAACGTAGAGCATCAGGTAAGCCATGTCAATGCCGTGATGAAAGACAAACAAGCTGGTGTCTGCCTTGGTCTCCACAAAACCAATGGTCTGAATGAAGGTGGCAAACCGAGTGTTCCAGGCCTGAGTAGCTTGCTTGAGGCCGTAGAGAGACTTGTTGAGCTTGCAAACGAACCCAGGACGAGCAGGATCCTCAAACCCGGAGGGCTGGGTGCAATACACCGTTTCGGACAGGGTCCCATGCAAGAAGGCGTTCTTCATGTCGAGCTGGTGGATGGGCCATTGGCGCGACAACGCCAAGGAGAGGACAGTGCGGATCGTAGCCGGCTTGACGACGGGGCTGAAAGTCTCATTGAAGTCCACGCCAGGGCGCTGGGTGAAACCACGAAGGACCCAGCGTGCCTTGTAGCGCTCAAGGGAGCCATCGGGGTGGAGCTTGTGCTTGAAGACCCATTTGCCAGAGACGACGTTGGCCTGCGAGGGTCATGGGACAAGATCCCAGTATGATTCTGCAGCAGCACCCCATATTCTTCCTCCATAGCGGCCCGCCAATTCGGATCAGCGAGGGCACTACGGAAGGTCTTCGGGATCGGCGAAAGGCGGGCGACGTTGTACTGAGCCGGCAGCCGGTAGCCCTCCTTGGCCCTTGTGGACATTGCGTGCTGGTTCACCACAGGGGCAACGGGCACGGCGCCCTTGGGTAAGGGTCGCGGTCCAGGAGGTGCTGGAGCACGAGCAACTAGAGAAGGGGAAGCACGAGGACGCCTGCTGTAATGGTTGGGAAAGTCGCTGAGGGGCCGAAGGAAACCGTTGGGGCGTGGCATAGGAATGCCAGGAGGTGCAGAGGGCTGCACGGCAGCCAGTGGAGGCGACCGGGGCCGGCGGCGGCCGGCTGGAGGAGGCCGGGGCCGGCTGCGGCCGGCTGGGAGCGGCTGGGGACCGGCTGGTCAAAGCCGGGCGGCGGGCTGCCTGCTGGAAGATGAATGACGGCAGGGACAGCACCATTGGAGGGTGCTGTAGATGCCGCCGTGGCCGCACGTGGCTGTGCGGGATCGCTAGCCGCACGTGGCTGGGCGGGGACACCAGTGGAAGCACCTGCAGGCAAAGAGGGTTGTGCAGGGCCAATGAAGGTCGGCACAGGGTCAGAGTCATCTGCTAGAAACTCAAAATCCGCTGAGGTGGGAGGAGACGACTGCTCGGAGAAGGGGAAGCGAGTCTCGTCAAAGACAACGTGCCGAGAGATGATAACTCGGTTGGAGGCAATGTCGAGACAACGATAGCCCTTGTGGTGAGGCGAGTATCCAAGGAACACACAGCGAGCGGAGCGAGGAGCGAGTTTGTGAGGAGCAGTGGCTGAAAGGTTCGGGTAACACAAACAACCAAAGACCCGCAAATGGTCATAGGTGGGAGGGGAGCCATGCAGGGCAAGGTGTGGAGTGGCGAAGCCGAGAGCTTTGGTGGGGATGACGTTGAGCAGATGGGTCGAGGTGAGAAGAGCCTCAGCCCAATATGCTTGGGGGGCATGTGCCTGGAACAAAAGAGACCGCACCATGTTATTAATAGAACGAATGATGCGTTCTGCTTTACCAAACTGAGGCGAGGTGTACGGGCATGACATGCGAAGGTGGACGCCGTGAGTGAGAAAGAAAGTGCGGGCGCTGAGGTTGTCAAACTCACGGCCATTGTCGCACTGAACATTCTGAATAGTGGCGCCAAACTGTGTACGCACATAGAAGAAGAAGTTAGCCAATGTCGAAAATGTGTCAGGCTTTAACCGTAGAGGAAAAGTCCATAGGAAGTTTGAACAGTCATCCAAAATAACAAGATAATATTTGTAACCCGAGACACTCACAACGGGAGAGGTCCAAAGGTCACAATGAATCAACTTAAAATTATGAGTAGCATGGGAGGATGACACATGAAAGGGAAGACGGGTATGTTTCCCTAGTTGACACGCATGACAAATATCGCTAGCACTTTTATTACAACGAATAGAAGATAACTGTGCTAGTTTGGCTAAGACTTCATGACCAGGATGCGCGAGACGCTGATGACAAAGCGAGGAGGAGGTAGTGGCGGCATGGAAGCTGGACGCCGGAAAGCGGAGGGGGTACAGGGACCCCGAGCTATCACATCGGACAACCTCTCTCCCCGACTGAAGATCCTTCACAGAACAGCCACGTGGGTCAAATTCCACAGAAACATTGTTGTCAGAGGTAAACCGGCGTACGGAAATTAAGTTCTTGATGAGATGTGGTGAAACAAGAACATTGTTAAGATGAAGCGAATGAGGTAAAGTGGTACTGCCAGTGGAGAGAACGGGAAGTAAATTCCCGTTCCTGACAACAATAGAGGAAGGAACGTGCTGTGAAGTAGAGGAACGAGAGAGGATACCAGCGTCAGATGTCATGTTGTTTGTGGCGCCAGAGTTGAAGATCCAGTTGTGGGACGGCGGCTGCGCAAGAGACATCGTGCTGAAGCTATTGGCGAGGGCCTGCTAGTCCCACTGGATCATGCCGGGGGGGGGGGGTGGTGTAGAAGCCGGGCGCCGGAGGCTGACTGTAGTAGGCCGGCGCTGGGGATGCCGCGTAGCCCGGGTAGCCCCAGAGTCCCTGGCTCTGGGCGCCAGCAATCAGGGCGCTGGACGCCTGGGCGACCATGGCCTAGGGCGCCTGATGCTGTTGCTGCTGCTGCGGACGCGGGATGGGCGCCAGGGGAGGGTGCTGTCCTGGCCACATGTAAATAGCACCCGACCAGGGGTGCTGGATGCTCACCATGCCAGGAGGAAGAGTGGTGGCGCCAGTCTTGGCGCACTGGGTGGTGCTGCCAGCGCCCGAAGGATAGGACGACTTCCCACCGCCGGAGCCGCCACTGGAGCGCTTGTCGTAGCGCGGCTTCCCCTTCTTCTTGCCGCCCCCGGAGTGCTGGCCGCCGGTGCCGCCGGCGTGCTGGGGCGGCTTGGACGCAGATGGGGGAGCAGCCGCCTTGCCCGTGGAGGCGAGAAGAGAGGACGAAGGTGGGGGAGCAGTGTTGAAAGTGAGTTCCTCCACCAGCAGCTCGTTCCACGTGTCCTGATAGGAGGGGAAGGGCCGGCCACGTCGTACGTGGCAGCCAACGTCCTTGAACTGCTCGTTGAGGCCGCGGATGAGGGTGAGGACGAGCGTGCGGTCCTCGACGGTCTCCCCAAGAGCACGAAGGTCGGCCACCATGCCCTGCAACCCGCTGCAGTAGTTGATGATGGAGAGATCACCTTGCTTGACGTTGCGGAACTCCTGGTCGAGGATGAGGGCGCGCGTCTCCTTGTTCCTGAGGAACTGGGCCTCGATGGCGAGCCAGGCGCCGCGGGCATTGACCCCGCGGTCAAGGATGGCGTCGGCGAGGTCGGGGGAGAGGGTGCCGAGAATCCACAACTTCACCACGTAGTCCATGCGGACCCAATCCGCGGAGGCGGGGAAGGTCGCGTCGGAGAGGACGTGATCACCAAGGGAGTACTTCCCGAGCGCGAGTAGCATGGACTCCTTCCACCTGTAGTAGTGGACGGGCTTGGTGTCGAGGACGACCGGCACCAGGGCTCGCACGTTATGGATGGCGACGGCTTGCGCGTGGAGGTTGAGGACGGCTGCGGCCTCGTGGAGGACCATGCCGTCGTGGAGACGGAGCAGCGGCCGACGGGAGGCATGAGATGCCGAGTCGTCGTCGTCGTCCCCATCTGGATGGCCGCCGTCGGCGGCTGGTTCCTCGACGGCCTTCAGAGCCTCCTGGGCTTCGCGCTCGGCCTCCTGGGCAAGAGCCAGGGCGGCGTCACGATGCTCCTGCGCCTTGCGGATGCGAGCTTCTTTGGCGATGCAAGCATCCTCGGCGCGCTTGGCGGCGTCGGCGTCCTGGGTGACAGAACTGGAGGGGAGCAAGACTGCGTCCCCATCTGCCTGGGCACCGGCTTTGCCGTCCTGCGAGCCTGTCATGGCGAGCGCAGGGAGGATAGGAGGGAGGGGATCGGCGCCAGGGGTGGCGCCTAGGGTTGCGGAAGCGAGACGGGAGAGACCCGGTCTCTTGATACCATGAAAGGAATAGAGATTGCATGGAATAATAAATTGATTAGGAAGAGCACAGCTCGTGTACATATATAGGCAAGGATGGCCTAGGGTTTGGGTACAATCCCATCCAACGGTGATCCTTGCCTAATCCTAATCATCTATACAAAACCCCTCTAGGGGTATGCCGCACGACCAGAATGGCCGGCGTGCCCTGGGGCCAAGGCCCAATAGCTATATCACTAACAGAGACACATGCGAATTTCTAGAAAACTACTATCTTTTTTCTCCTTACGTGAGATGGATGAAGCTTATTAGAGGAAATGGGTGAGGATGAGGAGTTATCCATTCCTTTCCACTTTTAAAGCTACACTAACCATCTACTACAGTTCATCAAAATGTGTTTGAATGTTATAAATAGAATCAATCTATATGAGTCCCAGACAATTAATGACCATGCTGTAGTAAATATAAAGTGTCCAACTAAGTACAGGACCATTCTAATTAAAGGAAATAGAGGATACCAGTACATAGTGCAGACACTATGGAATTGGATGCCTTTGTTTTCACTATAATTTAACATAAGATTTTTTATTTGATAATACAAGTCTTTTATTAAAAATACTATCTTTTTAAATAAGGAAAAATACTATGGCAAGTCATGGTATTGAAAAACAATATGCCATGACTTATCTTGTAGAAGAACATGTATCTCATCAGCATTTACAAAAACTAACTTAATAGCCCCAAACGGGATATTTAATAATATCATATATCAAACTCACAGATTTGTTCCTGAAAAGTTTGAGGAGATATTCAAGAAGCATGCTCACACTAAGCCTGATGCCCTCACGGGCAAAGAGCTGCAGGAGATGCTCCAAGCAAACAGGGAACCAAAAGACTTCACAGGATGGTAAGTTTATTTCAAGAGTAAGTATGAAAACATGGTGTGCATAGGTGATGCCCATTTGAACTCAGTTTGTCTTTGGCAAATTATTGCAGGCTGGGTGGCTTGACGGAGTGGAAGGTTCTGTATTCCCTGTGCAAAGGCAAGGATGGGTTTCTCCACAAGGATACTGTCAGGGCGGTCTATGATGGCAGCCTGTTTGAAAGGTTGGAGCAAGAGAGGAAGGCTAAGAAGGAGTCTACAAAGAAGAAATGATAAGAACATCATCAACACTCTTGCCTTGTGCGGATGAATTTGTATATTATTGTGTGCGTGTGGGCCAGTTAGTTATAACCATAGTTTGATTGGTTATGTTTGTTTATTATTTGTCAATTCATCTTTTCTGTAGGAAGAGCCTTCATGTAAAGAAACTGCAAGTATTTGTGGGTTATGTTGAGTGAGATAATTCATACTTTGTATCCTCCCATATTGTGAAATTCATATTTGTTGTATTTATGCGTTTTTACAGACATTACAAAGGTACAAGAAAGTACACATTATATTTGTGACTTGAGTTTGGGACCATAATTACAAACTGCAGCATGATTCATACCTAAGTAACTTTTAGCATGTTCAATACCAAAAATTGGTACATTGCTCGTTATAAATTGTTCTTATTATCTTTTGCTACCTGTGCTGTTGCAACAATATGTTATTTACAACATCAATATGTTATTTAATACTTAATTTATGTTGTATGTCTATACTTAAGCAGACCTGACGATCCAGATCATTTTCACTCCCTTCTGTGTTTTTCTTATCCAGTTCATCAGTTTTCTTGCTCCAGGCTTGTTAATTAGCGGCTACTAAAATTACACATAGACTAAAAGGAAAAAGAAGGTGCAGATACACTGTCCTTCGGCCTTGCTCCAAACCTGACTTGACGGTTTTAGTTTCTGCCAAGCACCTACAAGGAACACCACATATCCGATAGGCACACATGCGGCTTCAACTTGTTCCACATTTGCATGCGTCTCTTTCGGAACAATTCCAAATTCAAAATATATCTGCGTCAACCATAAGTAAGCCAAGGACTAGTATAGTACCTACTACACGAAGATGATCTCTGCTCCATTGCTAGTTCTTCTGGGAGCTACTTAATAAGCAGAGCCATGGGATGCTACCTTGCTGTGAGGAGCTCTCCCACAATTACACAAATTTGCAGAAGAAGGAATAAACAGTGGTGATGGCAAGTCTGCAACGACTGCCGGCAGCAGCAGTGACTGCTCTCCTATTTCTGTGGGTCTTCAGCTGTAAGCTTACAATAAGTATGGATTTCTATATCTTTAATTTCCTTGTGTGTTCTAGAAGAATTTGGGGAAAATAATCACCCTCAAGTCTTGCCATAATCCTTGCAGCTAGCAGAAAACTTGCTGCATAAAGGTTTTCAGTTTTTCCTCACATGCAATTGTTATTGTGGTATGTAAGGTGAGCATGTGGAGGCAAGCATTGATTTTGCTAACATGACTGCACTGCAAAAGCATGCTGAATTTTTCGACCGGAATAAGGATGGCATTATCACAGCTTCAGAGATTTTTGAAGGTGACTGGTTAAAGTAACTGCTTTTTTATGGTTATACAATAAATTCTGAAAAGATTGTGCTAGTTAAAGTTGAAAGACGAAGAGGGGCTCAAATGAGTGCTTAAATCATAAGTACAGGATATCGATTATGACCTTAATGTTATCCTTTATATAGTATTTTTCTAGCGGTTTTCCTATAGCTGCTGTGTAGATTCTCTTTTTGTGTTGGATTTTTCTTGTTCTAATTATAATGGATAAAGTATTTTTACTTGTGAGTTGGCACAGAATTGGCATATATTAACTAACCATATAATTCGCTATTCTCTGTGATTCTTTACACGTAGACATTCCTAAGGCATTCGATCTGATTATATATCCACGTCAAGTCCTTATCATGGAATTTTTTCTATCACAGTTGTTGATGACCAAGTGTAGTTTTATTAACACAAATGTCCCAGAAAACACTAAAAAAATACGTATATTTTTAACAGTTCTATTACTGCAGGATTTGTTGCGATTGGATGTGATGCTGAATTTGCCAGAGCAACAGCTGCATCCCTTAGTGCCGGTCTTGGACCTATTACAAGCCCTGTAAAGCCCCCTGATGTCTCTCTGACGTTTGATATGTTGATTCACACGTCAGAAACGGAATCCTTTTTTTTCTGACGTTTTCAATTCAATGCAGGTTGATGCACCCCTGCCTCACTTATCGATATACGTAGAATATGTTCATAGAGCAATGCATGGAAGTGATACAGGCGCATATGATGCTAAAGGAAGGTAACTCAGATCAGCCTAATGAGCAATGTTTTAAATAGCTGGCTAAGACATTTAGCTTCAAGCTTCTAAAAACGGCTAATAGCCGGGCTAAATGGAGCTATAGCGGCAAATAGCGGCTAAATTACACGTAGAAGCAAATAGTTGTGTCCTCCTCAATCAAGCTATAGCCGGCTATAGCGGAGGCCTTAACCAGCTATTTAAAACATTGCTAATGAGAGACGACTG
Source organism: Urochloa ruziziensis (assembly GCA_015476505.1). Classification (NCBI taxonomy): domain Eukaryota; kingdom Viridiplantae; phylum Streptophyta; class Magnoliopsida; order Poales; family Poaceae; genus Urochloa; species Urochloa ruziziensis. The sequence goes on along the minus strand of CM027126.1, from coordinate 44,325,428 downwards.
CATTATTATGTGGTATAAAGATATGACATATAAAACGTCTGTAGGTTTGTTCCAGAAAGTTTGAAGAAATTTTCACGAAGCACGCAAAGATTAGTCCAGATGCCTTAACATCCATGGAGGTTCAGGAGATGATTCTAGCAAATCGAGATCCATTAGACCCTCAATCATGGTAATTTGAAATGTGACTAACTGTTAATTAGTTTCTGTTGAGATACTTGTAAATTCTTATTTTGTACAAATGAACAGTAGGGTCTTCATTTAACACCGCTCTCATACAAAGGGGTGTTACAAATTTAATAGATGACTCTTTTCGAATAAGACATTCAACAAAAATGAAAAGGTGACATTTTAATAATTTATCTAAACTTCATTTCCCTATAAAAACAGGTCTGCGTCTGAAAGAGAATGGGGACTAATATACAAGCTTGCAAGTGATAAGCAAGGATTTCTTCACAAAGATAGTGTGAGAGGTATATATGATGGTAGTGTGTTCTACAAGTTGGAAGGACAGAGGACATCTTCACGAAGCGATATGTGATGAAGTTCAGCATTCAGACTCAACACATTATATATGAGAGCAAGTGTCCAAAATCCAATAATTTGTACTAGAACATTTTTACACAATTTTCAGATAGTGTTTGAATAAAATGTATTCAATGTGCAATGTTGGTTATTAGAAAATTCACATCTCTAGATATTGCGTCTGAGAATGGTGTGGCCGTATTCTTATCTCAATCCAACCAGTCAGATTTTTAATTGTCTTCTTAATTCCTTTTCCTTTCTTGACTGTGCTTCTGGGGTTGTAGTCTTGTTTTTTCCTACTATATCAATAGAAAGTTGCACTGTCTTGCGTGGTCCATTCATACATACATACATACATACATACATACATACACACACACACACACACACACATATATATATATATATATATATATATATATATATATATATATATAAGTTACGATGATGATCATGGTAATAATAATAAGATATTTGCATTGTTTTGAGGAAGCCAATTTGTAGTTCATGCCACAACAATTGACAGCCTCATGTTCCTATTCTCTTGTGCAATTGTGCTCCCTTCATTTTAAAATTTATGGTAAAGTGATTAGCATGTCCTAGATATCGACACATGAAGTAGTTGGAAAGTGATGATCGACTTGTTGTGAAATCAGCTGGCGTTTGTTGTGAAACAAATGGACGGCCCATGAAAGTTCGAAAGGGCCATGAAATCTTTTGTTGTAAATCTTGTACCTACTAGGGGTTCAGGGGGGGGGGAGGGGGGAGGGGTGGATTGCTAAATTGCGCTCGGCCGCATGGAGCGCATGTGCGCTCGCACGTTCGTCCAAAAAAGTCGGCAGTGTTCACACGCACCTTGAGCACTTCAGCACTCCCCTATGTTCATCAGCTCCTTCTTCCCCTTCGCATCCAGCCTCCTCCATCCTTACATCTTCATGTTCCTTCTCTCTCTCGTCCACCTTTGCGCTAGCCTCCTGCTGTTTCTCTTGCCCTTTCCTTGCTTCTTCCTTTCTCTCCCTCCCAACCTCTACATCTGCCCTCCTGCTCCATTCCTTCTCCTGCCTGAAAGTGCCCCTCTGTTGGAACACCCCACGCTGGCCTCTTCCACCTCCAAACCCCGCCCTCGATCTGCTTGCATATGAACCACCCCCCCCCCCCCCCCCCCGGAAAAGGATAGGCAGCCATACCAAAGTTCCCCCTTGCGCCACCGAGGTAACCACCTCTCCCAAACCTCTCCTCCCTTTCATCCGCACGGCCAGGAGCTCTTCCTCGAGATGTCGCGCGGCCCGCCTGAAAACCATGCGCCGCCCCTCCACCATGACCGTCGGCTCTCCACATCTCCTTTCTTCCGACTCGGCCCTCCTCTTTCTCTGGTGTTTTCACTCGCCGTGATTTGGAATGGCAATCGACAGTCTGCGTGCTGCTAGGGCACCGCTTGCCACCTCTCCTAAACAGTCGTCCCAGCTCGCTACAACACCGAAACAAAGTATGGGCCCCAACGCGTACAAAGCCCGTTTTCCCGGCCCACACCAGCGGCCCAACATGCGGCTGTTCACGTTCCAAAAACGAAACGTCAACCGCATCTGGATCTAGCGACACATCCGCCGCCGTCACCCTCCTCGCCGGCGAAGAGCAATCCACCGAGCTTCTTCCTTCTTCGCTCTCGACTACCTCCCTCAACGTTCTCCCTTTACCAGGCCATTTAGTCCGTACATCTTTAACTAAGAAATCCCCTAAAACCATATCTGATGAACTCCCTCTCTTAGGAAGGGGTCCTATCCATGGCCGGAGTTTTCGATTTCTTCTGTTTTCAATGTACCCATTGTCCCATTGCTTAGATGGTTTAACTTTTGTTTCCTCATATGAGCGAGGTTCAGGGGCAGCAAACTTCATGCACCCGACAGCGCTCACTCCATCGAAGCTCATCCCTCCATTGGATGTGCCCCTAGCTGCACACGATTCCTCATCGTCGGAGCTTTGTTCTCCCTCCAGCGGCCAGAATCGCGAGCCACCTCCCGCCCGTCCGAGCCCGCTTAGGGGATCAGCAGGGGAGCTGTCGGCCGGCGTTACCTCTGTATGCTGCTGCCGTGGGTACTCACCCTCGTCGTCCTCTGAATCTGCAAATACAGCGCTCCATACCTTGGGTTTCTCCTGTGCTCGCTGACGACCTTGCCGACCTGATGCTCGGGGAGCCAGCGTCAACCTCCTCCGACGAGCAACCTCCTCCACCCTAGTGCTCCGACAATGGAGCTGCCCCGGGGGGCTTTCCGCCTCCGCCTCCTCCTCACTCATCCACCTGAAGGCTCACCTAGTTTTCGTATGTCTGGCATCAGTATTTCGTTTGCCGGTTACCATATTTGATCCGGGAATTTCTCACGGTTGTTCCCGCATTTTGTGTGCTACAACCTCCTGTTCGGCCCGCTGGAACATTCAGCCTAGCCCAACCCCGAGCAGCCGAGCCTCCCGCAGACGAGCAGCGCTCCGTTCAGCTCCAGTCCCGATTAAAACCAGCGGCACCCAGCCATCAAACCCTAACCTGCCTCCTCTCCAGTCCGTTCCACCGCAGCGCCGCCTCCCCCAGCAGCCTGACGCCCGCCTCCAACCTCTACCGCCGCCGCCCCCAGGCAGCAGCCCTGCGGCACGCCGCTGCTGCGCGCTGCGCGCAAGTTCGGCGGCCTCACCTGCTACTGCCGACTTTTGGCTGCCCACTGTGGCATGCATCTTTTTTTAATTTGGACCTTGAATTGTGATCTTTTGGTGGTGAGTGGCGTGACAATGTCACTGTGTGCCCTGTGCGGCAGAATTAATGTTGCAGACTTGTCACTTGTGTAGTTGTGTTGCATCTTGCTTGCATGTGCGTGTGCTGATCAGTAACTGATGTGGTGAACTGGTCATGGCCCTGATGCAGTGAGCTGCATATTGTTTGCATTTGAATTATGTATGGTTGTTACTATTGCATCGAGCTAAATATTTGAAGTGGTTACATGTATGGGTGTTCCCGAATTGAGTTGCCGATTCCCGACCGTAATCGACATGTTCCCGATCGAAATGTTCCGTTCCCAGTATCCCGTAATATCGGTTTCGTTTTCTCGTCCGGCTTTCCCGATCCCGCTTTCGCTCCCGGCCAAAAAATACGGTAGCAGGAATGGTTAAGGGATTTTCCCGACCGTTTTCATCCCTACCCTCCACCGCACGCCGGCGGCGGCGGGTTGAGGCGTAGCGGTTGCGGCGGCAGCGGCGGCGGTCCATCGGTTCGCGGTCGGCGATCACCTGGCCCGTGGCCCCGCCTCCGGGCGACGGTCGACGAGCTGTCGGCGGTGGGCTATGGCACGGCCGGCGCGCGGCGGAGCAAGTCTGACAGCCGCGGCTGGCATGCGGCGGAGCAATGAAGGCGGTCGGCGTCGGAACGAGTCAATGCCGGCGGTGCGGATCCACCGCAGCAGCGCCGTGCGTGAAGACGGCTGGCCAGCTCGGCCTCCGCATGGCGACAGCGGTGCGCATTTGGTGGCCGCAACACCGTACGGGACTCCCGGCCTTCGACAGGACCGCTGCCCCTGCGCCGTTCTGCGGTGGCCGCGCCCGAGCCCGCGCTCCACCTCGCGTCGTGCGGCTATCACGACACCGTCGTCTCCCAAAGCACCAGCGCCACCTGCCTCCAGCTCCGCGGCCTCCGCCTCGCCCAGGAGTGCTCCCTCACGGTCCTCCGCCGTTGCTTTGCTGGTTATAGTTTGCGTGAAGTAGATGGAGCAGCGGCGCGGCTTCTTGCTGCAAGCAGCTCAAACTTCAGTGGTTCGGGTGTACCGTAGCAATTGCCAACTTCAGTTCACTCTTTCCTGCCGCCGTGCCCATCGACCTTCCTCCTCGTTGCTTATTTTTGCCACTTTCCCTTCTGGCGTCCCAATATAAATGGACGGCTCACAGTGGTTCGGGTGTACCGTAGTGGTCCGTAGCAATTGCCAAGTTCAGTTCACTCTTTCCTGCCGCCGTGCCCATCGACCTTCCTCCTCGTTGCTTATTTTGCCACTTTCCCTTCTGGCGTCCCAAGCAAGGTGCTGTGCTCCTCCACATAGGGAGACGCGTCAGTGGAGCTGCAGGTGGCCATGGCAGCAAAAGCTCGGATCGGCAACCAAAGGTGCAGTAGATGGCGCAGCGGCAGGCGGAGGCAAAGCACCAGCAAGCACAGCGGCAGGCGGAGGTAAAGAACCAGCGGCCAAGAAGACAATGATTCAGGTAATCATCCATCCCCTCTCTTCCCCTTTTTTTAGAGTAACAGGCAGGAAACGCCCTGCCCCATTTCCATTGAACAAGGCAACATTCGATGTTTACAGCAGATTAAGCTCTGATTAAAAGGGATTCAGCAGGAGCCCCCTGGCTCCTCTGTTTACAGCGTTCAAGCACCACAAGGAAAAGGAAAATGAACAGCAGATGGTTTGGCAATACACTAGTGTATTGCCAAACCAAAGCATCATCCTCGTCTGCGAGGTTGACTGCAGAGACTATTTCTACCAACTCATACCATCTATGCATAAGATTTTCAGAGAAATTTCTTCTAAAAGTTAGCCTCACTTCTCTACCATCCCATACCTTGTCAACGGTAACACCTATTTGATTACAGATGCAGTAAAGATCCCAGAACTGGACTGCAAGTGGAGCTGTGCCGAACCACGTGTCCTCCCAAAACCTGACCTTTCTACCATCTCCCAGTTTCCACCTATACCCAAACTTTAAAGCCTGTGCAGCCCACAACACCCCCCTCCAGAAGGGTGACGATTGGCCATGGGTTACACAGAAAATATTGGCCGCTCTCTTCATATATTTTTCCTGAATCACTTCTCTCCACACCCTACCCTCATTGTTCACATATCTCCTGATCCATGATCCCAACAGAACCATGTTCAGGTTTCTCAAATCCGGGACCCCCAGCCCCCCATGTTCTTTTTTCATACTCACTGAAAAAAAAAAGAACGGGAGCCCTCTCTTCCCCTTCCCTCATCTTTCTCACCAGGCAAGTCAAGATTCACATCTTTAGATTTTGTTTTCTTTTCCCATTGGGTGAATAGAAGCCTGACCCGGTGGGAGTGAAATGATCTGGGCGAGCAGAAATTTAATAATTTGGTGATTGATTTAAAAGAGCAGCACAGTGCTAATATTCTTTTGCTCCTGGTCCTGTATAGTGTAAAAATCCTGTAAAGAGATACAGAGCATTACTAATTAGTAATTGCTAGCTTTGCAAAATTGTTATGTCAATTAAGTGAATATCAAGTATTGTAGATTTTCTAAGTATATTACTTAGTTTTTTCTGTTTTGGAAACAAACCAAATCATCGCTCACAATTAATTTGTCTGAAACAACTTTCTGTTGCATGCTTCATTGTAGGAGCTAAAGCTATGGAACAAGATAGTGTAACCTGTCATGTTTCTTTCTGTTTAAACCACTTCAGTTGGCAGTACTCAATATGAGGAACAATTCCTGTGATTTGAATCGTGAGGTAAGAAAGAAGGTGACTTAACTGCAATTTGAAAAGAACCAAAAAAGGTCTATACAGCCGGTTCTGCTTCCAAATTTGAACAACTGATGTTTCCCATATGAAGCATGGTGATGCTTAGATTACATATACACAGTGATGCTCATATGCTTTTTATGATAAAGTACGATTGCCTTTTCTCCGTTTGATTTTTGTTCCTTGTTATTATAAATTAAAAAGGAGTAACCTTTCTTCCTTTCACAGTTACTGTATCAACCAAACAATTTCTCCTTTATTTGTACCTCAGTTCCAAGTGCAATTGCACATTAAAGGTTTTGACTTACACGTTTGTCTTTAGGTCCAAAGAAGTATTTGGATATTTTCTAGAGATTTGGGAAGTTCTCAAATATTTTATGTAATGACCTTTAAGCTTCATAAAGTTAAATGACAAGGCTCACACTCTTTGGTAAATAGGCATCATGTATCCTGTAGCAAAGAAGCACATGTAGTACACCATTCAAATGGGGTAAGTATCTCTTGTCTTAGTGCTATGTAAACTACTGTGGACATTTGAATATGCTTTGTCCATTAATCTTCCAAAAATTGTTTCCACTAAACCATATTTTGATATTCGATGTTCAGGTACCAAAAATGGATGGGCTTCATATTCCTTTTTACAGTACATGGCAGCACCACAGGTATGCTGATTCTTCTCTTAGGTTTGTTCACTGAGTATCCTTCTAGAAGTAAAAAAGGTGTTTACTTCTCTAGGGCAGGTGGTACCTCAATTTTTTAATGAATGTGTTTTCATTTCCTAAAAAGAAAATGGCATGTTCAGAAGATAACCTTAAAAAGGGTCAGAATACCGTGGTAGTTGTTTTTTACGAGTAGGTGATGTTCTTCGGTATGGAAACACTGTGCAGTATGAATGACATTTGTTATATTGTTAACAGTGACACAAAAGCTGAAACATAGTAAAAGCAGAGTTTTCTTTTCAGATTAATTTTAATTTGTGCAGAGATTTTGTCTGGATATGGAATATGACACTATAAGTGATTATTGGGCACTGGGAGGACGACCTGTTGGTTTCTTATGTTGGTTACAGAGGTTTTGATGCATCTAAGTGTAATCATGCATGCCTTTTCTTTGACAAAATAATTTGTTTCAGTAATTTTCTAGAACAAATTAGATTTTTAGATATGCTAGATATCTGATGGGTACACATGTGTTTCCGCAATTCCCTAACAGGAAGGAGCAGATGAGGCAAGATATGTAAATGCAATTTGTTGTTTGCCAGTCACCCCATTGTGTGTGTTTCAGCATTTGTGAGTAGTAGTTCAATATTTAGTATGAGCTTTTAGGTTTTGAACATGTTGAAAACAAAATTGCCTACATGTTAATGACTGATATCAAGCAATGATTACCTTTACTTTTACCATGGTGTATAATAGTGATTCTCTGTTTCGCAGTTGCTCTCTTGTGTGCACATTTAAGCCCTTATGAATGTAGAGACCACTTATCTCATATTTCAATTTGCTTATTCTTTGATAATGGGAAAGGTTGCCTTCTGAGATACACATAGTCAGGTATGCTTACAATTTTTTACTAATTCATGAGGTATTCATGATATCTATAGCTCTGTTTATTCTGTAGATACTATTTATCTAAACCTGCTTAAAACTGTTATTACAAGCAAACAAATATTGTACCCATCATTGTCCATTTGAGTTTACTGAAGATGGCATTGTTGCTTGTGTCTAGGGCCTCAAGCCACTATGCATTGATGAGTGCAGGTGCCATAAGAAATGTTGGCTGGATCAATTAGAAGACCATGTCATCAATGAAGTAACAATTAAGAACCAATTCTTAATTTGGAGTTATATTGTCACTAGGGGGGGGAAAAGATCACCAATGTTATATTGTGGGCTTTGGTGTGCTGGTTTTTTTTTTTTTGAGTAAACTTTAAACCTATTATGCGTAACTGAGTGTGACGTGCTCTCTTTTCTTGCATTACTTGCATCAGAATTCAGAAATGAAAATGAACTAGAAGACCATCTACTGATAAAAAAGGCGGACCGATGCATCTGTATTCTTTGTATCCCTGCTGTAGCTGTAGCCCTGATCTATTAGTAGATGGTCCGAGAGAGGTGTATTGATTGCAACAAGAATAATGATTTTTGACTTAGGTGTCTACCATGCAATGTTCACTTACAGAGTAGTATATGTATATTGCAATTTGCTCTCCAATTTTCTTCTGTATATTTGAACGGTTTGTTTTATTGTATATCTTTCGTGTTCATACCATTTGCTGGGGAAAAAATAATTTTATCTCTTGGCCTTTCTTTTTTTTAAATGAAGGTCCATCATTGTCCTTGCTTTTTATCGGTGTGTCAGATCTAGTGCCACATTGTTTCAGCGAATATGGTGGTTCTAACATTTAGTTTTAACATGAAATTGTCCGTTTCTTCAATGTAAAGTGTCTTTTGCAGATAGTATATTAGTAGTATGTAACATGTCAAGAGTTGCAAAATTGTTTGGCCTCATCATAAAAATTCAGTTCAGCAATTACCTGACTATGTGCCAGCACACATTTGTTTGGTTGTAAACTAAATTTATCAATATTTTCACACTTTGTGCATATCAATGTCACTTCATCATAACTCTCTGCATGTAGGGCAGTGTTGACCATTTGCATCAAATTGTTTAACTATGTTCTTCTTATTTCTGGCAGGTTCTGTAGAAGCCCCTCAGAAGGTAGTTGTGTCCTCCTCTGGTGTTGCGCAGTGCTCAGGACAATTGGCAAGTATAGGGAAATACTTTTCTTCAACCTCTATCACAGATTAGTTTGTCTTACAGAACTTGAAAGCGTATTGAAGATCCATGCCCTGCCCAGACTATCACTGCAGGTACCCTGCTTTAACATCAAGGTAAATGATGTTGGTCTCATATCCTCCATTCTATTATTCCAGCAGCAACATATGTATTCACTGCATGGTTGGTTTCCATGTACCATCTCATGTATGATTTGTTCTACGTAAAGTACGCAATACGAACAAGTTCAGCTATCAAAACAATGCCTCAATTTCATATGGTCTTACGTGTTTTAAGATGTAACTATCTTTTCCAAATTTATCATGAATGTATGTACTACTACTGAACAGCCCATATGTAAACATCACAACAGCCATATCATCACTTAGTACAGATCGAAATTGTATAACTTGATTTCGATCGCGCGCATGGGCGCGCTCCCATTACTAGTGTTTCACCCAATCCCCTCCCCACGGGGCGAATTGACAGCTAGCGAGGAGGCAGCGCGCTGCGGGAGGGGGCGAGGAGGTGGCATGTGTTGTGCAGGAGGGGCGACGAGGAGCAAGCGAGAGCCGAGAGGATTCTGCGACGCGCGTCAGGTGGGGATTTTTCTCTCCCACACGGATCGACGGGTATTGGACCACCATCCACCCTGACACACGCTTTGCCAAATACAATTTTGGGCCAAGCAGGGTAGCACACCCCGACGTGGGCTGACTTCCATGGATGGCCGGGTTTTGGGGCGAATCCAAGTCGATTCACGGGTTGCCAAACGAGGCCTAATTGAATTTGGATAGTCCTACCGTCATTAATTGCGGATAGATAGTGCGATTGTAACGGGAAATTCCCGTGATCATGTAGAGGGGTTTTGGTCTTCAAACAACTTTGGCTAGGAAACATCTCTAGTTAATGTTTAGCTAGATTTTAACTGCCCCTTTTGGATCCTTGGCAGCTAAACTTTAGCTGCTAAAGTTTAATTAGTTGATAAATCCAAAGATGATCTAAAAATATCGAGAGCAAACAAGTTTCATCTCCATCAACTTATTGTTTCTTGTCACTTGTTTGGATCTTTAAATTGATGCTAAACCTTCTTATACGTCTAGCTTTGGATTCATGCACGTCTAGTTCACGGAAAATAAAATATGATGACACATTGAATATTTAAAAGAAATATGAATGGAAAAAGAAAAGGAAACAAATGAATCTGAACATTGAATTTCTAACATACAATGGTCAAAACACACATTAAAGCTCGTGCCACAAACGTGCTGAACTTTGCTCAATTAGTTAGGTCCCTTATTGTCAAGCCTACATATCCGAGTTGAAATCTCCAACTTAAATTGCCGTTGTATCTGTATCGGATACGTATCCAATATGGATACGAAGGATCATACCAAATACCTACCTATGCCGTATCGGGAATCTAGATAAGTACCTCACTAAGGATTTCTTTCAACTCTCATGAAGCCACATCATCACCTTCCACTAAGATGCATTAATATCCAATTAAGATGCATTAATTGCTATTTCTCTTTTATATAGTGCACATTTTCTATTTATTAGATGTATATCTTATTATTTTTTCTTACCCATTCAAAGTAACATAAAAGTTTATCATTTTCATCCATAGATAACTCGTATTGTTCTCTAGGTAATTTGTATAAGTGCACTATTTTTATGAGCAACTAAACAACCATGGTGATTTATAGTTTATCGAAAAACTCTTTCAAATCTTGTAGCAATGTGCGAGGAATCACCTAGTATTACCTAATAATAAAGCAAGGAACGCCTCTGCCCTAAATATGGTACGTCAATATTAATCGTGCGCTAACCGAAAAGAACCAATGCAAAACCGGTGAAACCGGGTGAAAGACGGACGCACCCCAGAAAATCAGGAGCCCAAGCCACGGCCGAAGATAACCAGGGAAACTGGGAACACCCCCCCCCCCCCCCCCCCCCCCCCCCAAAAAAAAAAACACGGCAGCTTAAATATGGTACGTCAATATAATCGTCCAGCGCTAAACCGGAAAGAAGCGATGCAAAACCGGTGAAAGGAGAGGTGAACCGGGACCCTATAGTTACGGTCTAAGAAAACCAGACAAAACCTGACGGACGCAGCCCAGAAAACCAGGGGCCCAAGCCGTGAATTTTTTTTATTTTAACCCTTTTAAAATTAAAATTTTAATAATAACCTCTCCTGATCTGTATTTCCAAGAACTAGCCTTTTGGTCGCGCCGAGCACTTTGACGTGACAAATACATCAGTCATGCCACCCCGTTTAGCGTGACTAAATACCATGCTGGCACGTGCTGTTGACATGGACCGGCTCGGTCACGCCACGTGCAATGGCGCGGCTCAGTCGCGCCATGCACTCTGGCGTGACTGAGCCTTAGGCAGGCACATCGGGTCGTCGAGACCTGTAGACATGCACGGCAATTTTACAAAATGCCCCTGGCAGTCCATGACGACAGCCGACTCGACGTCTCGTTCGTCTACGGCTCGGGCGCGTGCTCCCAGGCTGCTCGCCGGCTGCCTACGCGCGCTGTAGAAGCAGCTGCGAGTCACCGACGCCGCCTTCGATCCGATGCGGGAATCCCTCCGTGCGGGACTTCTCTCCTCTGGCGCGCAAATCTCCCGGGAGGCTAGGGGGCCATGGGACCGCACCGGGGAAGACACAGCGTGGGTGCTGCAGTGGTGTCGTACCAGAGGAGCTCGATCCACTCGTCGCTGGAGCAAGGGAAAATCATCGTGGCCTGCTCCGCCACCAGCTCGCGCACCTGCTCCGCCGTCAGCCGCCGCTTCGCCCGCTCCTGCTTCGGCCCGCCGGCGTGCAGATCGTAGTCGAAGCCGGCCAGCTCGTCGTCGCCCAGCTCGAGCTGGAGTTGCAGCTCCTCCCACGCCGTCAGCTAGAATGACCGCGGCTGCTTGCGCCAGCCGCCTGTTAAGATAGCGGTTCTGTTGATAGGGTTGTTGGCTTCGTTGTAATCCAGCTAAGGTTGTTGTGTTCGGTTGTTGTAATCTAGCTTGGTACATAAGTTAGATTAGGAAACTTTCTTCATGTACAAGCCACGCCGGGGGCTGTTCCCGGCCTATTTAACACGAAGCCGTGAACCCTAACGGGTATCACGTTCCACCATTCTTTACATGGTAATCAGAGCCTTCTTTCCTTTCCATCTTCCTCATGGCGCTCGTTCCGTTCTCCGCATCATCGCCAACGCCTGGCTATCCGGTCACGGAGAAGCTTGCCAAGAACAACTTTCCCCTGTGGAGAGCCCAAGTTCTGTCCGCTCTGCGAGGCGCGCAGATGGCGAGCCTTGTCAACGGATCTGCCCAAGCACCGGAGAAGATGATTCCTAGGAGCGCCACCGACGCTGAACTTGTTGCCAACCCTGCCTATGAGCAGTGGGAGGTGCGCGATCAGCAGGTACTGAATTACCTGTTGTCATCTTTGTCTCGCGACATACTTGTTCAGGTGATCTCATCGACTACGGCACGAGAAGCATGGGTCGCCATTGACACCCTGTTCGCGTCGCAATCTCGTGCACGCGTCATCAACACGCGCATCGCCCTAGCCACGACGCAGAAGGGCACCTCCACCGCTGCCGAGTACTACGGCAAGATGAAGACCCTCGCGGATGAGATGGCATCTGCGGGGAAGAAGCTTGAAGATGAGGAGTTCGTCTCCTACATACTGGCGGGGCTCGATCTCGAGTACAACCCGCTGGTATCGGCTATAGCTGCTCGGGTGGAGCCAATCTCCCCCGGGGAGCTCTTCAACCAGCTCACGAGTTTTGAGCAACGCATGGATCTCCTCCAGGGCAATGGCTCTGGATCTTCCGCCCACATGGCGTCTCGTGGAGGACGCGGTGGTGGAAACCCTCGTGGTAACAGGGGTGGTGGTGGTCGTGGCCGTGGCGGCTTTGGTCGCGGCCGCGGCAATGGACGTCAGGGTGGCAACGGTACCTCCGAGCGACCTGTCTGCCAACTGTGTGGCAAGGAGGGCCACGCAGTGATCAAGTGCTACAAGCGCTTTGATGCGTCCTTCACCTGGCGTTCCTGATCAGAAGAGCGCCTCGTCTGCAACCACCTCCTACGGCGTCGACAGCAATTGGTACATTGACTCCGGCGCCACCGACAACATCACTGGTGACTTGGAGAAAATCACCATGAGAGATGAGTACTCTGGCTCTGACCAGATCCACACCGCCTCTGGCACAGGTATGGAGATTAAACAAATTGGTCAAAGCATTGTTAGTACCCCTAATCGAGATCTTGTTTTAAAAAATGTTCTTTATGCTCCTGCTGCCCACAAAAATTTGATCTATGTCCATCGTTTTACGTCTGACAATAACGCCTTCTTGGAACTCCATCCCGATTTTTTTCTTCTCAAGGATCGAGCAACGAGAAGGGTCCTTCTTCGCGGCAGATGTGAGCGGGGTCTCTATCCCTTGAAGCCTCTTCAGAATAAGCAAGCTTGTGGTGCAATCAAGCTTCCCTCGTCCAGGTGGCATAGCCGCCTAGGACATCCTTCTTCCAAGGTTGTCCATCGAGTCCTTAGTGACAATAAAATTCCTTTTGTTTCTGAGTTGAATAACGAGACCGTATGTGATGCGTGTCAATTAGGGAAGAGCCATCAGTTGCCCTATCCCAAATCCATTAGTGTGTCGAATCATCCTTTGGATCTTGTATTTTCTGATGTATGGGGACCAGCTCCCACCTCTATTGGAAGATACAATTATTATGTTAGCTTCATTGATTATTTCAGCAAGTTCACTTGGATATACTTGATTCGACACAAATCTAAGTTTTTCAACGCTTTCATGAGTTTCAAAACTTAGTTGAGCGCTTGTTTGACCGCAAAATTAAGGCCATGCAAACTGATTGGGGAGGGGAGTATCAAAAACTGAATTCTTTCTTCCAACGTGTTGGGATCACTCATCACGTTTCATGTCCTCATGCACACCAACAAAATGGGTCTGCAGAGCGTAAGCATCGGCATATTGTTGATGTAGGGCTTTCACTCCTAGCCCACGCATCCATGCCTTTGAAATTTTGGGATGAAGCCTTCACCACGGCCGTTTACCTCATCAATCGCCTTCCCAGCCCGGTTATTGGGAATTCTACACCTCTTGAACGCCTTTTTTCATCTAAACCCGACTATACACAGCTTCGCACGTTTGATTGTGCCTGCTGGCCCAACTTGCGTCCCTATAATACCCGTAAGCTTGCCTTCCGATCGTTACAGTGTGTATTCCTTGGGTATAGTCCAATTCACAAAGGGTTCAAGTGTCTTGATGTCAAGGCTGGCCGTGTTTATATATCTCGAGACGTCGTATTCGATGAAACCGTTTATCCCTTCTCCCTGTTACATCCAAACGCTGGTGCCCGCCTTTGCTCTGAGATCTCCTTGTTGACCGATCTCTCCAGCTCTTTCTCTCAAGGGGATACTACTGCCTTTGATCAGTTTGGTTCTTCTCCTATGTCTAACTCCCCAAATGAGGCTGCCAGTGTGTTTCAGCAGGAAGGAGGTGGACATTTGGGCGAAATCCGACGAAATTCCTCTGAAATCCTGCGTGATTTCATGTTTGAACGGGCTCCGGGAGAAAACGACAGTGGCGCTGAACACGAGGTTGATCCGCCGTGTCAATCTTCCTCGGATCAGCGGCCGGCAAATTCGCCTGCGGGCGCGGCAGACGCTGTCGACGACGTCCCCGCTTCGCCGCGTCCCCAGGCGCCACCTGGCTCGACCTCCACCACGCGCTTGACGCCACCCTCTCCAGCTGCCACGTGCTCGCCACAGACTGGTGTGCGGACCGCGCCGCTGCCCCAGGATTCGCTGCACGGGGGGGATGTCGGAGGATCCGCCGCGCTGAATCCCGTGGCCAACGTTTCCTCAGATGGATTGGCTACGCCTGATGCTCCTGTGGTCCGCCCTGCAACAAGACTCACCCATGGCATACGCAAGTCCAAAGTTTACACTGATGGCACCATCAGGTATGCAAATTTAGCTACGGTTTCAGAACCTAATACTCTTTCTGATGCATTGAACAGTCCACAATGGAAGGCTGCCATGGATAATGAGTTTGGAGCCTTGATCAAGAACAAGACATGGCACTTGGTACCTCCTCAGCGTGGCAAAAACGTGATCGATTGCAAGTGGGTGTATAAGGTAAAAAGGAAAGCCGATGGAACAGTGGATCGTTACAAGGCGCGGCTAGTTGCAAAGGGATTTAAACAAAGGTATGGGATAGACTACGAGGACACATTTAGTCCAGTGGTTAAAGCAGCTACTATTCGTCTTGTCTTGTCCATTGCAATGTCCAGGGGTTGGTCACTTCGACAACTTGATGTTCAAAATGCCTTTCTCCATGGAGTGCTTGAGGAGGAGGTGTACATGCGTCAACCTCCAGGGTATGAACAAAAGTCTGTTCCTCACTACATATGCAAGTTGGACAAGGCACTTTATGGTCTCAAACAGGCACCACGCGCTTGGTATTCAAGACTGAGTCAGAAGTTACAAGAACTTGGTTTTGTTCCTTCTAAAGGTGATACGTCATTGTTCTATTTCAATAACAGATCACTCACCATGTTTATATTGGTTTATGTCGATGATATTATAGTTGCTAGCTCCTCACAAAAAGCTACTGAACTTTTACTTAAGAATATTGAACGTGAATTTGCCTTGAAAGATTTGGGTGATCTGCATTACTTTCTTGGAATTGAGGTCAAAAGATCAGGAGGGGAGTTGTTACTCACACAAGAAAGATATGCAAGGGACATTCTTCAACGAGTGAATATGGCTGACTGTAAACCTGTGACAACTCCATTATCTGTTTCAGAGAAACTCTCTTTGCACGATGGAGAAAAATTAGGAGCTCAAGACTCCACTCGTTATAGAAGTATTGTTGGGGCCCTTCAGTATCTTACTTTGACTCGGCCTGACATCTCATTTGCAGTAAACAAGGTCTGTCAGTTTCTTCATTCCCCAACAACAACACATTGGTCAGCTGTAAAGAGGATACTACGATATGTGCAAGGAAGTATAGGTGTTGGCTTGAAGATTGGAAAGTCCACGTCTATGCTGATAAGTGCATTCTCTGATGCGGATTGGGCAGGATGTCCTGATGATCGTCGCAGTACAGGGGGATTTGCTGTGTTTCTTGGCTCGAATCTTATATCATGGAGTGCAAGGAAACAAGCAACAGTGTCCAGATCGAGTACTGAGGCTGAGTACAAGGCATTAGCAAATGCAGCAGCAGAAGTAATGTGGGTACGAAAGCTTCTGAATGAGTTGGGAATTGCACATCCTCAAGCAGCACGACTGTGGTGTGATAATATAGGTGCAAAGTATCTCTCTGCAAATCCAGTGTTTCACGCTCGCACAAAACATATAGAGATTGATTTTCATTTTGTGAGAGAGCAAGTTGCAAGGAAACTCTTGGATATACGGTTTATTCATTCTGCAGATCAGGTTGCCGATGGATTTACTAAACCGCTGTCAACTCGGTTGTTGATTAACTTCAAGAACAATCTCAATCTTCTGGGAAGTTGAGATTGAGCGGGGGTGTTAAGATAGCGGTTCTGTTGATAGGGTTGTTGGCTTCGTTGTAATCCAGGTAAGGCTGTTGTGTTCGGTTGTTGTAATCTAGCTTGGTAGATAAGTTAGATTAGGAAACTTTCTTCATGTACAAGCCACGCCGGGGGCTGTTCCCGGCCTATTTAACACGAAGCCGTGAACCCTAACGGGTATCACGTTCCACCATTCTTTACACCGCCGTCCTCCGCCGCTTGCACAGGTTTGCGACGAGGAAAGGATAAGACCGATGGATGAGGAAAGGATAAGACTGATGGGATGAGATGAGACCGTAAGTGGAGGAAAATGATTTCACCTTTTTCTATTTTAGCCCTTTGACTTTGTTGATATTACGAAAAATTCTTTACTAAATGAGTTCCTTTCATATAAGTTCTAAAATTGTATGTAAATTTAGTTGATCATGTTGTTTGTGTAACAATAACTATATAAATATTGATATCGTGCATTTTCTAGTGCATGCAACAAAATAACTACAAAGATTAATTGTGCACTAGATCACCATGAGTTTGTGTGTCAAATGAGAAATCAATTATCATGCAGACGGCCAAACAGACAGCCCATTATACAAGGTGTCTGTTCAGCTATCTGTTTGTATCAAAAAGACAGCAGCTGCCTCTACTGTTGTACTTGCCCTTCACACGGGCGCTCTGAACAAGCTGCAGGGGTGTGACGCTTTAGGGCAGTCCCAACCCAGACTCTACCCATAGAGTCCATACGTTGAAGACTCTATTATAAGAAATTATAGCCTCCAATGCAGATTTTGTATTTTGAAGTCTACCCAATCCCATGACCCACTTGTCTCTCACGTATGGTCTTGATTTGCGTGAAGACTTGGTTTCTTAGTTAGACTTGGTTTCTTCATTTTTTCCTCTCTCTCTAATAAATGTTCTGCCACATTAGCATTTTGCTTACATGACAGCATAATTAATGACTTTAGACTCTACGGTAGAGTCTGCATTAGGACTGCCCTTAGCTGTGGTCCCAGCTCTGAACAAGCTGCAGGGGTGTGACGCTTTAGCTGTGGTCCCATGTTCTATTTTATTAGAGGGTACATGCAAAATCTGGCATGCATGGATAGGGAGCCTGTAACCATTTGTATTCTTTTTTACTTCGATTTGACCGTCTCCTACCCACAAAATAAAATATTCTAACTCTTGACCCGCTGGCTATTAATGCATATGATGTGATAGCGACTTTTTTCTTCCATTCCTCTCACCTTGTTAACAGAAGAAAGAAGGCTAACACGAATGAGTAAGGGCCTTATGTTTCGCGAAATTTTTTTCGAGTACGTTTCCTCACATGCATGGCATATTAAATGTAGTCGAAGAAAATAACCCATTATATGGATGGAGTGTACTTCGCGAGACGAATCTAATGAGCCTAGTTAGGTCGTGATTAGACAATAAATTGCTACAGTAAACATGTGCTAATGACGGATTAATTAGACTCATTAGGTTCGTCTTGCGATGTACTGACTGAATCTGTAATTAGTTTTGTAATTAGTCTATATTTAATACTTCAAATGTGTGCCCGACATACTCGAAAAAAATTTCACGAAACATCTAAACACGGCCAAGGTGCGAGCAAGGCTAAGGGGGGTGTTTAGTGGTTGTTTAGCTCGGTGAAAATTTTTTGCAAATAGATTTTTACCATTTAGCAGTAGTAAATATAGACTAATAATAAAACTAATTAAATCTCTTTTGGATCACGGTTGCAAATCATGAATTAAGTACACTCATTAGATTCGTTTTTTATGTGATGGGTAACAATTTTTTTTGAAGGTACTAAACATGGCCTTAGTTACTTGTCAAAATTTTTACACATCAATCATATCAATATTTGGACACATGCATAGCGTATTAAATTGGTTGAAAAAAATCGCATTTCACAGATTGTCTGTAAATTATGAGATGAATCTTTTGAGCCTAATTAGTCCGTCATTAGACAATAAATTGCTACACTAAAGCTACAATAACATGTGCTACTACCGGATTAATTAGGCTTAATAAATTCGTCTCGCGATTTACGGACGAAATATGTAGTTAGTTTTGTGATTAGTTTATGTTTAATCTATCTATCTATATCTATATTATAAGGATCCAACAAAATTGAAACTATTCTCACCTTTAAAACATCCTCATACCCCTCACAAAAGGCCCACTGTCCAGACTAAAAAGGGAGGACGAAAAACGGTGACGAAAACCCTATACAAAAATCCACGTTCTAAAATGTTTCCCGCAAGAAGGCCGATTTTTTTTCACCTCGTCTCGTACTTACCTGCCCGCGTCCCTGCCCACATCCTGCCCGTCAATCACGGCATTTCTTTCCTTCTCCTCTGCTACTCTTCCGTTTCTTTCCTCCTTGCCAGAGACCGATCCCGCAGATCTCAAACACCACCGAGCAACAGCACCCAGACAGGAGGTGGCGGCTGCTCCGTCTCCATCGACTGTGACGGCCTGAGCGTCGACATCCTCGACACCCGCCGCCGACGCCATCTTCCTCAATTGCGTCGTCAACCCCGCCCGCAAGGAGAAGATCTAGCGGGAGCCTGAGCGCCGCCGCAAGTTGGACCTCCGCCTCACCGCGCTCCAACGCAACCAAGGCAGCAGAGCCTCCCTCTAGCATTGCTCCTCCTCCTCCCAGCAGCACAACCGGGCCCCCGCAGCGGAGGATCTGGCGGGCGTCCTCCCGTCCCAGGTCTCTGATGGAGATGACGTCAACCATCAACCCCTCTGTTGGTGTATATTGTAAATGTAGCTAGAGCTAGTGTCTATAATGTAAAGAGGCCAAAAAGATAAGATGGAGTACAGAGAAGGATCAGTATCGATCCATTCAGTTTTTTCTCCCCAACTTTATTGTTCATCTTCTTCCTCCCTTCAACCTTATCCTCTAGATTCTTCTTAAATCCACCATTAAATCATCAACATGGTATCAAGAGCAGGTTAATCCTGTGGAGATTTTTATCAAGTTTGTGGGGGATTATTGTCCTGGTGAGCCACGAGTTAGAGTTTCTCTGTGGCTGTTCTGTATTGATTCTGTTCTTTCAACCTTTGCCTGGAGGAGTGGAGGTGCCATAGTCATCATCCACACCAAGGGGTGTTATCATCAGTAAGTTTGTTGGGTGCGAGGGGGCTGTCGTTCTTCGTCGATTTGATTCCTCTGGTTGTTGCTACAGTACGTGGGTTCATCTGTACTGTTGGTTTGTTTCAACATGGCTGGTACTAGTGAAACTGATTCTAGTATTGAAAAATTATGTGAAATTCTTGGCAAATTAATAGACCAGCCTAAGGTAGTTCCAGATGCTGTCAAGTATGGTCTTGAGTTGAATCCCATCAAGTTACAGGGACAAGAAAATTATATTAGTTGGGCTCGACACGCCCGGTTAATTTTGAGCTCTCATGGGTATGAGGAATTGTTGATGACTGATGCAACTGGTGTTGAGGGAAAAATGGATGATAAGATAAAACAAACAAATGACAGAGTGCTTGTTTGGCTATTGGGCAGTATGGAACCAATAGTTAGAGAGCAGGTTGAAACCATGGCTTCAGTTTCAGAAGTGTGGAGCGCCTTGCAGAATCAATTTGCGGGCAAATCAAATAAAATGCAGTCCACCCGTATTATGCATGAGCTGTTGCATTTGAAGCAAGGTACAAAATCAGTAATTGAGTATGCTGGTGAACTGAAAAAGCTTTACAGAGATTTGCATTATTATCATCCATTTGAGCCGGTTGATTAAAAAGATGTGGATGTTCATCATACTTGGTTTCAGTCATTTGTGAGCAAGTTGTTTCTTGATGGTTTGAATCAAGAATTTGATCTTCGTCGGCAGCTTATCTTCTCTAAGTCTGAATGGCCTTCCATTGATGAGATAATTTCTAGCATCATGGAAGAAGAAACAAGACTTTCACATCCCAAAGGGTATGATTATAAGGTAGCTGATGTTAGTGCTGCCTCATATTTACAAAAGGGTCGCTCATCTAGTTTTCGAGGGGCCCAAGAGAAGAACAAGCTGATTTGTGATCATTGTGGTGACAAAGGGCACTCCATAGAGAGATGCTTTAAGCTGCATGGTTTTCCTTCTAGCAAGGTGATTTGTGATCATTGTGGTGACAAGGGACACACTATTGAGAAGTGCTTTAAGCTGCATGGTTTTCCACCTGGGTGGAAAAAAGGGGGGAAATCTCAGCCAGTGGGAGTTCGAGGCAAAGCAAATCTCACTACATCTGAAAGGGAGCTTCCAGTGGTAGATTCTCAAGATCATGAGAAGTACAACTCCAAGCTCAAACCCTCTGAAGGTTGTTCCTCCATTGACGGGTCCTCTACTAATTCCAGTTATCATGTCACTTCTCAAGGTAAAACCACCCACACATCCACACCTTGAATTATTGATTCAGGAGCCACTAATCACATGACAGGAGCATCCAACCTTTTCACTTCCTACACTCCTTGTTCAGGTAAGGATAAGGTGCGTGTGGCTGATGGATCCATGGTTCCTATCATAGGATGTGGATCTGTTAGGTGCACCAAAACCTTATCCCTATCACCAACCTTGCACGTTCCTGATTTTCCCATTAACCCGTTGTCTGTCAGCTCTATTACAAAGTCTCTTAATTGTAGAGGCATGTTTGATCCTTCTCATTGTGCTTTTCAGGAGCTAGGGACAGGGAGAATTTTGGGAACTAGGACGGTGCATGAGGGACTCTACTATCTTGATGAAGGGAGTGATGAAGTTGCTCTTGCATCTAAAATGTCTCCATGTCAAGAATTATTGTTACTACACCGCAGGCTTGGGCATCCCTCTTTTGCTGCTATGTCTCTTCACTATTCATCGCTTTTTAATGCTTGTCCTAGGGAATCTCTTGTATGCGATGCTTGTGAGCTTGCTAAACATACAAGGGATCCCTATCCTAGTTTGGGTTTGAGAAGTAAAAAACCATTTGATGTAATTCATTCTGATGTTTGGGGACCATGTGAAGTTCCTACATGTTTTGGGGCATCGATGGTTTGTGACTTTTATTGATGGTTGCAGTCGGTATACTAGGCTTTATTTGTTGAAGCATAAAAGTGATGTTTTTCCTGTTTTTTAAGAGTTATCTGCTCGCATAAAAATCAGTTTGGCAGCACCATTAAGGTATTACGTTCAGATAATGGTACGGAGTATGTTAATCAAGAGTTTGAAAGTTTCCTTACCTTGAATGGTATAGAACACCAAACAACTTGTGTTAACACTCCAGAGCAAAATGGTGTTGCTGAACGGAAAAACAGGCATTTACTTGAGGTTGCTCGCTCTCTTATGTTCACAATGAATGTTCCTAAATTTCTTTGGGGGGAAGCTATTAAGACAGCAACATATTTGATCAATTGTATGCCCCTTCGTGTTCTTGATCATAAATCTCCTGCTGAATTACTTTTGAACTCCAATGATTTTGGTGTTTCTTCAAAGGTCTTTGGATGTGTTTGCTTTGTTCATGACTACAGGAGTGATGTTAGAAAACTTGATCCACGTGCGGTCAAGTGTGTGTTTGTTGGCTACTCTCCTACTCAAAAAGGCTATCGTTGTTGGTGTCCATCTGAACGCCGGTTTTTTGTGAGTATGGATGTAACTTTTCGTGAGTTTGAGCCTTATTATGAGTCGACCAATAATACTGGTATTACTCTTTCCTCACCTGAAGTGCAACAAGAGGGGGAGAGTAACAGTGGAGGTGTTCCTACTGGTTCTGTCCTTATTCCTCCTTCAGGTGGTTCTTGTTCTCCTTCAGGCGATTCTTGTTCTGGTGATTCTGTTGGTAGTCAGGGGGATTCTAGTGGTACTGGAGGTAATAATTCTTGTCATGGAGACATACAAAACAATTCCCCTTCTGATAATAGAGAGTCTCTTATGCATGAGGACCTAGGTACCAACTTACCCTCTGTTAATCCTGATGCTCCATTTAGCACTCTAGAGCAAGAGGATATTCAACTTTCTGCACAACCTTCTCCTGACATTGATATACCAATAGCTCTAAGAAAACCAACTAGAACTAATATTTCAGCACACCTTAGAGATTATGTTGGTTACAAACATGACATCTCCAACTTTGTTTCTTATAAAAACTTGAGCCCATCCTTCCAGAGTTTCATTGCCTCTCTTGATTCTGCATCCATACCTACTAACTGGAAATTAGCAAAAGAGTATCCTAAGTGGAAGGCGGCAATGCTTGAGGAGATGAGAGCTTTGAAAAAAATGAAACTTGGGAGCTTGTGGATCTACCGCAAGGTAAGCAACCTGTTGGGTGTAAGTGGGTTTTCACCATCAAACATACACCTGAAGGGAAAGTTGATAGATATAAAGCCCGCCTTGTGGCAAAAGGATATACCCAGACTTATGGCATTGATTATTATGAGTTGCTCCTGTTGCCAAGATGAATTCAGTGAGAACTCTCATATCTTGTGCTACCAACTTGGATTGGGATATTTACCAGATGGATGTTAAAAATTCTTTTCTTCATGGTGATCTTAATGAAGAAGTATATATGCATATACCACCTGGTTTTGAAACAGATCAAACAAATGGAAAGGTGCTTCGATTGCATCAATCTTTATATGGACTGAAACAATCACCGAGGGCTTGGTTTGATCGTTTCAGACATTCAATAGCTTAAAAGGGGCTATCGCCAAAGCAATGCTGATCATACACTATTTTATAAACATGATGCTAACAAGGTTGCAATTCTCATAGTGTACGTGGATGATATTGTGACCACAGGTGATGATTGTGTTGAAATTTCAAATCTGAAAAATTATCTTGCACAAGAATTTGAAGTGAAGGACCTCGGTCAGTTGAGGTATTTCTTGGAATTGAAATCTCTCGTGGTTCAAAAGGGATATTCCTCTCTCTCAAAGAAAATATGTGTTAGATCTTTTAAAGGAAACAGGTATGCTTGGATGCCGTCCTGCAGCCACACCTATTGAGCAAAATCATCGCTTGGTTAAAAATATGGGGACTCCAGTTGATCGGGAGTCTTATCAGAGGCTTGTTGGGAGGCTCATTTACCTCTCCCACACTCGTCCTGATATTGCATTTGCAGTGAGTGTGGTGAGTCAGTTTATGCATGATCCTAGGTCATCACATATGGATGTTGTTCACCGTATTTTGAGATATCTCAAAAGTTGTCCAGAAAGGGCCTTTTATACACCAAACAAGAAATTTGAAATTTGAATGTTATACTGATGCTGATTGGGCTGGTTCTTTGGATGATAGACGGTCCACTTCTGGATATTGTACCTTTGTTGGAGGTAATCTGGTTGCTTGGCGCAGTAAGAAGCAAAGTGTTGTTGCACGCTCTACTGCCGAGGCTGAGTTTCGAGCTATGGCTCATGGTGTATGTGAGTTGTTGTGGCTGCAGATTCTCCTAAAAGAATTGAAATTGTTAGAGAGAAGGCCCCTGATGCTATATTGTGACAACAAAGCGGCTATTGATATAGCCAACAATCCTTTTCATCATGATAGAACCAAGCATATTGAGATTGATCGTCACTTCATTAAGGAGAAATTGGATACAGGAATAATTTGCTTGCCTTATGTAAAGTCTGCTAGTCAGGTGGCAGATATTTTCACCAAAGGGTTGGCTAAAAAAACATTTTCTATGTTCCGTAGCAAGATGGGTCTGTATAATGTGTTTGCCCCATCTTGAGGGGGAGTGTTGGTGTATATTGTAAATGTAGCTAGAGCAGGTTGAAACCATGGCTTCAGTTTCAGAAGTGTGGAGCGCCTTGCAGAATCAATTTGCGGGCAAATCAAATAAAATGCAGTCCACCCGTATTATGCATGAGCTGTTGCATTTGAAGCAAGGTACAAAATCAGTAATTGAGTATGCTGGTGAACTGAAAAAGCTTTACAGAGATTTGCATTATTATCATCCATTTGAGCCGGTTGATTAAAAAGATGTGGATGTTCATCATACTTGGTTTCAGTCATTTGTGAGCAAGTTGTTTCTTGATGGTTTGAATCAAGAATTTGATCTTCGTCGGCAGCTTATCTTCTCTAAGTCTGAATGGCCTTCCATTGATGAGATAATTTCTAGCATCATGGAAGAAGAAACAAGACTTTCACATCCCAAAGGGTATGATTATAAGGTAGCTGATGTTAGTGCTGCCTCATATTTACAAAAGGGTCGCTCATCTAGTTTTCGAGGGGCCCAAGAGAAGAACAAGCTGATTTGTGATCATTGTGGTGACAAAGGGCACTCCATAGAGAGATGCTTTAAGCTGCATGGTTTTCCTTCTAGCAAGGTGATTTGTGATCATTGTGGTGACAAGGGACACACTATTGAGAAGTGCTTTAAGCTGCATGGTTTTCCACCTGGGTGGAAAAAAGGGGGGAAATCTCAGCCAGTGGGAGTTCGAGGCAAAGCAAATCTCACTACATCTGAAAGGGAGCTTCCAGTGGTAGATTCTCAAGATCATGAGAAGTACAACTCCAAGCTCAAACCCTCTGAAGGTTGTTCCTCCATTGACGGGTCCTCTACTAATTCCAGTTATCATGTCACTTCTCAAGGTAAAACCACCCACACATCCACACCTTGAATTATTGATTCAGGAGCCACTAATCACATGACAGGAGCATCCAACCTTTTCACTTCCTACACTCCTTGTTCAGGTAAGGATAAGGTGCGTGTGGCTGATGGATCCATGGTTCCTATCATAGGATGTGGATCTGTTAGGTGCACCAAAACCTTATCCCTATCACCAACCTTGCACGTTCCTGATTTTCCCATTAACCCGTTGTCTGTCAGCTCTATTACAAAGTCTCTTAATTGTAGAGGCATGTTTGATCCTTCTCATTGTGCTTTTCAGGAGCTAGGGACAGGGAGAATTTTGGGAACTAGGACGGTGCATGAGGGACTCTACTATCTTGATGAAGGGAGTGATGAAGTTGCTCTTGCATCTAAAATGTCTCCATGTCAAGAATTATTGTTACTACACCGCAGGCTTGGGCATCCCTCTTTTGCTGCTATGTCTCTTCACTATTCATCGCTTTTTAATGCTTGTCCTAGGGAATCTCTTGTATGCGATGCTTGTGAGCTTGCTAAACATACAAGGGATCCCTATCCTAGTTTGGGTTTGAGAAGTAAAAAACCATTTGATGTAATTCATTCTGATGTTTGGGGACCATGTGAAGTTCCTACAGTTTTGGGGCATCGATGGTTTGTGACTTTTATTGATGGTTGCAGTCGGTATACTAGGCTTTATTTGTTGAAGCATAAAAGTGATGTTTTTCCTGTTTTTTAAGAGTTATCTGCTCGCATTAAAAATCAGTTTGGCAGCACCATTAAGGTATTACGTTCAGATAATGGTACGGAGTATGTTAATCAAGAGTTTGAAAGTTTCCTTACCTTGAATGGTATAGAACACCAAACAACTTGTGTTAACACTCCAGAGCAAAATGGTGTTGCTGAACGGAAAAACAGGCATTTACTTGAGGTTGCTCGCTCTCTTATGTTCACAATGAATGTTCCTAAATTTCTTTGGGGGGAAGCTATTAAGACAGCAACATATTTGATCAATTGTATGCCCCTTCGTGTTCTTGATCATAAATCTCCTGCTGAATTACTTTTGAACTCCAATGATTTTGGTGTTTCTTCAAAGGTCTTTGGATGTGTTTGCTTTGTTCATGACTACAGGAGTGATGTTAGAAAACTTGATCCACGTGCGGTCAAGTGTGTGTTTGTTGGCTACTCTCCTACTCAAAAAGGCTATCGTTGTTGGTGTCCATCTGAACGCCGGTTTTTTGTGAGTATGGATGTAACTTTTCGTGAGTTTGAGCCTTATTATGAGTCGACCAATAATACTGGTATTACTCTTTCCTCACCTGAAGTGCAACAAGAGGGGGAGAGTAACAGTGGAGGTGTTCCTACTGGTTCTGTCCTTATTCCTCCTTCAGGTGGTTCTTGTTCTCCTTCAGGCGATTCTTGTTCTGGTGATTCTGTTGGTAGTCAGGGGGATTCTAGTGGTACTGGAGGTAATAATTCTTGTCATGGAGACATACAAAACAATTCCCCTTCTGATAATAGAGAGTCTCTTATGCATGAGGACCTAGGTACCAACTTACCCTCTGTTAATCCTGATGCTCCATTTAGCACTCTAGAGCAAGAGGATATTCAACTTTCTGCACAACCTTCTCCTGACATTGATATACCAATAGCTCTAAGAAAACCAACTAGAACTAATATTTCAGCACACCTTAGAGATTATGTTGGTTACAAACATGACATCTCCAACTTTGTTTCTTATAAAAACTTGAGCCCATCCTTCCAGAGTTTCATTGCCTCTCTTGATTCTG
Organism: Urochloa ruziziensis; assembly: GCA_015476505.1. Lineage (NCBI taxonomy): Eukaryota > Viridiplantae > Streptophyta > Magnoliopsida > Poales > Poaceae > Urochloa > Urochloa ruziziensis. The sequence goes on along the minus strand of CM027126.1, from coordinate 44,298,716 downwards.
CATCCATACCTACTAACTGGAAATTAGCAAAAGAGTATCCTAAGTGGAAGGCGGCAATGCTTGAGGAGATGAGAGCTTTGAAAAAAATGAAACTTGGGAGCTTGTGGATCTACCGCAAGGTAAGCAACCTGTTGGGTGTAAGTGGGTTTTCACCATCAAACATACACCTGAAGGGAAAGTTGATAGATATAAAGCCCGCCTTGTGGCAAAAGGATATACCCAGACTTATGGCATTGATTATTATGAGTTGCTCCTGTTGCCAAGATGAATTCAGTGAGAACTCTCATATCTTGTGCTACCAACTTGGATTGGGATATTTACCAGATGGATGTTAAAAATTCTTTTCTTCATGGTGATTTTAATGAAGAAGTATATATGCATATACCACCTGGTTTTGAAACAGATCAAACAAATGGAAAGGTGCTTCGATTGCATCAATCTTTATATGGACTGAAACAATCACCGAGGGCTTGGTTTGATCGTTTCAGACATTCAATACTTAAAAGGGGCTATCGCCAAAGCATTGCTGATCATACACTATTTTATAAACATGATGCTAACAAGGTTGCAATTCTCATAGTGTACGTGGATGATATTGTGACCACAGGTGATGATTGTGTTGAAATTTCAAATCTGAAAAATTATCTTGCACAAGAATTTGAAGTGAAGGACCTCGGTCAGTTGAGGTATTTCTTGGAATTGAAATCTCTCGTGGTTCAAAAGGGATATTCCTCTCTCAAAGAAAATATGTGTTAGATCTTTTAAAGGAAACAGGTATGCTTGGATGCCGTCCTGCAGCCACACCTATTGAGCAAAATCATCGCTTGGTTAAAAATATGGGGACTCCAGTTGATCGGGAGTCTTATCAGAGGCTTGTTGGGAGGCTCATTTACCTCTCCCACACTCGTCCTGATATTGCATTTGCAGTGAGTGTGGTGAGTCAGTTTATGCATGATCCTAGGTCATCACATATGGATGTTGTTCACCGTATTTTGAGATATCTCAAAAGTTGTCCAGAAAGGGCCTTTTATACACCAAACAAGAAAATTTGAAATTTGAATGTTATACTGATGCTGATTGGGCTGGTTCTTTGGATGATAGACGGTCCACTTCTGGATATTGTACCTTTGTTGGAGGTAATCTGGTTGCTTGGCGCAGTAAGAAGCAAAGTGTTGTTGCACGCTCTACTGCCGAGGCTGAGTTTCGAGCTATGGCTCATGGTGTATGTGAGTTGTTGTGGCTGCAGATTCTCCTAAAAGAATTGAAATTGTTAGAGAGAAGGCCCCTGATGCTATATTGTGACAACAAAGCGGCTATTGATATAGCCAACAATCCTTTTCATCATGATAGAACCAAGCATATTGAGATTGATCGTCACTTCATTAAGGAGAAATTGGATACAGGAATAATTTGCTTGCCTTATGTAAAGTCTGCTAGTCAGGTGGCAGATATTTTCACCAAAGGGTTGGCTAAAAAAACATTTTCTATGTTCCGTAGCAAGATGGGTCTGTATAATGTGTTTGCCCCATCTTGAGGGGGAGTGTTGGTGTATATTGTAAATGTAGCTAGAGCTAGGGTCTAAAATGTAAAGAGGCCAAAAAGATAAGGTGGAGTACAGAGAAGGATCAGCATCGATCCATTCATTTTTTTCTTCCCAACTTTACTGTTATCTTCTTCCTCCCTTCACCCTTATCCTCTAGATTCTTCTTAAATCCATCACTAAATCATCAACACCCTCCACCGAAGAAGATGCGACGGCGGCCAATCATCGATAGCCCCGGCGCACCCGCCCGCCGCGCCGCCTCCACAACGCTCCTCCCCTCCCCCGAAGAAGATGCGGCGGCGGCCACCTAATGGCGGAGACCCGACAGCGGTGGATCTCAGCTCGCCGGTCTCACGGTTGTGCCTGCGTCATCCACGTCTCTGCGGTGGAGGAGGTCGATTCCGTGCCGGTGCACCTCTAATCAGAGGACAACACAGCGGCGAGTAGCAGCACTAGCATGAAGTCCATGCGGAGGCGCTGCGGATCTCAGCAGTCCAGCCGCGCGCGCGGCGGATCCCTGCTGACGATTGTGCAGGGCAGCAGCTCCGCCCCCAATCGAATCCCAAGGTGTGTGTCGGTGTGTTGGATCGGCAAGGAGGTGGTTACAAGAATCTACACCACTCATGTTTTTCTCATCTGATTATCATATGCAGCAATCGGGGTTTTCTGAGACAGTGGCCACAACTTGGACAGGCTAAGATTGTTGACATGCAAGAATCAGCAGGAAATGTGAGTCTTTGTTCTCTTCTACCTACATGTATTTTGTTCTATAGCTCGTGGATGGATAATATTTTCATTTTTTGGCCTTCCTCCCTAGGTATTGCTCTATTCTTGTTATTTTGTTATTTATTCCATCATTTCTTCTGTTTTTACTTCCTTCAACACTGACTCCATATGACCTGAATTGAAGTTTTTTTTTCCTTTCAGGAGAGGATCACTATGCCAACAATATTGTAATCTATTTATTGTTTTCTTGCTGGTAGATTATCCTCTATACTGGTATTTTGTCTGTGTATTAATTATTTTGAAATTTCTACATTGGATATATCCATACGTATTTTACATGTACCCTTGTTAGCTGTTTTCCCTGCTGGTTTTATTTTCTTTAATTCTCATGGTTTTTTTAATGGATCAGATGGATTGCATTGAATTTTACTGGAGTTGAGAACATTTATTTGCTTGTCCATTTAGATGCTTGGACATATCTCCTATTGATCATAATTTTGATGCTTATTTAACACTGGTTCATCAAATCTTTACCCAGTGTGGACTGTGGAGATGTGTGTCTGGTACTAATTATATTATAGAACAAGAACTCCTATCGACTAATATTGTTGAGGTTTATTTAAATAAGCCAATTGTTAATTTTTTTTTGGTACGAACTATATTGTGAATAAGCCCAGTGTCAAGGTGTCCAAGCATAGACAAAGTCTGAGAAGGTTTTGTATGGTTTTTTAGGCTAAGAAAGAATCTAAAGCTGGTTTTCTTTTTCTGAATGTCACGGTTATGCCATTTTCTCCCAATTTTCAGTGTATTATTTTTATTTGCTTCTTATATTGGTGCTACTCATTTGTGTGTTATACAGTTTGTAGGAACACCGACCGATCTTGGTTATTGGAAGCGATTTCTATTTTATCTCAAGAAATAATAGAATATGCTGTCATGATTCCAACTGGATGCTAGATTGTAAATTATTCTGATCCCCTTCCTGCAATATCTGGTGGTGCACTGAATGCCCTCAGAAGCATAGAATGTGTGAGGTCCTTCACTATTTAATAAGGTAGATGTGTTTTTTTTAGCCAAGAATTAGACTCTTTTAGTTTTGAGTATGATAACTGAATATCTATTACAAATTGGTTTGTTTGTTAGCATATTGCTATTCTGAGCTTTGGTAGAATATGACTATTCTGAGCCTTCCAAGAAATTTGATAGCAAATCTTGATCTATAATGCAAGTTGCTGCCGACAAAGCACAATAACATATAATTCTACCTGTTGAATGTAATTTGGAGGGGCACTGGATGTCACTTTGAATATATTAAGTAATTTATTCTGAATATTATGGCATAGAAGAAATATGTTCTGATAGCATGATTCAATATGGTTTGCGATTCTTTTTATTTGGTCGAGCAAAATTATGTGTTACATGATACCGTGTCACCATTGCTCAGCTTGATTTCTTATGCTCAATTAAATCCATGACGTTGATGGGTTAGAGTGCTAGCATAGGATTGACAGCAAGCTGTGGTGGAATCTACCATGAAAATGCATGTCTTTTCTTTTGTTAACGAGTGCCACGGTTGAGCTGCCTGGTATATTGCTTGCTGGTTGTGGTGATTGAAATAGGTGTGTTCTTTCCTGCATAATGAGTTGGGATTATTTCCTTTCAGTTCACTGTCGTGAGCAGTTTGGTGTCGCTATTTATATTTTACAGAGTATCTATTGGGGATCCTTGGTTTAAATTCTATGGATGAAGCTGCAACGAATCCATCGCCACCGATGCGGATTCGGTTTCAGGTGCCAGCCTCCATCCTAGCATGGCGCTACCGTCAGGCGTTCAGGGCTGATAGACAAGCAGAATCTTCCCCTGCAGCGTTTGGTAGTTGAGGTGCCAGTAGCACTTCTTGATGGCACTTCTTATGTCTGATCTTTTACCAAATTCAGATTCTTTTATAGTTCTGTGGAGATCAGGTAGGGTTTTTCAGTGGTACTTCAATTTCTATGTTAAAAATGGCATTTTGTGCCCACATCTTCAATTGGTGCTATGCAAGATGAAGCTGGAACTGCAGGAATCAAGACAGACAGCACACATGAGGTCATGAATATGATAAAATTCTGACATACTTTGGTGACCTGTGAGCCTGAGGCTCGGGACTGAGTGCGGTACTGCATCGGCGTCTGGATCTGGGTGGTGGGGGGATATAACTCTTGATCCTCTGGAAGCGGTCCTGCTGGCGAGCCTTGTTCTCTAGGAACTTGCGCTTGAGATCTTTCTTCTCATCCGCCTTGGCCCTTTCAGTGAGAATGGCCCTGTTCATTAGTGTGTTGAAGTCTGGATAAATCTGGGGGGTGAGCAGAGTCCTGAGCTCTGGGTCCAGGCCTTTCATGAACATCTCCTGCTTCTTCTCATCCCTGTCCACTTCTTCTGGTGCATAGCGGGCTAACTTCATGAACCGGTAGGTGTACTCTTCCACAGTCTTGTTGCCTTGCTGCAGTGCCCGGAACTCATCTGCCTTGTGCTTCATGGTGGCTGCGGGGATATGGTAACGGCGGAACTCATCCACAAAATCCCTCCAGGTGATGTTAGTGGCATCTGGGGCGGCTGCACAGTAGTTCTCCCACCATGTGAGAGCATTCCCAATGAGTTGATGGGTGGCCAGGAGTACTTTGTCACGATCCTCACAGTGAAGTGGTTCCAACTTCCTCTGAATCACCCTCAGCCAATCATCTGCATCTAGTGGGTTGGTGGACCCGCCAAAAGTAGGTGGCTTAGTCCTGATGAACTCTGACAGTTTCTCATTCATACTCTGCCCACGGGGCCTCTGGTTGGCGAGGGCCTTGACCACAGCTTCCATTATCAGGTTCTGATTGTTCACCACTTGCAGCCAATCAGCGGCACGTGGCAGTGGCGCTTGCTCTGGCCCAGCCTGACTTTCCTCCCTCCTTTCCTGGTTCACTTCATCCTGGTGCTCACTATGGGATGCACTCTGCACGTTGTTGCTAGCAGCCGGGACTCGGCTTCGGGAAGCCCTGGGTCCACGCGTGTTGACCATCTGCAGATTTAGAGGACATATAAGAGACTAGGATTTGGAATTTTAGTGATGTTTAAGTTATTTAGTTCGTAAAAACAGAAAGGCAGAATCCTCCTCCTGCCGACAAGCACAGAGTCTAGCAACACAGCAAGCACAAACGATTTTATTCCTTTGAAAGGGGAAGGGGGTACAACACTTGGACAAGCCAAAACACGAACTACACGACCGGGGTACAACGACACAACTGGGGTACAACTACGCAACTGGGGTACAACTCTAAACTTCGGACCGGGACGGCTTCAATCCTTGGGGTGACTGGGTGCACACTACTCGCGGGGCGATCCTTCTTCCGGGGCGGAGTGTTCTTCCAGGGGAATGAGCAGTTCGTCATCTTCTGGGATCCCATTTTCCTGGGGCTGTGCAGGGGCTCCTTCTTCGGCGGGTGCGGCTGGTTCCCCGGCACCTCCGGGTGTGCTTGGCGAGGTTCTACTAGGTCCTCCCCATCTTGCAATGGGGGTCCCAAGTAGGATCCGGGCTTCTCCGACTACCGGGACGGGCGTCCCGCTTCTGGCCCAATCTTGCATGCTCCGGTCCTGAGCCTATCTGACACTCTCATGCGCGAAAGCTTCATTGCTTATGGCTGCCGCGGTCCTTGCTTCGGCTTGCGCCACCCGGACTTGGTACATCCTCACTGCGAGTTCAGCTTGCTCGGCTCGGCCAATTTGTTCCCTTAGGAACCCAGCTTGCTCGTTGAAAAGCCTATCCAAGGAGACGAGATAGGCGACCACATGGTACAACAGGTCATCTTGATGGCGGCGGCGTTCCAGGTTCCTCATGCGGGCCTGCCAGACTGGAGTCCTGACAGCCGGGGGAAAGAGTCTCATCGGTGTGGAGATGAGGTGTTCTTCAAAGATCCGACACAGGTAGCGGAGGGCCTTCTTGATAGCCAAAGGGTAGGTGTCCTGATGTCGAAATCCCGTAGCGGTCACCCTCCATGGCTCAATATCAGGGTAGCGGGTGCTTCTGGCAACAGAAAGGATCACCCTACAGCGGAGAGTGCCAAGATGCTCATGCTCCCTGTTGTAGTACCTCGGGCGCTCAGTGATACGAAGACGCTCCAGGGAGTTGATCAAAAGGCGGGAAAACCCGGCTCTTCCTGGCAAACAACTTGGGTCCATCCTTCCTCGGCCATCTGAAAGTAAGGATAAGGTGAACAACTTGTTTCTCATAAAAGCTAGGGTACAACATGAAGGTACAAGATTTTGACTCGACAACTAGGTTGGGTACATCCATTTATTAAGAAGAAAACTCTAGCTTAAATAAACTAATCTATCCTCATGGGGAATCCTCCTCGCTCAACCAACGGCGCTTCTTTGGGGGTAGCAGTTGCCCCACTAGCCAATCTTCAGTCTGCGTACCCCTATCCCAATGGGTTTCTTCGGGCTCATCCTCTAGCAGCCCTTTCTCTCTCCGGTACGCTTCAAGGCGTTCCTTCTCTTGGGCTTCCTTCTGCCTTATGTCCTGGAGGGTGGCTAGGTAACTCTCCGCTTGCCTTTCAGCTTTAGCGGTTTCCTTTCGTTGTTCTTCTATCTCGTGTTCTGCCTTCTCCGCCCTACGGATCTGGTGCTTCAACTGCGCTGCCTGCTCGATGTAAAGACGATCTAAGCCGATAAGGTAGGTAGGTGGGTGACGGTGTCTTCTAGGTCTTCTTCTTCCCTTCCGAGTCTTCTCATCTGATCAATCCACGAGCGTCCTCTTCCTCCGGTAGGCGGGAAAAATCCCATAGGACTCTCTCGAAGATGACGCCAGTAGACAACGCGCAGACGTCGCAGGACTTTACGGGCGGCCTTTCGATAAGTGTCCGAGAAGCAAAAGCCAGTGGTGATGATGGTCCAAGGATCCACGTCGGGGTAGACGGTGCTCTTCCCCACAAAGATCCTTACGTCACACCGAAGGGTGCCTCTGGAGTCATACTCCCGGTACATGTACTCCGGTACGTCTGAAACTCCGACGCGCTCCAGGCTGACTAACATCAACTTAGGAAGACCCGGCTCTGCAAAGCAGATTCCTTCGTTCCATCCGTCGTCAGCCATCTGGAACAGGACAAGGACTCAAGGTCAGTGTCTGTGCAAGGAAGGTTTAGCTAAGAGGGGATTTCTAAAGGTTTTGATCCTAAAGGTCGCGTCCTACAGCCAACGACGGCTCTGATACCACCTGAAGCGTCCCCACATAAGCAGAGACTAAATGTGATACAAATATCAGTCTCAGGAGGCTGATACACATTTATTCCACAGATGGTTCAGTCATCGTGCGACCTCAAAGGGGCACGGCACTCGATACAAATGATAATAGTAACCAAAAGTACAACAATACATAACCAGAGAAAAACTAAGACTGGATCTAGCCTTATCTCGGCGAGGAACGACAGCGGAAGCATCTTGAAAGGGGCACACCACAGGCAACGTCGGGTGCGGACACGACCTCTACTCGAACTCCTCAGGGACAAAGTCCGGATCCTCCTCTGTTGCAACAAAATAGGAGGTGAGTACAAAAGTACTCAACAAGTCCAACCACGTCCACGGAGGGGAATATAAAGATTATGCACAGGATAATTCAAGGATACGGCTAAGGTTTAATTTGCATAAAAGCTAGATTTTATGCAAGGGTTTATTTTAAACAAGTTTTCGTAAAAGCAGTTTTTAATATCAAGTGGGTTGATCCTCCACGAAGGATCCACATTTTATGCTACCGGACTCCCCGTCCGCCGTAGCTCACGGCACACCTGCCGGACACTTTCCAAAGCACTCACGCCAAAAGTTCCTACCATTTCCCAAAACTAGTTTCAGGCCCAAGCCGTGACTCATCCAATACCGTGGATACGGCTATTCGAATAGATTTTAACTCTGCAGAGGTTGTACACTTAACCCACCCCAATGGTTTCCGCAACACGAACACCGAAATGCCGGCGCGGACCTGTCAAAGCCATTACCACACCGTAGCTAAGCCGGACTAGCCAATATGGAAGCAACCAAGGGGTCCATGTCATCCCAACGAGGCATGACCGGGACGTAACTCACATAGATCGTACTCCTGCTCCTTGTTCTCCCATTGCTCACAGCTCACCCATTGGCTAACCAACCAACTAGTGGGATTTATGCTAAGCCGTTGCCACATACAACAGTAGGGCGGTAGCACTAAACTGGGCCAGGCTAGATGACAATCAACTCGGTCCTTAAAACAATGACAAGATGGATATCTCCACATCCCGCTCAGCCACACAGGCACGAGCTCACCAATTTGGTGTTTCACACAGAACACACCATCCATCCCATCGGTTTCACCATTATTCCATTTTCACCAAAAGCCACCCTTTTCTTTTAAACACTCACACCATTCTTTAGTTTAAAACACATGAGTATTTGCAATATCATAGTGGTAAGAGTAACAGGCCCTAAGCGTTTCTAGCAGCGGCTATCATCCAAACAGAGCAAGTCATATTTAATGATAACCTAGGTGATCAAGGAATATTCATAGAAATCAAGGGGTGGCTATCCAACCGGGTCTTGCAATAAAACAATGCATTTTATAAACAGGCCAGTAGGTTGTGTTTGTAAAACATAGGATAAGTATGCATCAAAGGACGGGATTGAACTTGCCGTCGTCGAAGTCGTCCGGAAGCGCTTGCTCGCGGTACGGGTCCTCGGGCTCCGGCTCGCGGTACTCGCCTGCGTACTCCGGCTCGTGGTACGGTCCTCCGAACTCCTCGCAGGGCTGCTTAAATGTAGACGAAAAAGGTGAAAAGTTATATGGATAGGCTGTAAATCGCGAGACGAATCTAATGAGCCTACTTAATCCATGATTTGCAATAGTAATGCTACAGTAACCATCCGCTAATTATGGATTAATTACCCTCTAATTATCATCGTTAGATTGGTCTCGAGATTTCCAACATATCCATATAACTTTCCACCTTTTTCGTCTACATTTACTAATCCTAAATTGGTAAAATCGAAACCCGAAATCTTTTCACCGAAAAGTTTTCACGAACTAAACACGGGCTATGCCCTTGTTTAGTTGCTGAAAAGTGGAGAGTGAAAAGATTTTGGAGTCACTGTTACACATTTCACCAACTTTCCCCATCCGAAATTTTCTGTCACACTGCCACCTTTGTCCCACAATAAATGTACACAAAAGTCTTGCATGGCTCCTGCATGGTGCTTGCATGCAGTCAGCGTGCATGGAAGCCATGCAGAAGGTAAAACTGGAACAACCCACATCTATCACTTCAAGAACCCACAGGATTGAACCAGAGCATGTCCATTTATTCAAACAAGTTCATAAACAAAGGGTTCCAAACAGTTTGTCACACATATAACCAACTCGCACACAATGTTCTGAACAAACTAACGAATGTAAAGCAAACTAACTAATGTAAACCAAACAACCACACAAATTCACAAGTCTCATACACGTCCAGCACGCTGAGCCAGACCCAAAGCAATTGTCTCACGAATGGCATTCATCTCGGCACTTCGCTCCCTTGTATTTGCAGGAACATGAGGGGGCTGATTAGCATACGCTTGTGGTGGCACATAATTCACATCTCGATCACAGAATCCAAAGTGCCTATCACTATAACCACTAAGCCTGATGAAATTATGTAGCGCACAACAAGCCAGCACGATCTTGCTCTGTGTATCAGCTGGGTAGGAAGGGATACCTCTCAATATACGCCATTTCATCTTCAACACTCCAAACGACCTTTCTATCACATTTCTAAGAGATGAATGGGCATGGTTGAAAAGCTCCCTTTTACCTCGTGGTTCTCTTGCGTTTTGATACTCTTGCAGGTGGTACTTGGTCCCCTTGTATGGTGACAGGTACCCGGTGCGGTTTGGGTAGCCGGAGTCCATCAGATAGTACTTCCCTGCACCAGCAGCAGCAACCTGTAAGTGTCAAGTACGTACATTAGGCACATGAAAGGAAACAGCAAGTACGTCAGTACCTGCTGGTGGATGAGGAAAGCGTTCGCCGTATTCATCCAATGCACATTGAAAGACGGTCATGTCATGTGCAGACCCAGGATATCTAGCAAGCACAAATGTAAATACCATGTCGAAGTCACAAACAGCCAGCACATTTTGGGTCGTCGTCCCCTTCCGACAACAGTGTTTCACAAAATTATCCGTGGGCACCAACACTGGAACGTGAGTACCATCTATGGCCCCTATACATCCATTGAATAAGGGACTGAACCTACGTTGCTTCAGTCTGTCATGTAGTGTGCTGAAGCTCCTATCCTTAGGGTTAAGGATGTCAGATGACATATTGACTAGGGAGTCCAAAACCTTGTAAAACAAGTTGTGGACTGTGCCTAGGGACCTCTCAAATCTGTCCTCAGCTTGCCTAACACCCTGTGGAGCCCCACATATCCACAAGAACAATGCTAAAGCCTCCATGGAGGTAGACTTGGAACTACCAGTCAGCCCATATTTGTGAACCAGCAATGCATGTTGGTGACAAAACTGATCAGGCACCATTCTAAACATGTTGTAGCATGCTATGGGTTTTCCCAGCCTCCTCTGTACCCAATCCAATCCACTAAGACCATCTCCAACTTCCTATATGCTGACCTACTTAAGTACTTGGCAGCATGAATGCCACAGTTATACATACCGTACATGACCTCCGTGGTTGAATCCTCCATGAACCACTCCATCATCATGTCAAATTCCTCATCTGAATCTTCGTCTTCGGCTTCAGCTGGCTGAGGCAGCAGACCTCCACGTCGTAGCAGTGGGTTCCCTCCAACAAGGCCAGAACGACCAAGTCCAGGAAGCCTTGGCGCAAACATCCTGTGAAAATCAACACTCCTTGCTGTTATGCATCAAATTTTTATTCTTAAAGGGTATGCAGTGAGGATGAATTATAGGTTCCAGCAATTAGTTCCAACAATTACTAATTACAAGTTGCTTAAAGTCTATGCAGTGAGGATTTGGTCATTTAGGCTACGGTTTGGATGAATTAAAGGTTCCAGCAAATAGTTCCAACAATTAGAAATTACAAGTTGCAGCAAAGATTTGTTGTTCAAGTCTATGCAGTACAAATTTGGATGAATTATAGGTTGCAGCAATTAGTTCCAACAATTACTAATTAAAAGTTGCACAAAATATTTGTTCTTGAAGTCTATCATTTCATTCCTGTTCTCTTGAATGATGTCCATCTTGTTTGCAACTGCCATCACAGCTGGGCTCCTCAGCTTCTTGTTTGGGCTACTGCAGGTACTACAGGTGCTACGCCCTGAGCTGGTCCTCTTGCTGCCAACGCTGTTGGGAGTCCTCTGGTCCTCATCATCATAATCTTCCTCATCAGAACTGCTGATGTCGTTCCTCCTCCTGTGCTGGCCTGGACCAAAACTTGACATCCCATCCACAGCAACACCCCTGAACATCTGCTCAAGTTCATCCAAGTATTCCGGCCACCCATTCTTCAGTTTCTTCCACTCTGCATGGCCCTGCGTAACAAAAGAGTTGTCTCACTTTCAGCTACACAATGGAAACAGATTGAAAGGAATGGAAATAACAGAAACCAGCAAGGCAGGAGACCGAACCTCTGTATTTGCTTCCCACCACTCATCGCAAGCCTGGATGGTGCCATCTGGGTTCTTACCCAACCCAGTGTCACTCATGCACCTTTGAATGAAGAGCCACATCGCTCGCAACTGCCTAAACCTGCTAGTGAACTGCTCATGGTCATGCATGAGGCCAGTGGATGCATAGAACCTTTGCTGGACATCCTTCCAACCGTCCTTGGACATGACCCCGTTGCGCAACTCTTTCCTTTCCTTTTGCATGCAGTAAGCTTGGCAAAACTTAAGCGTGTTTTCGGATGACCAGTTCGCCCAGCTAAATGCTACGGGCTGGATGCAGAAAAGGCGAACAATGCAAGGGCACAGTCATACAACCACGGACATACAATCTATACACTAGACTAAAGGGCCTGAATGTACGCAAGGTACGGGAGGGCAGAAGGCTTACTTGCATGTTCTGCTGGGCGTCCACGTCGACGGCGTCGAAGTTGTCTGCGGCACCAGCTTGGGCCGCGACCACATGTGCTGCGGCAGCAGCACGGCGGCGACCACGCAAGGTGGATCCGCCTGATGCCGCTGACCAGAACGGCGAGGAGGACGCGGAGGTGTGCGGCGGCCGCGACCCATGGCCGCGGATCCAACACGCAGGTCATCCGCAGCATCAGAGCCGGCGAAGTCGAGGTTGCGGATGACACGAGGAGGCACGCGGACGGGAGGAGGACCACCGGGTACTTGTTCACCGCCGGACCCCAAGAACTGCTGGTACCCTCCCATGTACGGCCACGCAAGGGAGGGGTTGAGGTCCAGCGACCCCGTACCCATCTGCGCAAGGTTGCTGCTGGTGTTACCTTGGTAGGGGTACGGGCCGCTGTGGAAGAAGGAGGACTGGGACAAGTAGTCCGCCGTGTTGGTGGAGGATCCGCTGCTGGCGTCGCCAGGACCGTACCCGGAGCCGTAGCCGCCTCCCGTGTTGGCCGCGGATCCGCTCCCGGCATCGCCAGGACCGTAGCCGGAGCCGGAGCCACCGGCCGTGTTGGCCGCGGATCCGCTCCCGGCGTCGCCAGGACCGTAGCCGGAGCCGTAGCCGCCGGCCGTGTTGGCCGGGATCCGCTCCCGCCGTCGCCACGACCGTAGCCGGTGCCGTAGCCGCCTCCGAAGCCAGCGCCGTAGCCGCTGCCGTACCCCGTGTCGTAGCCGCTGACGAAGCCGCTGCCGTCGGCGCTGTAGTTGTCGACGGCGCCCATGCCACGGCTGCCGCTGCCGCTTCCGTAGCCGTCCTGGTTCACGGCTTCGTCGTCCTTGCCGGGCATCCTCGATCCTGGAGAAGGGGAACACTCGATGTAGACCGGGGAACGCTCGATCCGGAGCGTTCCACGCTCGATCTCGAGCAGCAGACCCTCGATCTGGGGTACGCAACGGCGGATCTGGTGGAGAGGTTGGTCGATGTGACGCGGCGGCAGGATTTGGAGGGACAGCGAAAGGGACGGCGCGATCGCTCGATCTAGTCAACTACACACTGCATCTGCTCGCCCACGGCCCGGATCTGATCGACATGTGCGGCGAGGTGGCGGCGGAAGCGACGCGGCGGCGGGATTGCGAGCGAGGGCGAATGCGGCTGCGGGGAGTGACGGGCTAGGGTTTGACGCTCGGGCGAGGGAGGAGGCGAATGATGTGTTGTGCCCGCGGCGTCGGTGGCTTTCGGGTATACACCCCTGACCGCCGCCACCACTGTTTGGGCCTGCCAGGCCGAAAAGCGAAAACTTTTCGCCCAGCCCGTTTAGTTCCGAAAGGCCGAAATCCGAAAACATTCCGCATTTCAGGCCCAACTAAACACGGGCTATATTCAACTTTTAAAGAATATTCTGTCTTGCTCATGAAGATTCTTTACTTTATATTTGTTTCTTCCGCACTCGTCGACCTTTATATCCCATACTCTATATCAACTATACTATATTTTATTCAACCATTCCAACTACCATCTCCTCCATCTCTCTCCCACTTTTTTTCTCTTTCCTATTTTCCTCCTCTTTTTTTCTCGGCCGCCCCCGTCTCTCGATCCTTCTTCAATCTCTAGCCTGCGCCTTCCTATCTCTCTCTGTCACTCGATTTTCGCCCCAGCCATTCACGTCCCCCGCATGCGAGATCTCCTGCCTGGGGATGGTGGACGGTCGGCAGTGGATCTGGGGGTGGCGAACGGGCTCTCGCCAGCGACCGCGGGGAAGGAGCACCCTGCCGGCCGAGCCCATGCGGGGAAGGCGACGAGGAGCAGCGGCTCGCCATGGCCGGCGAAGGCTTAGGAGTCGAGGGTCCGGCGGCGCTCCCAGCCACCGCCCCTCCCAAGCGAGCAAGGCGCGGGGGCTCGCGGTGGCGGCCTCTTCCTCCAGCTTGCGGCGTCATGGCAGCGGCGGATCCAGGAGCTTGGCGGGGAAGGCCGAGCGGCAGCGGACCGGCGGTGGGGAAAAGGCCGACGCCACATAGGTCTGCCGGCGGGGAATCGACCAGACGAGGCGGTCGTCTCTTCTCTTTGTACTGCTTCTTCCTCCAGCTTGCGGTGACGTGGCAGAGGCGGTGGTGGCCTACGGGGCACCAACAGCGGCGGCTGGCTGAGGAGAGGGCTCGGCTGCTGCGCAAAGCCCAAGCTAAGCGGCGCAGAACTGCTCTCCCCTTCCCCACCGGCCCTCTTCCTCGTTCTCTTCGGCCTCTATTGCAGCTCGACGGCAGTCGATCCGGCTTGGAGAATCAAGGGCGGATGCGGCGGATCTCGTCCCCTGGCTCCTCCTTCAAGGGCAACTTCTTCTTCTCCGCCGGTGTTGTTTCTTCACCGTAGCAGGGAGCAGATGCAGCAGCAGGTCCGGCGCGGCGCGGGGCAGCGGCGGCGGCTTCTAGCTTCTTTCCTCACTCTCCCCGGGCGGTCGGGGAAGCGCGGGGTGCATGGGCCCCATGCCAATGTGGAGTATAGCGTTCTCCTTTTGTAGCCACTTGATTTACCGCGTTCGTGGGTGAAACTGGTGGTGCAGGTCGTCTTACCGTAGGCCGCTGCGGAGGAAAAACTGGCAAAGACTGCATGCAGCCACCGTGACGTGTAGAGTGCCGCGTACCGGTCCCGGTGCGGACAGTAACAGCTATGCGCAATTTTTCCCCTATTGGCATGCACACGTACGTACTGCTTTAGGATGTCAATACAGGTACTGTCAGTCTATCTTTAGACACATCTGAGCACTTATAACAAGGGCAGTTACACTAGTAAAAATAAAAACAATAAACACAGGATACTTCTAGTGATACCTATCCCCTTCCATCCCCGTGCGATACGGCAACGGCACAGCCTACAAAGCACGTCGCGCGACAATTCGGCAACGGCGAGCGCCTGCAGCCTGCTGCCCCTCTCCTCTGTAGTCAAACAATTTGATTTATTTTCCTTAACATGTGCTATTAAAATAAACAAAATCAAGTAGTAGAAGATCAATTAGTGCTGGTTAATGTTCTGTTCTTCCGGCTTCCTCCCGATAGGAACCTCTGGTGGCTGGTAGGTTACTTCTACATTATACTATTTTCTTTAAAAAAATATATAAAACGTATCCGTGTATCGAGCTTTTTTTATGAAATAATATATTCACGTATCCATATCGCATAGCTTGCATTTACGTCTTTTTTATGGGAAGCGCCATACTCCGTATGCCCGTTATTAGAGACATCTTACCATATTTTCACAAAAGAGGAAAAAAAAGGCGTCGAACGTGGAGCAAGAGAAAGGTGGAGGCCGACCCAACAAAGCGGCTGGCGGATGGTGCCACTGTTGCTTGCGAGGCAAATGTGACGAAGATTTCGGTTGAGCGTTTCAGACGATTCGCAAGTACCCGTGTGTGATTAGGCCAGTCTCAGCGGGAGTTTCATGAGCATTTAATAGACTGTCATGTCAACATTTTTAATGATGTGGCAGTGTATTGATGAAGAGAGAGGTGAAATGAGTTTCATGGTGATGAAACTCTCTCTACACGGTTATCTAGACAACTTGTGTCTTGCATGTAGCCTAGGGAATAACAAGAGATGAAACTTTGCATTGAGAGAGGGTGTTTCATCATAGTTTCAAACATCTTTTAGATGATGTGTCACTCTAGATAAATGTGTCCATAAAACTCTCACTGAGACTGGCCTCGAGGGGCGCAAACTCGAATCAGGCGGTGTTTAGATGGGAGTTGGAAATTTTTTTGAGGTCACATCAAAGAATATTTACCATGTAGAAGTAGTAAACGTAAACTATTGGTAAAACTAATTGCAGATCTAGCCAGCAAATCGCGAGACAAATCTAATGATGGGTAATTAGAGGGTAATTAATTAAGAATTAGCGGATGGTTACTGTAGCATTACGGTTGCAAATCGTGAATTAAGTAGGCTCGTTAGACTCGTCTCGCGACATACACTCCATCCATTTAATGGATTATTTTTTTTTGTCTACATTTAGTACTAAGATTCTCTTTGATGTGATGGGTGGAAAAAATTTTACAGCCCCAACTAAACACGGCCTGATCGCAATCGGACAGTCAAAACTGCAAGCAGAGCAGATGCAATCAATCGCAATCGGACAGTCAAAACTGCAAGCAGAGCAGATGCAACGGCTAGCAGGCAACGTGAACCCGCTATCCACTAACGAAATAGCTCAATTTTCGTTATTAGAAGAATTGCAATTTCAGTAAAAGTCACGAAAATTTTTTTGATGTCATATGTTATTTGTAGGAGCACACTATATACGATCATCGTGTTACGTACAATAGCAGATTCAGCATCTCACGTTATTCAACCCAAGCATAGCATAGCATAGCATGCATACTCGTTGGCTCGCGGAAACACGCACGAGTAGACTCGCTACCACACTGCACGCCTCAGGGCCTCAGAGCTTGCTGTGGACAGCGATGGGCCTGGGCTTGGGCCGGGCCGGGGCGGGCTCCTTGGGCACGACGACGGTGAGCACCCCGTTCTCGACGCCGGCCCTGATCCCATCCACCCGGACGTTCTCCGGCAGCGCCACCGCGCGCGCGAACTCCGGCTTCCCACGCTCCGCCACGTGCCACACCGTCCCGTCCTTGTGTTCCTCGTCGCCCCCCTTCTCCTTCCCGGCCGGCGGGGAGCCCCGGACGGTGAGCACGTTCCCTTCCTCGACCTGGACCTTGACGTCGTCCTTGCTCAAGCCCGGCACGTTGATGCGGAGCACGTGGGCGGCGGGAGTCTCCACCCAGTCCATGGCCGCCGCGGCGGAGGAGGACCACTCGACGGCCGGGAAGGGCCGCGCGTGGAAGAGGCGCCGGAACGGGCTCCCGAACAAGAAGTCAGCCATCGGGAACTTGCTGCTTGGAGAGAGCAGAAAGAAAGGTCGAGATCGGAGCAGAGCTGGATTGTCAGGATGGCAATTGCACATGAAAACTGTTGGGAGCAGGGAGGGTGGATGAGGGCTTAAATTTATGAAGACATCCATCAGATCAGAAGATGGTTCCAGAAACCAGATAGGGTCAGGATAGAGTGGCGCGAACGATGTAGAGAGGGGCACTGCTGGGGAAACTTCTGGAGCATGACTACAAAGTTCTGAATATCAGCAGTTCACATTTTATTCTCAGAAGAGTCACAGCAGCTCCAGGCTGTTGCTGGAAAGTTCTTACGGAGTAGATCAAAAAAGAAAAAATTGTAACATGTCTAACTACTAACTACTACTCCTAGTAAATAAAAGATGAATCACTGCAAAACAGTATTCTTAGATGGCTCATCAAAAGCTGTCACTAATTAAATCAGGTGAAATAACAGGACCATTAACTGAAATTTGATATATAGGACTAACACATTGTTCTGGCTAAACTTTTGAACTCGGTAAATTACAATCCCGGTGCCTCATCAGACCCAGATAAGTGTGCAGGTCAAGAATTCTAGAAAAAGACTTGCGTCAGGAAACCTGGGAGAAGTGAATATCACTGCATAGCATCATACTGGAACAAGAGAAACTGCTCTAGTGGCTTCCTTTTACTGCCCAAAGAATATGTCATTACTAGTATTTTACTACTACTAGGAAGGATCAGCACAGGGAAGCTGATATCATCCAAGTTAAATTTTGGTTACAAATAGCTGGGCAAGTTAACTGAGCCCAAAAGTAACACAAGAAAAAATAGATTAAAAAAAGACAGTCGTCTAGTTACAGAGAGAGACCAACAAATAACCCGGGCAGACAACAGATTGTCAACTCGAAAAGGTAGACAACCTCTTCCTCTTTGTGCTCTTCTTTGGTGTCAAATCTTTTTGCAAACTGCTGTTAGAGTGAGGAAGAACAACAGGGCTGGTGCGCTTGGTGGCTGTTCTTCTCCCTGTCCTTTTTGTCCATTGGATTGGCAATTTCTTTGCAACTTGGGCAATGCCATCAGAGGTGGCAAGCTCAGCTACATGTTGGATCCTTTCCTGCATTTGCATCACCCATGCTACCGACAGGTCAAGTGAGAATGAATCGTCCAATGGTTTTTGCCATAGATCAAGCAGGACACGCTGAAATGATTGCAATGACAGCGAGGGCTGGAAGTCCTTGCGTGCCCCGCACATCATGTTAACCTTCAGAATATGCTTGCACAGATTACCCTGTAGTGACCATGAACAATCACAGAGGGAAAATTCAGAACCAGGGTTCCATACTGTCCACATCTGACTGGCATCGTTCTGGCTGACCACTTTGGCTGAATGAGGTTCTTTGTTGTCAAAGTGTACAGCTTCATCAGGTATCTGCAATGCCCTTTGCCATGAAGTGGACGCAATATACTCTGCTTTCACCTCAGGAAATGAACCGCTCTCATCTGCAAATAGATTGATCCAGTAGCTCGAATGCAGCTCTGTTGTGAGCTTGTGCACTAACCAGTCTACTCGCTGGAGAGCATCCAGCTGAACATCATCGTATGCTTTAACCTTCAGCTTTAGATGGTAACCTTCAACGGCACCACATGATTCCTGACTTGCTAATGGTAGATTCCTGACAGAGTCAATCCACATCTCTACCATAGGAATAATTTTGTTATCATTACATGATAATTTGCATGATAAGGTATACTACAACTGCCTGAAATACTTACCCAATTTAGGAACCCAAAATGACTTGAAATACTTCATGAAGGCAGTTTGGTCAACAAAGTCTTGAAACAACTGCTCTAGGGCATCCATGGGATTTTTCTCACTCCAGATACTGTACACAATTTTGCCTAGTTGAATAAAAACTTCCCGTCGTATCTCAATATTGCTGCATTTCTTGATTATATTTTTAAGCCAGGTTCTCCTGATGTGCCACAGAGAGAACAAAACTGGGCTGCCAAATACATCCCTGTTACAAAGGCAACACAGAAATGACGCAGTTACATAAATAGGAATGCAGAACCGGCTACAGCTCAAATAAGAAATAATTGGTTTCATAGGTGAAAGTAAGACCAATGTCATACCTGATTGGGTCAATCTCTGAAGCTGGGTCATCAATGATGAACCCACTAATTCTCCAGGAGGAATCTATAGAGTGTATTCGATCAGTAAGTGCCCTCATCCATTTCAAGGTATCCTTCTTAGTAACTGAGCGGGTTATAATCCATGCAACAGGAAGTGCATGCTGCATTGAGTCAAATACAAGTAGCGTGTGCAACGGATACTGCAGTAAAGAGTAGAATGTCAAAAGAAATGTCCTTGCTCCTAACTAATGTAACATATTTTACTACATTATAACAGTATGCCTTGGTGTAGTACCTTTAGCTTGCTTACACCAAATGAGGAATGAGAAGCCAAAAGGCTCTGATGACCAAAGCGCATCATTTGCTGACATTGCCATTCTGTCTGAATTCCCAGAATGAATGCATCTGTGTCAGTCGAGTCCTGGTAGAAGAATACAGATTTCTTATTTCTGTCAACCCACATTCTGATGCTAGCCTGATCATCTAAATCCAACTCATGTGTAGACCTCTTGATGATCATCCCAAGCTTCTGGACATACTGCGAAGCAATGCTATCAACCTTGGCGTCTGAGCTGCAGTAACGCTGTATCCCTTCTATGTGTGTCTGCAGAATGTTCTCTTCTGGAATACCAAGATAGATCAATGACATGGTCTGCTGCTGGATTTCACTCCCAATGTATGGCACTCTCCTTGCTCCAGGCCCGATGGCATCCCTGTCGAGCGGGCCATGGCATATGAAGCCAGACTTGTTGACATGGCGCCTCTCGTGGTAGATGATAAGCAGCAGGGAAGGGCGGGCATACAGCCGTTTTATAGCGAAATGGCAAGTGCAGCCTCGCATCGACTGCGGGCGTGCAGCACGATTCCTCGTGTTGAGCCTGAACTTTCTGCTAGGCAAGATTGTTCCTCCCTCCCCATAGTTCTCAGGGCCAAATGAACACCAATAACTGAAATCAATTTCAACACATAAGCACAGATCACAACTAAACTACTGCTTAGAAATTAGAACCAATCAAGGAGTAAACTGGATGAGTTCGAGCAGAGCGGGCATACATCCTGTGGAGGAGGAACTCATCGCTCCGGTACTCCCTGAGGCTGCCCTCCTCGCGCTTGCGGCTGCGCTCGATGTGGAATCGGGTGGGGCACTCGGGGTTGCTGCTCTCACCGCTGATGAAGGCCTCCATCCGTTCGTAGGGGATGAGCGCGACATCCTCACGGTGGTGCTCGGAGCTCGCGTACTTGACCCAGGTGAGGTCGGCTGCTGAGAACTCCTCCCCAGGGGGGTTCTGCACCGGGAGGTCGGTCACCGACTGCGCCACCTCCTCCTCCATCTCCTGCCCCCCATGTTCCTTCTACTGGTTAATCAACTCAGCTCGCAAGAGGATCCACAAGTGCAAGGCAGTGGGGGTCACTTACCAGGCGGAGTCCGGATGCAAGTGCAACAGCACGGCGCCAGGCGGAGGAGCCGCAGCGGCGTCTGGGCGCGCGGCGCGGAGGAGCGACGGAGGCGAGCGGCGCGCGGGCCGGCGGGCGCCGAGCCGGCGGCGAGCGCGGGCGCGGCGGGGAGCACGGGGGCGAGGGCAAGCACGGGGGCGGCGGCGGGCAGAGGTTAGAGTTGAGGGGGCGGATCCGACGGATACTACTGTGCGCACGAATCTCAAAGCAACAGGGGTTGGGCGAAAAAAAGAAGATCCGGCTCGTGAATGGGCCGCGAAGGTGCGAGCGTAAGTAGCCCAATAATGGAATATTGGGCTTTCCTTTTACTTTTTGTTAGAGAGGAGTACTGAATTTTCTCAAAAACAAAAAAATATGAGTACTGAAATATGTCTACATAATTTTAAAAACAGTTACATGCATTTGCCTGTGAGAAATTTTATTCTATTTCCTTTCAAAAATGCCCCGACAACTGAGGTTTTCGTGCAAAATTTAAAATACATGAGAATTTATTATTATTATTATTTATAAAAAATATATTTGTGAGATTAATTTCATATTAAATATATCTAACATGTGCTAAAAAATTTTAATATATTTTTAACATAAGGCATCATATCCTCTATCCGGTTAAAGAATTAAACTTAATACTTAATTTGTGCGAACAAATTATAAATTCACGATTACAGTAAGATTGTCACAACAAAGATCATACCTGACTATTATGATAAAAAAATTCAACTTAGAAGATTATTATGAGATATGTACACATGTAACAAATCTACAAACTCTCCCAACAAAATAATTGTACACTTCAAATAAATAATACGAGCTCACGAAATAAAAATGGATAATCCTAGAACAAATTATTACATCATGGGACAAAGGATGTATATATAGGGGGTGTTTAGTTCCACCCGAAATTCAAAAAGTTTTCACCTAGAAAATTGTGTCAGTTTATTTTTTCTCTTTGTGCACTCAACCCAATTCAAAAAATTTCACCTTTTTTGCGAACTAAACATCCCCGAGAACAAGTATGTGGACCGATCAAACAAAACAATTGTACTCACCGAACAAATTATAAAAGCTTACAGAACAAAGGTGCATACATTGAAACAAGTTACATAAATGCAACAAAAAATATTTTACACTTGAAACAAATATATGAATAAATAATAAATAATATAATCACTAATAAATTGATAGAATGAATATCTAAACCTAGTAAAATAGAAAGTAATTAAATAAACATGATTAAATAAAGACCTAAAACGAAAAACATAATATTGGAAATGAAATACAAGGTAAGTAAAACATAGAGAGAAGAACAGTAAAATGAAAAGAAAATAATTGAAAAGAAAGGCACTGGGAAAAATAAATAGAACTATTGAACGAAATAAAATTGAAGATAAAGAAAGAACAAAAGGAAAAATAATGCAAGGAATGAAAAAATAGAACAAAAAACAGTTGAAAAGGCAATACACCGTATGAACAAAGTAATAGTGTATAATTGTTGGGCTCACAGCAGGCGCCTCTGCCACCTTCCACAATAGACGCTCACATCAGAGTGTCGTTAGTTATCCCATGCCGTCGTACATATATCCGGTCGGCACATTGCATTGGTCATTCAAGTTTTTTATTTGGAAGGAATATATAAGGGGCAAGCATCTACTGATCTATTATAACTGTATAGAAGATTCTCACTAAGGATTTCTCTCAGCTCTCATGAAGCCACATCATCACCTCCCACTAAGACACATTATCAGCTCTCACTAAGATGCATTAACTCCTTCATGTCTAATTTCTGTAGGTTTAGATCATCATGTACGCATGGGCATGTCAGCAATGTTTTCTCTTTTGGGACTTTTTTCTATTTTCAAGATCTTCACTTTATGTTTGATAATGGAAAGATTTTATTCTACTTAATCAACATCCACATTCTGCTATATATGAAAATAAACTCATGTTATTTCAACAACGAATTTACATGTAGAAGCAATACCATAACTCAAACTTTTCTGGGTTGATTTTTTGATGCAGTTATAATGTAGTAGTTTTATTATTTGAAGAATATTTTCATATTTATAGTAATTAGCATAAATAATGCTTATCTATTATATGCAATTTTAGTTGTCAATTTATCAGTAGCCACAAGATGTTATGTACTTATGTTTCTGGAATGAACTGTGTGTATTCTTCAAATGATCAATATTTTTTTCCAAGATTTTAGTATCTCTCGCTCCATGTTATCTTTCTCCATGATGCAGTACAATGCTACTACAAAGTTCCTGTAGCAATAGTACACAATAGATATGTCAAAGTTCTCCTAATAAGATACACAATAGATACGTCAAAGTAATATCTACAATTGCACTATTTTTACAAGCAACTAAACAACCACATTGATTCATAGTTTATCAAAAAACTATCTCAAATCCCGCAGCAACGCACGGGGAATCACCTAGTTATATATATGTTAAAAAGGAAACAAACAATACATATAGTACAATAAAAAGAAGAACAGAGTTCCCTGGAACCTTCTAGCTAATTACTAATCAGAGCGAAATAACTCTTCTTAACATGATGCAGAAAGCAAAGTGAATTCATGTTCGAACATGGTCTTCGCGACTTCGCAGCCTCCAAAGTTGGGGTGACATTATTGAAGATATAATCATTACTGACTGTCCAGATACTCCATGCCAAGAGCATTATAAATTCCATCGCAAAAGGCACGAGTTTTTGTTTGAAAGATTGCAGGATTTGGAAAGGATTTTCCAGTTAAAGTGCTTACAAACGAATGAGAGCGTTGCTGCTCATAATCACGCTTTTTACGAAATACTGACTCTAATATCCAAACGCTAATGAACTTTCATGCCCTACGTACCCACACTCATTAGCAATGATGTAAACAGCACTAAGCAGAGCACTAAGACAAGATCATCCGTTTTCGTACAAACTCCTCATGATGGCAGCCATTGTCGTTCTCACAAAAGCTGAAAAAATGATTCAGCTCCTCAACCGCAATACCAATCACTATATTATAGGCCATTGCCAAGGACATAAAGTTCCAGTAGCTAATTACCTTCAAAGAAATTAACAACGATATACAAGATAAATCCACCCATCACCAACTGTAAGTGATCGATCGATGTCTATGACACTAATAAGTCAATATCACAACATCATCAACTTGGACATGAATCATGTGCGGGGTTCGACAAATAGAGATACGTTGTATATATAAGTATATATATAACACAGATGCCACATCACTAGTAACTTTTTATGGTGAAAATATCTTGCTTGGTGGCTGGCTGCTAGTACTACTAGTCGGTAGCGGCTGGAGAATCTTCCCTTTTACATTTCTGCACAGCAAACGCCTTTCAGCTTGCGTCGTTTCAGCATGGCTTCCCTTGGTTTCGGCCGATAATGACAGGACAAAAGAGACCCTAAAAGATATAAAGAGGCAGATGGACTAAAGCGGTTTTCAAGCAAAAGCCACCGACCGATCCAATCTGGAGCCGAGTCGTGGCCATCCTGCTGCATGCATGCCCTTAGCTTTTGCCTGCATATGGTTCAGGTAAAAGAATGCAGTAAGTTCAGGTAAAAGATGTAAACTACATGATCAATGGATGCCATGGACACTAAACCGAGAATTGACAGTTTGGATCTTACCCCCGACACCTCCTGCCCGACGGACGAAGGAGAGGAGGACGATCACAATGGCGACCGCCGCCACGAGGCCGATGATGATGGCGAGGGTTTTCCCAGATTCATCTGATGAACATTGGCACAGATATAAGAGCAGCAAACTGTTACTGGCTACTAGAACTCAAACTAATTTACAAGAAATGTATATTTAATTTTCTTGTACTGCCTATCCTAGCTGTAGCTTTGTGCAAAGTAGGGTAGAAAGGGGGTTAAAGGTACACCAAAAGCAGAAAAAAGATGAGATGCAGTATACTACTGGGACACAGTGTGATACCAGAGATATCCTCTGCTGTGCTTCAGATTCCAATGATGCAAAGCTGGATCATTTTGAATGCACTTTGTGATACACTGCTGGGGCTCAGAGCAAGGTTAAGAACACAAGGAAAGTGAATCCACTTCAGAGCCTTGCTAAAAGTGCAGAGGAAAGTGAAAGGCAAAAAAAGGTCTTTCGGGCTCCTTTGGTTGTTAGATACCTTTGCACAATTTGGACATACACTGATTGTAACTAGATACATCTACCATCGCATATACTGAGTGATAGGAAAGAACATGCGGACCACAAGTTAGTGTGGAACTTTTTTGCAAGGGGAAAAAAGTTAGTGTTGAACTTTTTCTGTTCTGATTACTGGTTCTCTCTCTATACACTGTACAGTGCAGTAGCCAAGAACATGTTCTCTGTTAAACCGAAATGCCAAATTGCCAAGTGTTTATTTATGTGATGCTAGGTGATATAAAATTGTGGAGGGACAAGTAGATGGGAACGTTCTATTGGGTGACTGGTGCCCTAATAATTGACACTGCACCCTGGTAGCAGAGAGAAATGTGGGGCTAGGGCAAATCTACATTGCTGAAGCAATGCATACCAAGTTTCTACTGCACATGCTACATTGAAACCCCTAATCTCAGCAAACTTTGCTGGGAGAGAAGGTGGCAAGAGGCCATATTAGTCAAGATTTTGGATCGTTCAGCTGCATCGTCACTTCCTAACCAAGTAGCCTACTGCTTAAATTTGATCCCCAATAATTGATTTGAGTTGCTTGTCATGGTAAAATCTTGCCGCATGGTCTCTAGTCTCTATTTCTATACCTTCTCATCATAAAGTAAACCTGAAGAGAAGTAACCAAACTTTTGCACTGTATTACTAAACAATGTTTTCCAAGTCTAGAACGCCTAAAAGAAAGTGTAGATGTGTGAGCTGCTGAGTGCCTGAGTCATGCAATTCGTGCGCCCATCATGACATGACGTAGAAGGGCTATTTTCAGTAAATGTCTAGCGTAAACAAAGTGAAAATGTACGCGTATTGCGATGCTAGTGGGTGGCACTTGATGGTCCAGTTGTGGTGTGCAAGATCCAACAAATATTCAGGACCAGCTGTGGCGCACGGGCCAACATGGTTTATTTCTTCAGAAATTTTACGTGCCGATCGATGTGATGCTAGCTGCATGGATCGAGATAACGGTGAAACCGGAAGCTAAGGATCCACGCTAGCTGTTCAATCATCAAAGGCCAGAAAAAACGACTGGATCTGCTGACTGGCCAAAGCGACCTTTTGCTAAGCACTGATCACGAATCATCAAATTGACGGTTCAGAGTTCAGACTTCAAAGCTGATCTACTACTGAAGTCCATGAATTCAGAATACACTGGATCAAAAGTACGGCTACACTAAGCTTTTCTGTAGCAAGTTTACATTTACTGTGAATTGGGAAACGACATAATTTGACATGAATCCCATAGAAAACAGTTCAAATCTCACGTAAACAATAGAAACAAAAATTAATTCACACTTGAAAAGGTGCATGATAGATGAAGGAAGGGTACCCATGTAATTGCTGGTCGGGAGAAGCAGCTGCGGCTTACCGTGCTGGCCGTAGGTATTTGGCACGAACCCACCGTACGCGTATCCATTGTTCGCACCTCCCACGCCGCCGCCGACGCCGTTGCTAGCGCCGGTGCCGGCGCCACCTCCGACCGCTGGCACGCCGCCGCTTCCTCCGCCGCTGCCGGCGGCATTTGACCAGAAGCGCGCATAGCACTTGCCGAGGTACACCTCCCCGGCGGAGGCGTACCCGCATCCGGCCTTGAGCTGCGACGACGCGGCGGAGACGCAGTCGGTGCACGCCTTGGCGCCGAGGTCCCCGACGCACTGCGACATGGCCTGCACGTAACCCGCCGCGCCGGCGCGGTATGATCCGTCGCCGCCGGCGCCGGGCGCCGCCGCCGCCACAAGCGCGCCGAGCGCGGCGTCCCTCATGGCGACGACGCCGGTGTCGCCGGCGCTCTCGCCGCCGCACTTCTTGAAGAGCACCGTCGTGTCCTGCTTCCCGAGGAACGAGTCGTTCCCGTACCGCACGAAGCACGCGCGGAGCTGCACGGCCGCGCCGGCTGCGGCGTTACAGAGGGAGGAGAGCTTGGTGGCGGCAGACCTCACGCAGCCGCCGCACACGGCGGCCGGGAGGTCGGAGCGGCACTGGTAGACGGCGGCGAGGGCGCCCGTGGCGGAGGAAGGCGAGGTGTAGTTGGCGTAGGATGCGTAGCTGGCGCTGTTGACGAGGGAGGACAGTGCCGTGTCCACGTCGGCGGCGTACTGCGTCCCCGGGTCGTAACGCGCCTGCGAGCACCCCGCGTACACGAACCCCGTGTAGTCGTCCCCGCCGCGCGCCGGCGCCGTGCACGCGGACAACACGACGGCTAGCATGAGCGCTGCTGGGGCAAGAAACTTCGACATGCTTTGCTTGCTTGTTCTTGTGTGCTTGATAACTTGGGCAGAGCTTCGGAAGCCGAGGCTCGGAGAGACGAGAGCAAGAGGCAGCAGGGAGTGAGGTGGTGACTGGTGACCGTGGAGGGATGGGCTTAAGGGTTTATAAATGGAGCTCAGTGTCAATGGTGCCATTTTTTTCAGCCACCTCACAAAAAAAGAGAGTGGTTTGCCAGGCCTTTAATATTTGCTTATAATCTTCAAGGGTAAATTTTATTCCAGATTGTAGCGGGCTCAAATTGCGTTTCGGCTGGCTTCGGGTGGGCCAAAGCTAAGTCAAGCCCAGAGCAAAGTATGGCCCAATAAGTTCGGCCCATAATTATTAACGCCGCATTGTTGTTTCGAGTGGGCTTAGTCGTCGGGGCGGGGAGATTAGTGCCGTATTGATTTTTTTTATTTTTATATTTTTTTTTATTTTCTGTTTATCCAAAAATAAATGTTTTGGGAAAAAATTTTGCAGAACTAGTCTTATGCCGCCGTTTCAAGACGGCGATAGGTTGCTGCAAAGGCCACGTGATGGCATAGCAGGACATATCACCGTATCAGACGGGAGCCGTTTGAAACGGCGATAAGCTCCTGTCACCACTTCTCGTCGGCGATGCATACGGCTGGGAGCTATAGCCGTTTCATATGGCTATATTTCTGAAAATTTTAGAGAAAGGTTAATAATTTATTTGATGTTTTGAAATTGTTGATAATTTATGTTCTGCTATATTTTGTTCCATATTACGAAATGACTTAGATTTCGACGGTTTAATTTTTGGTTCGGCTATATTTGCTTTAATATTTGTATTATATGTTTATAATTTTCAACGGTTTGTGGCTGACCCTTTTGACCCGAATGCAATTGTGGGTTTATTTTGTTTCATGGAATGCAGTTGTGGAGTTTATTTGTCAAAGGGAATTTTTTAATATGTAAAAAAAATGACTTAACTAGTAGAACAAACACCATTTTTTTTCAAACATTAGAGTTGCATAATCCGGTTTGAATGCATAGATGCATTTTAGCGAAATGAAATGATAAAGAGGTAAAGGTGTCGAGGCACCACATTGATCTAAACAATCTACTACTAGGTGCAATGGCATGTGTAGCATATTAATAAACGTGACCATGTGCTACTGCTAATCCTAACATGCCTTCGGTCAATGTAAATCGCCGAGTGTGAAGCCTATACTTTACTAGGTACAACGGGGATATTTTCCCTTCCTAATGGCTTCAGGCCAGCTGCTTTTGCACGACGTGCCCTCTCTCTCTTTCTCTCCCGTTCAGCTTCACGTTCCTGTGCCGCTTGACGCTCGACCTCCTCAAACCTCTTGCGGATCTCCTCTTGGTCCTTCTTGCGCTTCTTCTCCTGCTCCTCCTCGTGCATCATTCGTTGCCACCTTGATTTCGCGACGCAGCAATTCAATTCATCTCGATGGAATGGTCGGTGAGCAGAAGTTCTGTATGGGCATTGATTTGGTTTGGGGAGCAGACAATGTTACGAATAGCGGGCTATAGCGTTTTTGGTGACCTGTGGCTACAATTGTGTTGTGTTGTACTGGATAGCGGGCTATAGCGAGGCTATAGCGGTTGAACAGAGGTCTCCACGAAATGTTATAGCCCGCTATTCGCAACATTGGGAGCAGGAGACGAAGATAAGGTTTGAAAAATGCTTGGACAGGACTGTGCCACGTAGCCGTCCGATGGAGAAACACGCGTCCGGACATTTGGACTCTGGCGTTACCATAATTTTTTTTGGGTTAAATACATCATTAGTACATAAACTCGGTGGGTGGGTGCATTTAGGTACATCTTCTCTCGAATTGCTCATTTAGAAACAACAACTTGGCGAGAGGGTGCATTTAGGTACATCATCCCTCGAATTGCTCATTTAGAAACACAACTTGGCGAGTGAGTGCGGATGGGTCACTGAGACAACACGTGGACAAAAGAAGCGCCATGTAGGCAGCTTAGGTGTTAGCCGATATTTTTAAAAAGGTCCTAGCTCTTCATGGGTTTGATTCCTCTCCTTATACTAGTGTTTCTCTCACACTTGACAATAGCTTCACACAACTGAGGGGGGTCGATCCTCCAATAGAAGAGATAAAGATGGGTCTGGAGCTGGTCGCTCCACTGGATCGCCGACCCGACCCACCCAAATGACCCCAATGGGCCCCTCTTGGATCACAGGCTACAAACCATCTAACCAAGGGGTGGAGAGGTTCAACCCACCCCCTCGGCGTTCATTCTGTTCCAGAAACCAAAGGCAAACCTCCTCAGCGTCGCGAACTCCAGGTCGAAGGAGGCATCGTCGTCCTCATCCCCGTCACCAGCGCCGCCGCCGTTTTTGCATGTCGACGCGGCCATGGGCACGCGCTTGGTGCCAGCGACCACGCCGCCGCGCAGGTACCCGCGGCTATGATGGGTGGAGTTCAACTTCGCTGTCGTCGGCGACGATGTCGGGCCCGGCGGCGGGGACGAGATGGTGGCCGTGGCTGTTGCCGCGCCGACCACCATGGAGTCCGGCGAGGGCAAGGACGGCACGGTGGCGGAGACGGCCGATGTCGCTGCTCCGGCTCCGCCGCCGGCGCCGCTGCTCGTCTGGTGACCAAGTTCCGCGTGCTGCTGCTGAAGCTGAGGAAGCCCAATTTAAGTATGCAATGACGTCATTCTCATTTTGACTAAAACAATATAGAGCTAGATATGTCTGTATCTTAGGGAAAAGTACTTCCTCAAGGTTGAGCATTTTGTTTTGTCATTTTTTTTCTATTTTGTTTTTAAGGCATTCTGAGGAATTTATTCATGGGTGCCTTCATAAGTCCGTATGAGTGAATTGAGCACTAGAATCATTGGTACAACCACGGATTGCACGGTGCTCCCTGCCTCATTGAATGGATCGGTGGATGATTCCAAGGTCGCTCCATGGAGCACCTACGCCCATCTTTAAGAAGAGAGGCGGGGATCTCTAAGTTTTGGTGGTTCTCAAGGTGAGAGAAAATTCTTTTTCTTCGTCAAAATCTGATTCCCATCAACACAAGCTGCCTACGTTGACATACGTGCAAGTAAAGGCGTACCCGCACTATACGCGGTCTGGGGCAGGTTGTTTAGCGCACAATCTTTCCTGCACATAAATGTGCAGAGGCTAGGGCTTGAACCCTGAACCTTCCGGTCACAGGCGGTGAAGCTTTACCACTGCACCAAATGCCGCCCTTTTGCATACGTGCAAGGAACTTCAATTAAAAAATAATTTGCAACAGTGCCGCCCACAGGTTGTTGTACACGTAAGCGTCGGTGTACACGTAAGATGTCTACGTAGCGCTTCTTTTGTCCACGTGCTGTCCCGGTGACCCATCTTCCCCCGGTTAAGTTGTTATTCTTAAATGAGTAATTTGAGAGATGATGTACCTAAATACTCCCTCTTGCCAAGTTTTGTACTAATAACACATTTAACTCATTTTTTTACAGCGTTGAATTTTGTCCCAGATTGTAGCGGGCTAAAATTGTGCTTCGGCTGGCCTCAGGTGGGCCAAAGCTACTCAAGCCCAGAGCAAAGTATGGCCCAACATGTTCGGGCCCATAATTAACAGCCAGAATATGGTCGCGCTATTCGTGTTTTTCTGTTCGGAGGCCCATTAAGTTAGCTCATGAGCTGAGTGAGTCAGCACATGCGCGCATGACATTTTTTAATAAAGGATAAAATCTGGCCTACTATATTTTAAAGGTAGATATATATATAGCCAAACTTTACTTGTGTACTTAGACTTAAAGTCTCAAAATTTGATTGTGTCACAATCTTTCTTAGATGGGATTTTCAAAATTAAATCACACTTGAGTATATTCAGATGATATTTGTCTTAGAACCTTTATTTTTCTAGCTTCACAAACAAATTGTTCTACCTTAACCGTGTGGTCTTGTTTATTTGTTCTCCAAACAATTTCTATTTTTGAGAGAACATTTATATTTCTTACTCGAAACGTGTGATAGCCTTGTTAAATTCTCTTCTAGGTGTTGAGCTTGTTTAATATGATTGCTATATATAATATCATTGAAGTAGGTCAATATTGTTGCCGACATCATATTGTTGCTGGCGTTATTATAGTAGTTTTTTCCATTTCGAATAGAGATGTTTGCAGAAAACAAAACATAGTCAAATACAAATATTGATTATCGTGTCAGAGCTCGACAAAACCCAGGGACGTGTAACACGCCAGTTTCATAACGATCGAACCGATCTGAACAGCTAGAGCTAGCCAAATGGGATCGCTCCAAAAGAATACATAAAAGTGCGCTCGTCTCATGTCTTTGGCAGCACTGGAGCAAGACACTCCACCAGGCGTCAATCACATACTCCATCAGTTTGAAATTATTAGTCAATTTGACTTTGTTCCAAGACAAACCTAACTTTAACCAACATCATTAGAAATATGCTATTTCTCATAATACCAGATAAAAATAGAGTATATACATGTTTCATGGTGCATTTTATTAAAACAATCATTTGATGTTAGTATTTTATCTATATATTTAATTTAAACAAAGTTATTACACAAGTTTAACTCAGAAAAAAATCAAACAAACCAATAATTTAAAACAGTGTGGTATTGTGGGAATACCGAATAGTATCGAGAGCAATCGAGATACTGCCTCTGAATGCAAGTTAATACGTGCCCCACGTGGACTCCAAAAAACACCATAATTTCGGTAAAAAACAACACCATAACCTTTTATTCCAACTAGAGCGAATATAATGCATAGTACAAACTGCACGGTGGTACTACAAGACAGTGGCGAAACTGGTTCTGCTCCCGCGAGGATATTCCAAGACGGTGGTACTACAAGCCCGTTACAATGCGTACATCACAATACCATGCAGTCACTGCCGCAGCAGAGTTCCTCAGGCTTCGCTGTGAAGAGTGGCTGTCCGTTCCGCCAGCTTCGGGAAGACGGACCCGTCGTAGATGCCCCGCACGGTATCCTTGTGAAGGTACCCGCGGCTGTCCTTGCCGAGCATGTAGATCAGCTGCCACTCCAACTCGGCGGCAGGCCTGCGTTCATGACCACCGCGTGATTTTTAATCAGCTAGACCATCAAAATGTTTCATGCATTAAAATATGTCATTGTAAAATGTTCTTAAAGCCAAGCTCTCGCGGGTGGGGTGGCTAGCCCAAGGCACGTGTGTTTCACCCACCCGGGTTTGAGCTCGGCAACCCCCTAATAAAAATTCTAGAGACGTCTGTTCTTTGTTCCGTTCTTTTTTTAAATGTTCTTAAAATACATTTTTTCATGTAACAAAATGTTCTTTGGTAATGGGAGCACTCTAGCCGTTTCTAGAGTTTTTCTAAGCTAGTCCCGTCGGATTGTAAGACATATATGATTTGAAAAATCATTATATAAAGTAAAGATGTCACATATATAAGAGTAAAAATTGGAAGCATTAAGTACCATGTCCAAGGTTGAAGAATGTCCCTGTTTGCGATGAGCATCCCCTCTATCTCCCACCATGCCAAGGCATTTGGCTTGATGTGAGAGTGCCTTTTGAATATCTTATCAAAATTCTCGGGGACAAACCTAATTGAAAAGTTTGAAAAACACGTACAAGAGTAGTGTAAAATTTATTGTTATAGAAATGTAGAATAAGACTCTTTAAGTTTAAATGCAAAAATCATAGATTTCAAGTCGAGAGAGGCGAGCCATTCCTTTACTGACTTACATTCCTTTCTTGTTGTAGGCACCTGTGTCACTTGCATGGATTGCTCCATGGATGTGTGACAGGTGGATATTCGTGCTCGGTAGTTTGCCAGGCTACAATGAGGAAACAAGATAGTAAGTGGCAAACACATCTCCTGATGCCTGACAATAAAATGTGAACATAAAGTACTCGAAACACTTTCATATGCACATGCATAATATTTAGTTAATTAGTTCTAAGTACCGGGGTCGTTAGAGGACCGAAAGCAGCATGCGTTGCTGTGGCGGCAGTAGTTGCGAAGACGGGTTCAATTCCGATTGCGATGAATGCTGATTAAAAACAAGTTGGAAATTACTAGGGTCAGTTTTGGCAGGTGATATGCATGGCCTCAACCCTCAACTCCATCCATGACACCAACACGGCAACACCACCACACACATCGACATCGATGACAAAGAAATAAAATTATATATTAAATATCACGCACACTGAATACTCTCCGTGAGAGTGATGATGCCGTCCTTGTTCTTGTCGAAGAACTGCACGTGATGTTGTAGATCCGTCATGTTATCTCCGGCATGGTACTTAGCTAGCGCTGCCGCATTCAGTTTCCGCCCTTGATTGGAAACACAGAAAGCATGAAGAAATCGATCATATCAGAGAAGCTCTTACCAACATTTTAGAATCTAAATTTTTTAAAAACGAAAATATATTTCAATATATTCCAACCGCTGCATTTACTAATGCATATATCTGTTTTTTAAACCTAAATGTAATAACACACCAACATAAAAGCAACATATTTACCGAAATGCATGTAGCCATGCACACAGTTACAGCAAACGATCCATGTGAGCAGCACGTTCATGATTGACACCGCCGGCCACTGTCCACGGCCTGCCATCCTCGCCGCTGGTGGTGATCTTCTTCGTCTCCAAGGGATGAGTGGATATCACAACACTACTCTGTTAGACTTCAAGCACGGGTAGCAATATTGGCATCCATGGCACTGCTTAAATACCCGGCCGAGCCTGCAGGGGTGGCCGAATTGCCGATCATTGGTCATATTGCCAGATTACACTTTTTTAAAAAGTCACTATTATTGGTAGAGAGGGTACTAGCTAGAGGTTGCTAGCCACGTGTTTGTACACCCATGCATGGCAGTGGGAATACAAGATGGCCTAGGTAGCCCAGTGGTAACTGCTAGTAGTACATAGACAGGTCTGCATTGCAATGCGTGCGCCTGGAGTTTGGTTAGGTGGCTGCATTCGTTGAATCCTGAAATTATTGGTATGCCCCATGCCTGCACGGACTGAAATTATTGGTACTCTGTTTTTCACATCGTGACTCTCGTGTCCATCTCAACTCTCTCGTGTCTTGTCGTCTCAGCTGAGTACTCTGCTTCTCGCATCTTCGCCACCCTCTCTTAACGTACTCTCTCTTAATGTGATTGGGATTTTTGGCTCTCTATGAACTCTTAGCTCTCCCGTGATGTGATACGTTTGGTCAGGGTCGGCATTTCCATGCTGCTAACTAGGTTTACTAAGACTATCTCCAACAATAGAGACCTAAATCGGAGACCCATTTATTACTTTAGGTTGGCTACAGTAAAAAAAGTCTGTGACCCATAAACTTTCTTCTCCAACAGAAGACCCAAAAGAGAATCCTTTCTGCGAATTGGTTACCAGGAGAGAGGATACCCAGTTTTAGGTTCTCTCTCCTAAAAACTCATTTTGGGTTTAGGTATGGGTACTCTGTTGGAGGCTGAAATAGTGTCATGGAAGACTTATTTTGGGTTTGGATCCCCTTTTGGGTCACTTGTTGGAGATAGTCTAAGGTAGTGATTGGTAGGCTGCATAAGGCCTAACCAACCTTGTGTAATGCAGCCTGTCAGTGTTTGGTAGCCTGCTTAGGCCTGTTAGCCAGGCTTCGGGTGTGTAAAAGCCCATGTATGGCCTGCATAGGGGGAACGAGTGAGAATCGTGTTTCGCTTGTGCAGGCTTGCACAAGCCGTCGGTGGGAAAAGGGAACGATTCCCCTCACCTCCCTCCTTTGCCCACCCGCTGGAGCTTGCCCGCTTGGTCGTCGAAGGGACCCATGGCGGAGGTCGCTTGCCCAAGCGCCAGAAGGGAGCCGCGGCGGAGGTGGCTCGCACGGCCAGCGGCGAGCCACGCCGGACCTCGTTTGCCCAGGCGCCGAAGGGAGCCTCCGTGGAGGCCGCCTGCACGGCCGGCGGCAAGCTGTGCCAGAGCTCGTTCGCCCAGGCGCCAAAGGGATCCGCGGCGGAGGTCACCCGCACGGCTGACGACGAGCCACGATGGAGCTCGCTCGGCCAGGCACCTAAGGGAGCCGTCGTGGCTAGACCTCGCGCGGGACTCCGGCTCGTGCCCATGGCAGGATCACGCGCGGGTCGCCGCCGCCGCCTGGATATCCTGCCGGCCGCCACCTCCATCCCGGGTGACCGCTGTCTGGATCTTGCGCCGCCGCGACCCGATCTCGCGCGCCGCCGGCCAAGACGAGGGTGGTTCTGTCCCGCGCCACCCTGACTACATCTTGCGCCACCTCGGCCCCATCACGCACGTCGCCGTCCAGGCTAAGGGCGCCCCATCCCCATCTCGCACTCCGCCGCCGCCCAGACTGAGAGACTGAGAGCGGTGAGAAGAAGAAAGAGGAGGAAATAATTGGATGATAACTTCACCAGTGGGTTGTGCAAAGTTATTCTACCCACCTTATGCAGCCTACGGCCTACCAATCAAAGTCTTGTGTGAGCCAAAACTCTTTATGCAGCCTGCCAATCACGGGCCAAAATGATAGGTGAAGCCTGGCTTGGGCCGGCAATGGGCTATTTTTAGCCAGGCTAACACTGCACCTACCAATCACTACTTAATTGTAGTTGCTATTGACATGTGTGCTGCCCGTTTGGTCAGGTCGGCATTGCAATGCTACTAGGTTTTAGCTCGTTTGTTTTTCCTCTCGCTTTTAGCACGTTGCCAGATTTTATTTCTCGTTGTTAATAATTGAAAATAAATACGTTGCTTGATTCCTTGAGCGAAATCCAGGGAAAACAACACTGTCAGCTAAGAGACCATTAATTAACTCGGCGCTAGATGCCTATCATGTGATATCGCCGTACACTTGCAATGTACGCATAGCTCCCGAAATTATTCGTATACCCGCCACCTACACGGACTGAAATTATTGGTACTCTGTTTCTCGCATCGCAACTCTCACAGGTCTCAGGTTTCCTGTCAAAATTTTTACACATTAATCACAACAATGTTTAAACACATACATAATGTATTAAATACAATCAGAAAAAAATCGCATTTCACATATTACCCGTAAATTGCGAGACAAATCTTTTGAGCCTAATTAGACCGTGATTAGACAATAAACTGCTACAGTAAACATGTGTTAATGACAGATTAATTAGGCTTAATAAATTGGTCTCGCGGTTTACGA
The DNA here is from genome assembly GCA_015476505.1 of Urochloa ruziziensis. Classification (NCBI taxonomy): domain Eukaryota; kingdom Viridiplantae; phylum Streptophyta; class Magnoliopsida; order Poales; family Poaceae; genus Urochloa; species Urochloa ruziziensis. The sequence continues at coordinate 44,262,342 of CM027126.1, read as the reverse complement.
ACGGAATTTGATGGGATGTTTCATGAAACATAGCTATGATGTTGCAAATGCTGTTCTTAAATGTTAAAAAAAATTACATGTTGTATGTAACATCGTACACATGGTGCGGCGTGATTTTTCAGTGCTAAAATTACTGTCCGACGCGCTAGCAGCGTGCCGTTGGCCACGCGATTTTGCGGTGCGGGAACAAAGGGTACAGAGGTGAACAGAAAGGTGGCGTGTGGCACGATGCGGTGCGGGGGCAAAGGGTACAGTCGTACAGAGGTGAACAGAAGGTGGCGTGTGGCACGTTGGCTACCGATGCAGACAGCCAGACACGGATCAGCTACGTTCCGAAAGGACCGGGGGGGGGGGGGGGGGGGGGGGGGGGCAATGATTCTCCGGCCAATATGGTGTGAACGGGCAGGACCGCCTCCTCGTGTGATTCACGGTTGTTGCTGTGCTTTTTGAGTGGCTTCTAGCAGCAACGCGTAATCTGTCCTCTTTGTTTGTTTTTTGAACAGTAGGAGCAAATAAGTTACTAAAAGTACTCTTTTTTTACGTGTCACATTATATTTTGTTCTAAGACTAATTTATTTAATTTTGATCAAGTTTATAGAGAAAATATAACATCTATACTATCGAATATATGCACTATTAAAATACATTTCATGATGAATCCAACGAACCAAATTTGGTAGATGTTGTTGTTTTCTATAAATTTGATCAAAACTGAACAAATTTGACTTAAAAACAAATCTAATGTAACATGTAAATAAAAACAAAGGAAGTATTATGTATTAGTCATGCTCCCACACGGACTAGTATTTGTAAGAGACATACTATAAATGACGACGAAATTTTTTGTTTCATCCTTCATCAAATTTTGACAGGTAGGCCCATCTTTTCTACACCGTCGGATTTAGCATGATCGAACGCTCTAGATTAATCTAAAAAATCCATCTTACATTTTACTCTTAAAATGTCTACACCGTTGGATTTAATGATGATCGAACGTTTTAGATTAATATAAGAGTCCATATTGACTACATCACTAATTTAGTAACTTGTTTAAAACAAGTGCATACAGCACGTGCCCTTCTGCCAGTACATATTAAAATTAATAAAAAATTGGAACCCCAGCTAACAATTAAAATTGTTTGCTGCTCTCTATTATTTATTAGTAGAATACTTTAATACAATATTCATAAATACATACACGTGCTGTCAGACTTGAGTTAAGATAATATTCCGTACACTTATTCATCTGCATCCATAGTTCTTTCCACTTTTCCTCGCACATATGTATTTGTTTGCCAAAGCTGTTGTGAAGATTGTAAAGTTTAATTAAAGCATAAGGCATTGTGGATCCATTATCAGTTAAGCGCGCACATTATTATACTCCTTATGAAAGGAGGCGCGCTCGGCGTCCAGTCCAGCGTGTCCACGTCGGTAAAAAAAGATTTCACCGTTCAGTTCAGATTTACTGGTCTCGATTTCACCTTATCATGCGTCTCTCGTCCACACAATTCCTCAAAATATCTCGGTCTCATCTCAACTTTTCTCTAGATGCCTCCTGACATCTCTTTCTTGCTCCTCTCAACTTCTTCTCCCTCGCCGACGCTTCGACCTGTCCTCGCGCCCGCGGCAAGCGGTTGGTCTTGCGGCCTCCACTCCCTACCGCGCGGGTAACCGGGACAGGCAACCGGGCTGCTACGGGCGACGCAGGCAACCTCCACGCAAGGCGGCGCGCAACCCAAGGTGGTCTGCCGCACAGCAGCCGAGCCGAGCGGTGATCGCAGATCCAGGGTCCAACTGCGGCCGGGGTCGCGCGGCTTGGGGCTGGCAGCGGCTCGGGCCTTCCTTACGGCCTTGGCCGTCCAGCTTCATCCCCTCCACCTCCACCTCCCTGTCTCCCTGCGGCCACCGCCTCCGCGCGGCGGGTGGCACGGCCGGGCGGCTGCTGGCGTAGGACGGAGGCGCGGCACAGCCGGGGTTAATTTTTGTTGGCTTCAATATTGCAGGTGAGTTCCCCTCGCATCCTCATCTCTCAACCTGCTCTTCTCCTCACATCTCCAAGCGGAGCTTACCCTTTCATTTGTGTTCTTTCCCAAATCGAAAACACTCAAATCAAACTAGCCCTAGCCCAAATCAAGTCCCCTGGTTTCGATTTGAACTTTTTTTAGTCCTTTTACTCTCAACCTGCTCTTCTCCTCACATCTCCAAGCGGAGCTTACCCTTTCATTTGTGTTCTTTCCCAAATCGAAAACACTCAAATCGAACTAGCCCTAGCCCAAATCAAGTCCCCTGGTTTCGATTTGAACTTTTTTTAGTCCTTTTACTCTCTTGTGAAATATGTTCTTCCGCCAAAAAAGAAAAAAGAAAAAAGAAATATCTCAAATCCAATCTATGCCTAACCTTGTTTCTTCTAGTGATGGAGCGATTGGTGCCTCCCCACTACGGGCTACATTGCAACAATGAAGGCAGTGTGGGCACCTGGTGCAGCCACACAAATCAAAGGTAGGGCCGTAGAATTCAGATGCACGCGGGAGATACATGGGCGGCTAGCAAGGTAATTTGATTCCCTGTGTTTTTTAAGTCTGTATTGTATATAGCTTTTTCTACAATGTCCATCTTGGTACATGAACAGGTAAAGAAATATTTTCCCTTTCACTTGTTTTTTTTATTCTGAATTTGTTTGTCTGATGATTGTAAAGGCAATGGTGGTCAGACTCAATTAGTGATGCTTTCCGGTGAATGCTAGGCAATCATGTAACAAATATTTGTGATTTGGATACTTTTGTTCCTATCTTACAACAGATTTTGAATTAATTAGAGTAAGTACGACAGTTATGGTCTTCTGAAATATATAGCAAAACTTACACTTGATTTTTCCGTTAATGAGTAAAGACCAACACATGGCTCTAAAATTTCCACATTATTCGCTTTCGTATGAGATAGAAAGGAACTCTCACGTTATCTTGCAGGAACATTTGACACATACTATCAAATATGATGCATAACTCTCCAACTAAGTCCATATAGAAAATATAGAATATTCAAACATTATTATGGTCGAAGAAAGCTATATTTTCCCCTACAAAGGAAGTTTCTGTTTTTTTTCTAAGAGCATGCCATTCATGTTGTATCCATTTCTTGCCGTCAATTATTTGCCTATTTCGACATACATTTATTATCTATAGACATAAATTCCGACTGAATTGTTGGTTTCAACGAGATATTATTGCCTCGCATCTCAACTGATTATTGGCATTTGTTTGGATAAAATGGTTTACAGGTACAACATCTCAGTGATGATATGATTAAATTCAACTTAGTATACTGGCGGTAATCAAGCTGTTGTGCTGCATATGCAAGGCGACACAATCATATCAGTGACTGAAGCCCTTCTCTGTATTCGGTTGGTGTTTATTTCTTATCTTTCATTTTTTCACTTCATTCCTATTTATACCAGAAGGGTTGGTTTTCAAATTCCTTTAAATCATGTTCGGTGCCCTATGTGTTACAACCTATATATGCTTTATCTCACGTTTTCCTTTGGTGGATTTGTACGGCGATACGTGTACGGCGATACGGTACGGCGATACTCCGTCTGGTATTTTCGCGATACGTTTTTCCTGTACGGCGATACGTGTACGGCGATACGGTACGGCGATACGTCGACACGGCAAGTGCCAAAAAAACTTGATACGCCGACACGGCGCATATATATAAATAAACATTTTAACAAGCAGTTCAAGTTCAGAAGCTAATCGTCACCACATTAGTTCATAAATAATATAGTGATACAAGCCATTATAAGACTATTCCATCCAGATCACTTTCATGCTCAAGGTTCTTCGTCTCCAATGACAAAATACAGAGTGCAGAGCTACGGTGCAGAGTAATGAGTACGTACCTTTGCCTGGCTCCCTGTATGCCTGCGTCTTTGGATCACAGCAGCGGCGCCGTTGTTCACGATGGCCAGATCGAGTTCGCTTCGTCTGGCGGCGTAAACAAGCCGCAAGGAGACGAACGGGTCGAGAATGCAAGACGACGAGCTGTGTGCGGTGTTTTAGGGTTTGGATAATGAAACGCTCAACTTGGGCTTTAAAAGGAGGTGCTACAGCCCAAACGTATCGCGCAGACGTATCGCCAGGTATCGAATGAGTATCGAGCATTTATTTATTTATTTTAAAATTGTATTTTTGCGATACTCCGTCGATGCGCGTATCAGCCGTATCCCGCCGTGTCGGCGTATCCCGCCGTATCAGATACGGGTACGGCAGCCTTCGCTGTGTATCGGAAAAACGTAGCTATATGTCATGTGGCATATTAGCACACCAATAGATATATGAATAGTATTATAGCTTACAAATCTGATACCTTAGTTTGCTTAGTGATCCAGTAGGTGATAACATTATCTGAAAATTGTTCTATGGTTGCAGGCAGATGGTTTCAAATCTTTTTTTTTTGACAATGTTCAAGTAAGTGCCTCTTGTGAGATTTTGTGCCTCCTTGTGCTTATATAAACTGCACATAATTATTCAGGGTGGGCTTTTTTATTTCTAATTAATATACATGTAAATGTTGGCATATCACCTTTTGCTTGCAAACAATAGATGATTAATCCATTTGCACGGTGAATACAATGTGTGACGACCACCTAATTTGAAAGGCAGACTGTATTCACAGCCAATTGTTATTTCTCTACTGGCCAAATATACAGGTTGCGGAGTTCTTGGCTCTAACTCTGACCTTTTTAGAGGGATTAAAGGATTAAGAATGTACAATCTGACCATTGCATCTTGGGATCTTGGTGAGTTTAATATATTCTTCCCGTTACTGTTTCTTTAGCTATTCTTATGCATGACTCAGGTTCCTGACTTCCTGTATGTTTATGTGGTTATGTGCATATCCATGCCATGTGTTTGAGTTTATTTTTGTTCTTTCCATGTATGAGATGGAAGGAGTGATGCTACAAACCAATGTCATGACTGATTCCGATCTTTGGTTTGTACTTATGCTCCATTCCCTGACTTCATGGTTGATTGATACACGGCTATTACTCTGTGCCACCTAAAGGAAAGCAGTGTGAAATGCCTTATAGGTTTCGTACTTTATATCATTTCTGTTATTTAACTGATAATACTGTTCCAATATAGTTGCAACAAAAAAGCGCTGAAATAATCGCAACACTATGCCAAGTAAGTTCGATTTCAAATTTTAGACTTCCCCTGCTTATACCCCTTAATTTGACTCCAAACCTACACCTTCCATCGTCACTACGATAGCTATAACATGTTCTTTTCCCTAAAAAATGTCCTTCCTCTTTTCCATAGTAAAGTAGCAGACTTATTTTGATGAGCAGTATCTGTTGAGCCTTCCTCTGCTATTCTTTGTATCTAATAATAGTTTTGCATCCAGAAAAAAATACTTTGTATATATTGTGGATGCTAACATGACGATGCAACATCTATAGTTTGAGGTGCCTTTCCTGTTTGATTGGTGGTTTGAGGCTTTGCGCTAATGACAATGAATATGCCAGAAGTAATTATGTGGGGTTTTGCTCAGCTTCTATTCAAAACATGACCCTAACTAGATTGCATATAAACTGGCCTTGAAATTTTGATGAAGAAGCAGCATTTAGTCAGAACTAAAAGCATGTTTAAATGAAGCGTTTGCCTTTGTTTTTATCCTAGAAAAAGTTTGACTGTGCTTAATGCTTCCTGGCATGCCAACCAACCAAGTTGTGTCAGACAGATGTGCTACCTACTCACATCTGCTAAACAATTTACCCCTGTGCAGAATACAGATTGATGTATGATTTTTTAAGATATTAGTTTCCATATCTCCTATGGTTTTAGGAATTGGTTTTGCTTTGACGTCCTAAAGCCATTTTGGTTATGTGCTCATATTCTGAAGCTTTTAAATTCTGAGGTGCTAACCTACTACAAATGCTATTGTTGGCAATCAACACATGTATTTTTGTGTTGTCCCTCCGATCAGTTCACAAATGGTCTCCAAGATCTATATTTGATCCAACAACAATGCTGGACTTAGGTGCCTGCAATGATACAATGTTAACTTACAGCAAAATAATATATTGAAGTTTGCTGCTCCATATTTCATCTCTATATAGTCTATGCTTGTTTTATTAGAGTCACGTTCTTGAAAGATTTGATATATAATGAAACAACTCTCGAATGAATTCTTTATATTTTCAAGTTTTTTCTGTACTGCAAGATTTGTTTAGTTCCAGTACCATCAGCTGAAGTTCAACAAAGAGGTCTTTAATCAGTCCAAAAAATGTTCAGAGCTGATAATCGTGCTTGGTCAAGCTTTAGTGTTGGCATATATGTTTGTTGCATTGCTCCGACGATCTTGATGTTAAGATTAATTATAGAAAGGCTCCGCCTACATTACATGTTATTATTTTTTTCTTACTTGTGTGGTCGAAATCAGATAATCAATATGAATTATATATGATTTCTGAACTGTAACTTTTGCACGTTGTTTGAAGTCATACTCCTGCCACAATGCTTTGCGTAGGCAGCAGGCCTGCAGCACCACTATGCACAGCTATTTGGCCTAGAAAGTCAAGCTAGAGGCTTCTACTCCCTTCCTAATCTTAGTTCTTTTCTTTAGTGTATTCAAATTGGAATCTCATATATTTGTAGTCTCAAATTTTAGCTTCTATGATGTATTCTATAACATATGCACATTTATATTTGTGATGAAAATTCATTGTCTTCATTGTATAAACACTTGAGAATTGGTTTACCTTATGCACTTATATATTCAACCGCGCATGAATACATAAACTTGATAACTAAACTTGATATTATTGTCTAATTATGTGTAAATATTAGGTCTGCATATTATATCATTGTCTTCATTGTCTAATTTCGCTTATAACTAAACTTGATATTATTGTAAATTATGTTTGCATATTAGGACTCTACTGTAATGTTATGACTACATAATATGTGCAAGAGCATAATGACCTCATATTTATATTTGTGGTAAAAATGTGTTATTTCTATCGGTATCCACTTTCAACTTGGTTTACCTGATTCACTTATAAATTCAGCCACGCGCCGCGCAAATAACTAGTACTATATAAGTATGGGCAACAGCCAACAACGGCACAAGAGCCAACGTCTCAAATAGGCTTGAAATAAAAGACCTAAAACGAAACACCATGGTCTTTTTTTTTTGAAAGATTAGACATGGTCTGTTTTATTCCATGCAGCAGAGCGAGTGCAAGAATCTTTCAGACGGTGATACAATACAGGAGTGGGAAACTGAAGTGATGGCTGTTGGCCTGAAAGAAATGGAGTGGCACTGTACTGCCGCGTTACAAAGTTATTATATTTTTATTACCCCAGCACAACTGCATGCGGCGCCGCGATGTCATCGAAGCGAGTCCATCACCATCAGGCGTCGCTGTGAGCAGAGTGAGGGTCGATGGTGTGGTCACGCAGCTTGGGGAAGACGGTGCCGTCGTAGATGCCCCTCAGGGTGTCCTTGTGGAGGTACCCGTGCCTGTCCTTGCCCAGGAAGTGGATCAGCTGCCACTCCGTCTCAGCTGCCGGCCTGCACAATTTTTTTTTTAAAAAAAAAGTGGTCAAATTTCACTTTCCGGTCTCGAAAAATCTGAGGCAATATACTTTATAGCTGGCGCAACAGGAATGCATGCGTTACCATGTCCAAGGTTTAAGGAGGTCCCTGTTCACGGTGAGCATCGTCTCTACCTCCAACCACGACAAGGCGTCCTCCTCACTGCGAGAGAACCTCTGGAATATCTTCTCGAACTTCTTGGGGACGAAGCTGAAAATGTTGCAACACGAAAGTCGTAAAGTCGACCCCCATTGTTTCTAGCTGTACCACAAATGCTGATTGTTTGAAGTTAGATGCAGAGCATATATTTCATTCAGTCTGAGAACATCATTTCTAGTGAAGCAATCAAGAAGTGTGCCAGCGAAGTAAGCCTTGTACAGGGACAGAGTCACAGAGACGATGCGTATGTTTGTATGTAAGTTCTGAGACTAAGTGCATACTTTCCCTTCTTGTCATAGGCGCCCGTGTCACTTGCATGGACCGCTCCGTGGATGTGGGACACATGGATATTTGTGCTCGGTAGTTTTCCAGGCTACAATTAGGAAACAGGATAGTGATTAGCGACCTGTGGCTTTTCAAGAAAAAAAAAGAAAGTGACCTGAGGCTGAAACAAAGAAAGATGTGAACATGAAGCACTGGAAATTTGCAAATTTGCCCGTTGGGATGAAATTGAGCGAGGCCACATACAGGGGTTGTCAAAGGACCGAAGTTGCGAAGACGGGGTCACATCCGATCGCGATAAAAGCTGTGTACGTATACCGGTATACGTGAATATCCAAGTACTCCCTCCGGTTTAGTAAAAGAAGTCGTTTAGGACAGCGACACGGTCTACAAAGTACAACTTTGACTTCTTATTTTTATAAAGATATTTATTAAAAACTAACATATGTATACTTTTATGAAAGTATTTTGCAAGACAAATCTATTCATGTAGTTTTCATATTTTCAAACTCAACGACTTAAAAGTTATTCACGATTTATATTCCCAATGTTTGACTCAAATCTTGTCCAAAACGACTTTCTTTACCGAACCGGAGGGAGTAATTAAGTTCTAGAATGAACCACATAGATATAGTTGTAACTTAAGAAAGCTATTAATAAGCTAGCACCTTTAATACTCTCAGTAATTGTAATAATGCCGTCTTTGTTCTCGTCGAAGAACTCCACGTGATGCATAAGGTCCGTCATGTTGGCGCCATAGGGTGACGCGGCCACATTCAGTTGCGCCCCTGGATTTAAATCAGAAACTTATATGTTAAAGATATAGATTTGGTAAAAACAACCCTGCCACTCTCGTCGAAACCTAGCTAGGGGCCACACATAAAGCCCTTGTTTAGTTCCAAAACGAAATCTTTTCACCCATCACATCGAAGGAGAATCTTAGATGCATGGAGCATTAAATGTAGACGAAAAAGGTGAAAAGTTATATGAATAGACTGTAAATCGCGAGACAAATCTAATGAGCCTACTTAATCCATGATTTGTAATAGTAATGCTACAGTAACCATCCGCTAATTATGGATTAATTACCCTCTAATTACCATCGTTAGATTGGTCTCGAGATTTTCAACCTATCCATATAACTTTCCACCCTTTTCGTCTACATTTACTAATCCTAAATTGGTAAAATCGAAACCCGAAATCTTTTCACCGAAAAGTTTTCACGAACTAAACACGGGCAAAACTGAACTTTGCCATTAATGCTAGCTTCTCCATGAAATGTGTGTTCATGTACTCGGCTGGGAACAGAGCACTTACAGCTGCAGCAAACGATCCATACAAGGAGCACAGAAGGCATCAACGCCGGCCACCGCGCTGCCATGGTCGTCGCTACCGCCGAGCTCTGTTGTTGTCAGAACTCTGAAGACTTAGAAGCACAGGTGGTGGTTGTTGTTGTGGTGGTGTATTGGCTTCCATGTCCTCTGGCTGCTTAAATAGCAGCCGGGACCGTCATGATCAGCATCGTTGATGCATAGCACCTTTTCTTTCTTCAGAAAAAAAAAATCATGGCACCTTTGCATGAGCATCACTGCGGGATTAAGGGCTTGTTTAGATTCCCCTTAATTTTTTTCATCCATCACACAAAGATAATCTCACATGCATGAAGTACTAAATCGTCTAAATTAGACGAAAAAATTAACTCATTATATGGATGGAGTGTATTTCGCGAGACGAATCTAATGAGCCTACTTAATCCATGATTTGCAACAGTAATACTACAGTAACCGTCCGCTGATTATTGATTAATTACCATCTAATTACCCGTCATTAGATTTGTCTCATGATGAGCATGATAGATCTATAATTAGTTTTAATAGTAGTATACGTTTACTACTTCTAAATGGTAAATTTTGCTTGATGTGACACTTAGCTACTCTCACTAAAAAATTTCACCCCATCTAAACACGACCTAAACTAGTCTTGGCCCGTTGCAAAATAGTGTCATTATTGGATGTCGTACCCTGAACCTAGATCCAGACCGTGGCAAACGTGTTATGCCCCTAGGATCACTAGATGCACAAATAGCCAGGATCTTTAGATACACAGAGAGTTCAAGAGATGCATATGCTCGGACTACCACTAGGGGTGAGAGATGATAGGAGAGCGGGGTCGTACCTTCGCCGTGGAGCGCAGCGACGGCGGCGGAGGTGCTCGGCCCGGCCATCTCGTTAGTGTGGTGGAGGTCTTGGTGTTGGCGGCTCTTCCCGTCGCTACGCCTACTAGAAGTAGAAATAGATCGGGAAAAGGACGAAAAATCGATTGAAAATCGAAAAAGAAAAGAAAACCGAAACCCTAACCCTAATCCTAACCCTAGATCTAGATCTAGGGTAAAAGAAAAGCAAAAGGAAAAGGAGGAAAAGGCCACCAGAGCCTCACCTACCTCGTCACCGGCCGGCGACCACCGCCACCGGACAGACCCGAGCCGCCGCCGCGGAACTTCACCGCGCGCGTGCGGGCTCGGGCCAAGGACGCCACCACGACACTCCTCGGCGGCGGCGCGCTCTCCCGCAAGGGGAACGCGCTCGCCGGCAAGGGGCGCCACGGCGGCGCCGTCGTCTTCTACAAGTCCGGCCGAGCGCTGGTCCTCCGGATCTCGCTGTGGGGGGAGCAAGGAGGGGAAAGGGGGAGGACGAGAGCATGGAGGGGGAGGGGACGCCGCGGCCGAGCGCAGGCGGCACCTCTCCTCACCGCCGCCGGCAGCGCCACGCCGGCCGCCAGGCGCGGGAGAGACGTCGCCGCCGCCTGCGGGCGAGAGAGGGGCGGGGGGGGGGCAAAAGGAAAGTGGCTAGGGTTTTTCCCCCGCCGGCCGCGCACCCTTTTATACCGCGCCATCAGCGCCGGGAGCGCCGCTCGGCCGTCGATCTTCGATCGGACGGCCGGCGGGCGTCGGCCGCTCGCGCGGGCCGGATTCGGCCCGAGAGGGGCGCGGCACTGGGCCGCCTCGACAGCCCAGCCGTTGGCTGCCGGGCCGCGGGCCCAGGCGCGCGCGCGATCACGGGCCGCGGGCCGTTTTCGCGTACGGGCCAAATGTGACGGCCGTGAATAGTGTCATTTTTCATTTATTCAAATGTTTTTCAGGGGTATATTTCATGTAATTTGCTAGTTTTTTGTATATTTTGAATTTCTATACATTTTGAACCAACGAGATAAATGTTTAGAAGTACAAAATTGAAAGTTTATGCCCCTGAACAGTAAAGTTTTATGAATTTTATTCATGTTTCCGCTACAAAGTTTAATATATTATTCTTTTAAATTTAATTTGAACCAACGGGATAATTAAATTTGAAAGAATGATTAAAGTTCTTTTTTGTACAGATTATGATATGATTATTTTCTGACCAACGTTGTTAATAATTATATCATGATTTAAAGGATATATGCTTTTATTTCTATTTCTGCCTAACGGTGATGTAGATTTAAATTGCATAAACAGTTGTATGTATTATTTTAACCAACGTTGGATTAATGCATGCAATTGTTATTTATTTTTCTCACCTTTAATTGTGAATTTCAGGAGGTTCCAACTTAATGGCTAGTCTCAAGGAGATTCCGGTTCTTATGGGAGAGAACTATGCAGAGTGGAGGAAAAAGATTGATTTCGCCTTCATCTGCAATGACCTTGAGTGGGTGACCACCACACCACAGCCAGAAGAGCCGCCGAAACCGGTGAGAGCTGAAAATGAGTCTGATGCAGACTGGGAGAAAAGGGAGAGGGATTATGCCCCTCTTGAGATGACTTACACCCTCTCAAATAGACAGTGGCTCAATGCCAATAAAAAGTGCATGGCATTGATAAAGAACACAATTGAGCCAGTTTTCTTGGGATCGATTGAAGAGTGTGTCTCCACTGCGGAGTACCTTGAGAAGATAAAGAGTCAATTCACTGGCTCTTCAAAGACTTATGGCACACATTTGCTAAAGAAGTTGGTCAATGAAAAGTATAATGGAGGGGGCATAAGAGATCACATCCTCAGGATGAGTAACATGAATGCCAAGCTAAGGCCACTTGAGCTGGACTTCTCTCCGAAGCACATGATTCATTTGGTTTTTGCTTCTCTCCCAAAAGAGTTTGAGAACTTTGTGATCAACTACAACATGCACCCGGAGCAGTGGGACATGGAAAAGACCATTGCTCAGTGTGTGGAGGAGGAGGAGAGGATGAAGAACTTAGCTGGTGGCTCTTTCAACTTTATGAGGGAGAAAAAGAAAAAGAACTTCCATGCTGGATCTTCCTCCAAGGCAAACGGCAAAGCTCCTATGCATCAGAATCAGCAGAGGGCTCCTCAGCCGAACAACAATGTGTGTCATCACTGTCACAAGGCGGGACACTACAAGCATAACTGCCCCGACTGGCTAAAGTCTGTGATGGCTGCTAAAGGTGAGAATGTAAATGTAATTTCATTTGTAAATGAATCCTTGTATACACAGTTTTCTAAATCTACATGGTGTATTGACTCGGGTGCAACTGTTCATGTTGCAAATTCTTTACAGGGATTCCGTTCGACAAGGACTACGCTAAGAAGCGCAAGATGTGTTGAGGTCGCGAATGGAGTGCAAGCAAAGGTGGAAGCTGTCGGCGACGTCTACCTCGACTTAGTTGATAGTTTTTCACTTTTGCTTAAAGACGTACTTTATGTTCCTTCGCTTCAAAGAAACTTGATTAGTATTTCGCGTTTGGACAAAGATGGTTTTAATTGTCATTTTGGCGATGGCAAATGTGCCATTTGGCTGAATAATGATTGTGTTGGTGTTGCATACCTTCATGATGAGCTTTATTTGTTATCCATACGTGATAAAGTGCATTCTGTGTGTAACGTGAATGTTGATGTATCCTTGTCAAAGAAAGCGACAAAGAAAAGAAAGAGAACTCAAGCTGAATCGTCGAAATTATGGCACTGTCGTTTAGGCCATATTTCGAGGGGAAGAATAGACAGACTAGTAAAGAATGAAATTCTACCTCCGCTAGAGTTCTCAGACTTAGAACAATGCGTAGATTGCATTAAAGGAAAATTTGTAAAACAAATTAAAAAAGGAGCCAAACGAAGCGCGAGAAATCTAGAGATAATCCACACTGATATTTGTGGACCGTTTCCTGTGAAAAGTGTGGATGGTTACGACTCGTTTATAACATTCACTGACGATTACTCCCGGTTTGGCTACATTTATCCAATTAAGGAAAGATCGGAAGCATTGGATAAATTTAAAATATTCAAAGCAGAAGTTGAGAACCAACTAGAAAAAAGAATTAAAATAGTAAGAAGCGACCGTGGAGGGGAGTACTACGGTCACCATACCCCATATGGCCAAGTGCCTGGACCTTTTGCAAGGTTCTTACAGGAAAATGGAATAAGAGCCCAATATTCTACACCGGGCGAGCCTCAGCAAAATGGAGTAGCTGAAAGACGTAACCGTACCTTAATGGATATGGTGCGAAGCATGATGAGTTACTCCACCTTACCAATGGGATTATGGATGGAGGCGTTAAAAACCGCCATTCATATTTTAAATAGAGTGCCTAGTAAGTCGGTGCCTAAAACACCGTATGAACTATGGACAGGGAGAATACCTTCCCTGAATCACCTGAGGGTATGGGGGAGCCCTGCTGAAGCTAAAGTATTTAACACAAAAATTGGGAAGTTAGATCCAAAGACAGTGAGCTGCCATTTCATTGGCTATCCGGAAAAGTCAAAAGGTTTTCGTTTCTACTGTCCTAACGGATATACAAAGTTTGTAGAAACGAGACACGCTGTTTTTCTAGAGGATGACATGATGAGGGGGAGCATGGTTGCTCGAAAGATTGATCTTGAAGAGAAGCGGGTATATGTACCTACTCCAATGGTTCAAGAACCTTACTTCGAGTTACCTGTTGTAGCTGCACCGACAGCACCTGCGGTTGTGATTCCACCGATAGCTCCTGCAGTTGAGATGCCAGCGCCTGCTGTGATTCCTCCTATGGCAACCGTGAGTGAAAATCTAGAACCTGTCCTTCAGGAACTGATAGAAACTACTGTTGCTCATGGGGTAGAGCCACCGCAGCCACCGCCTATAGAAAATGTGCCAGAAATGGTGATAGAAAATGTGCCAGAAATAGTGGTACAAAATGTGCCAGAAATAGTAGTACAAAACGTACCAGAGATTCAAGCACAAAATGTACCACAGCAAGAGGGCCTGAGAAGGTCTCAAAGAACCAGGAGACCTGCAATCTCCGATGACATCTATGAACTAAATAATTTAATAGAAGTTAATATGGAGGGTGATCTCACGACATATGAAGAAGCCATGAGTAGTCCTCACTCATCGGAATGGCAAAAGGCCATGGAAGAAGAGATGAGGTCAATGTGTTCCAACAATGTTTGGAAACTGGAGAAAATTCCTAAAGGAGCCAAAACAGTAGGCTATAAATGGGTCTACAAAACAAAATATGACTTCAGAGGGAACATAGAAAAGTACAAAGCAAGACTTGTGGCAAAAGGTTTCATGCAAAGAGAAGGGATAGATTATAAAGAGACTTTTTCTCCGGTCTCTTGTAAAGATTCCTTCAGAATTGTGATGGCGTTAGTGGCACATTATAACCTGGAATTACATCAGATGGATGTAAAGACGACATTTCTCAATGGAGAATTAGAAGAAAGAGTTTACATGAGACAACCTAAAGGTTTTATCATGGAAGACAAAGAAGATATGGGGTGCCGTCTAAAGAAATCCATTTATGGATTAAAGCAAGCCTCTAGACAGTGGTATTTAAAGTTTGACAGCGTCATAAAGAAATTTGGGTTTATAGTGAACGTAGAGGACAACTGCGTTTACGCGAAATTTAAGAAAGGGAAATTTATTTTCCTAATCTTGTACGTGGATGACATTTTGCTTGCTAGCAGTGATGTCAGTCTGCTACTGGAAACAAAGAAATTTTTGTCCACAAATTTTGATACGAAAGATCTTGGTGAAGCATCATATGTTTTAGGCATAGAAATTCACCGAGATAGAAGGAATGGGGTATTAGGATTATCGCAAAAGGCATATTTAGAAAAAGTTCTAAAGAAATTCAATATGCATGCGTGCAAAGCCACACCTGCACCTATAGTTAAGGGCGATAAATATGGGAGGTTTCAATGTCCCAGAAACCAATACGAGCTCGATCAAATGAAAGCGGTTCCATATGCTTCGGCTGTTGGAAGCCTACAGTATGCGCAAGTATGCACTCGCCCTGACTTATCTTTTGTCACCGGGTACTTGGTAGATACCAAGATAATCCAGGCATGGAGCACTGGAAAATGGTAAAGAAAGCTTTGCGTTACGCGCAAGGCACAACAGGTCTCATGCTTACATATACAAGATCTGACTTCTTAGAGATAAAGGGGTATGCAGATGCAGATTATGCGGGAGATATAGATGACAGAAAATCCACCACGGGTTATGTGTTCACTCTCGCAGGAGGAGCTGTCTCATGGAGAAGCTCCAAACAAAGTATCACTGCATCATCTACGATGTATGCAGAATTTATAGCGTGCAATGAGGCCTTGGGGCAGGCATTGTGGTTTAAGAAATTTGTACCCGGTCTAAGAGTGGTTGGTAGTATTAAAAAAAAACCACTAAAGATGTACTGCGACAATCAGGCAAGCAGTATTCTATGCTCACAACAACAAGTCTAGTAATGCTTCCAAACTAATTGAGATAAAGTATTATGTTGTGAAATATAAAATCCAGGGTCGCACCATAAGTCTCGAGCATATAGGGACAAAGGATATGCTTGCGGATCCGCTAACGAAAGTCTTACCACCCAAAGTGTTCAAGGAACACTCAGCCGGCATGGGATTAAGGGAAAGCCTATGATCCTTGGATTACAAATGGCCCGAAAAGAAGAAAGCTTTGTTGTTTCAGAAATAGAGAGATGAGTTGTAGCTGGTTGATTCTATCGGAAAATACCGTGACGATGAAGCATGCTCTACGCGTCCATCTGTGATGAGACAAAGTACTTTGAAAAGTGTCCTTTCGGAGTACAAAAGTTAAAAGTGAGATCAAGGGGGAGAATGTTAGGTTGATCTCCCTCCAGTGGCCCCAACGGCCCACTGGGCCCTCTGATCTGCGCCCTGATCGGGGGCGCACCAACCCTAATGGTTGGCGGGCCCCTGTCGCGCTGCACTACATATAGGGGTGGGGCCAACGGCTCGACTCACGAGGTTGGCCCGAGCCGCCAGCCCCCCATGCACACACCCACCGATCCGGATGGTGCAGAAGCGACAGGGGCCCGCCAACCATTAGGGTTGATGCGCCCCCGATCAGGACGCAGATCAGAGGGCCCAGTGGGCCGTTGGGCCCACTGGAGGGAGATCAACCTAACAAAACGCACGTCAACTAGGGCGGGGCAGGTAATAAGGTTCTTCGGTGCTTATTATTATTTTTTTGTTAAAAATCGGTCTGGCCACGTTTTCGGATAGAGATGGCACTATGGCAGAGACATGTTGTCTACGCCGATGTCAACAGAGTTCGGCGACGTGAAGCACGCTGGCGGATGAAGACGGAGCAGCAACTGCCACGTCGCTCCGAAAAGGAGGGAAAACTGGGACTCTGGCCTTGCTGATTGTTAATTTGGTATGTGTGTTCGTTTGTGACTTCGCGTGCCTCGTGATTCATGGTTAGCACTTGGTTTCTTCTGGGTGCCTTCTCCCTAGTTGTCTCTCAGATTGAATATTTGTAAGGAGAAATCCTGATCATGTTCCTCATAATGACCATATCAAAACTACCGGTGAAGAGTGGTTTTACATGCAGACTCTTTATTTTTTTTAGAAAAAGTTTTTTTGGGACAGTTTTTTTTTTAGAAAGAGTTTGGAAAGAGTTCTTGGCATATATATATATGCCCCAAGTTATTCACTTCAAATTGGAACTCTAAATCGTGAACTAAAAGTCAATAGGTTTCTCACCAGGTTCTAAGTGGATCTCCCACTTACTATGAGGGCTCGTAGTATTGCTAATTAGTGTACTCCCTCTGTTTTAAGGAAATATATATGACATGTAAAAGAAGAGATTATTTTTAGCAGTAGGTGATGTCTCTCCACAGCAAAGCATCTATGTTGTTTTTTTAACCTCACCCTCTACTAGCATCTACATTTGAATCATTTTTTTTTATTTTCTGAACATTTTGGTAGATTCTATCTATAAGTATGAGTCTTCTGAGCATGGATGCTCAGAATTTTCAGCTAATTATTATTTGACTAATAGGTGATGCGTCCATCAATATGGGACTACCATTTCAAGATTTGCCAATTGCAATTGATCTATTCTTTATTTTCATGTATTTTGTATTGGTGATTCGTACTGAAAGTAGTGTGCATAGATGGTGATACCAAGCCAACAATGCTCAAAGAATCTTATCTTCTTTGTTTTTTTTTTTTGTAAGGAAGGGATGACACTGTTATTATATGAAGTGCATGTTTGCAAAGATAACGTGGCACATATACTAATCAACAATGGAATGAAATAGAGTTTTAATCCACTAGGAGTACAACACATGATACTGGCTGACTGATTGGTGCTCTGCTCTGATTGCTGCAGAAGACAGAAGTCTGATCACGTATCACTGTGGAGAGATTTCCTTCTCTCCTCGAGCTCAACGAATATTGTCCCGTCGTAGATGCCCCTCGCACGCTTCTTGGTCAGAAACCCATATCTGTCGTGGGCGAGCTGGTAGATCAGTTGCCACTCGGCCTCAGCAGCAGGCCTGCGCAGCAATTTTTTTTTTAACAAAATGTTGTGAGCAAAGCACCTCTTCACATTTTAATGATAATGATTAGATGCAAAGAAATTAAGCATTACCACGATGCAGGATCAAGAAAATCCCGGTTGAATATGAGCATTTCCTCTACCTCGGGTAGTGTTAAGGCGTCCTGTTTGATGTGAGCATGCTTCTTAAATATTTCCTCAAACTTTTCCTGAACAAACCTGATAGTTGGAACACGTACGATAGGCAAGTCAGTGAATCCTCTGCTGTGGCGAATGATTAGTTATTGCATTTTTGTTCTTCTTTTCCTTATCTCGGAACACCTAGATTTTTTATAGGAGCCGTTTATGATTTGTAGTTAGGTCCTGTATGTACACTGGAAATTAAATTGAATAACATGTTTTTATTTGCTAAAACTGTATTCTGTGAGGCAAATGACATTTATTAATTAGTAGACAAGGTATATCTCCTCTTCTACCTTCCTTTGGAATCATAAGCGCCCGTGTCACTTCCATGAATTGCTCTGTGGATGTATTTCACGTGGATATTAACATAAGGTGGAAGTGTGCCCGGCTGCATTATATTGAGCGACGAAGATTAGTAGAATATATAAACCATATGTAAGTGTGTGCTTGTCTGAACGTGCTGGAATTCTGAAATATAAATCTGTACACTGATAAAAAGAGGTTTACAGGATTTGTGAAAGGGGCAAGAGCGCCATGGACCGTCGAGGCAGCAGCACTAGAGAAGGCAATTTCGCATCCGACCGCAACAAATCCTATTACACAATTTGCAAGATTACTTGGATTTTTTTAAAATGAAATCCAATAGTTGGAAAATTATACTGTAGCTCAAAATAGCAGCAGGTATGATTGAAGTTTTGAGGAACGAATGAACACGGATAATGAGAGCTCAACCACATGCCAATCAGCTCAAGGTAGCGCATATAGGCATATATAGCTACATACAATTCACGGTACAGGTCTTGTACAGCTGAGAAAGCAAAGATCACCTTGGAAAGTCTCCAGAGGAGTGATGATGCCGTCTTTGTTCCTGTCGAAGAAGGACACATGCTTCTGGAGTTCTGTCATATTGGAGCTAGCACCATCAGCTAGTAGTGCTCTCGCACTCACCTTCCCAACTTAATAAAACACAAAGAACGAAAAAGGATTAGTAACTTATTAAACTCACTCCATTCCCGCCAAAAAAAACTTAAACTCACTCCAAGTACGACACTAATTCAATAAGCATCAGCGATTTGGATACAAAATGGCAAATCATCCTTACAGCAGCAGAGGCTACATGTCAACAACACAGACAGAATCGACAGCACTTGTAGGGAAGCAGCAGCTCGCTGCCTGGCCACCATTGCCGCCGGCGAGTTTGGTGTTTCTTCTCCTGATGCGCGGTTGTGGTAGATGAGCACAGGTAGCAGTACCAGCACTCATCTTTGCCCTGCTTAAATACCTGCAAGGACTGCGTAGTAGATGGCACTAGACCTCTCACTGGATGTTGTTGTGGGCTTGTGGCCTGTGGTAGATGCTACTTTGGCAAGCAAAACGACGTTCCGATATGTACAAATCAGTCTTGTTCCATTCGATACAGGAACGACACGCCCCTGTCGTAGAGTGATCGAGATGGAAGTGGCTGGAAGGTTGGAGCTGAGCCGCTGTTTCTTTAGAGCATCTCAACAATTTCTCTTTCCCTATTTTTTTCATCTTATAGAGGAATCTCCTTTCACATTTTCAGTGTTTTGAGAAAAGAGGCCAAAATCAGTCTCCATTTCTTCTTTCCCCTTTCTTCTTCCTGACTTGTGGGTAGCCTTTCTTTTTCCTCTATCCCCCTCTGCTCTCAAGCTCTCCCCTTCATCTGCCCGCTGAGGCGCGCCCACCACAAGGCGAGCTCGCGACCGGCGACAGCAGCGCTCCGTAGCCTCACGCGGGCGGGCTCACGGCCGACGGCAGCGGTGCTCTGCGGCCGGCGGCCAGCGCCGGTGCCCGCTTCCAGCACAATGAGCCAGAGATGACCGGCCGGCGAGGCATCGCTGGGGCTCCAGTGCGAGCAATGGGCGGGAAGGCTGAGGAGAAACGGTGCAGATCGTGCGGTGGAGAAGAAAATAAGAAAAAGGAAAGAAAATGGAGGAGGTGGATTGAGAAAAGAAATAGGAGATGGAGAGAAAATGAAGGGTAAGGGAAAAAGGGGAAGGAAGAAGAGATCTGTTGGAGATGATTTTTTGCTCTTTATTTCTCTATATAGATGAACAGTGTAAAGGGGAAAAGGGATAGAGGAATCGTTGAAGATGTTTTTCGTTCTAACCATTGGTTAGAGACGCATGGCGCAACTTTGGTGCAGAACCGGCGCACGGCAAATCTCTAGACACGGCATAGATCAGGTTTCCAGTAGTGCGGACACAGCTCCGAGGCGTGTGGCACGACGGCCGGGTACACAACAAACAGAGCAGCAGGCAGGCAAAGGCTACCGAAAGAAAAAGGAGACAGGCCAGGCCTGTCGATAGCTATACGGTGTGAATGTGAACGGGCCTCAACTGGTGACTTGTCGATCCGCTCATCGTGATTTTGATTCCTCTCAAAGGAGAGGAGTGGCCGGTTCAACAGAGGAAGGAAGATGAGCAGATTGACAGGTGGCCAGTTCAATACAGAAAGGGAGAGGAGTGGATTAGAAGAAGAAATGCTTTGTTTACTCATTGACAGGTGGATTCCATGTGTCAAGAGGAAGGAAAAGGGAAAGACAGAAGTGACTAATAACTCCCAATAAGCGGCATGGGAGCACAAATGGATAAAGAAAAAAACACAACATGTTTTGTTATTGCTATTACATGACACCATCTGTTCGAGCAAGACTGATTGGTTAGTATAAGACTTTGACCAATAATTACTTTAATGTATGATAAAAAATGTAATAGTACAAATATTATCGGTATAAATCTACATGAAACTATTTAATCTATCTGAATAAATTTTGTCACAGAGTGCTAAAAAACATCATAAAGCAGTGTCTATGACAGTTTCAGAAAATATCACGGATTGAGCATCACAGATGAAATGGCACGACAGTTTAGCAAAATTCATCACAGATTGGAGCAATTTGTGACGTTTCTTAACCATCATAAATTGAGCTCCAGGTTGCGCAACCCATCCCAAGCCCAATTTTAATAACGAAAATAAAAATCATAGATATCGTCATAGATTGTATACCCATGCGGCGTGGCTACTGACATGGATAGTGACGTGGCTGACTGGCTAGCTGCTAATATGGCTATTGACGTGGATGATGGCATCATCATCACAACCTATTTTACTAATGGGCCAATATCAAAAGCATGCCACCAATCTGGGCCAAATATTCTCTGGCCCACTGGCTCGTGGCAGACCTTCCCATGGGAGACCTTGACCTCAGGTAAGGTCTGGAGAAATAAGGACGGAGGAAGAAGGAATATGCGCGGCTGCGGGCATGTATAAGCATCAGACCGTTTTGACGGACCTATTATGCTAAACATGTGAATCGACTCATTTATTCTGTTGTGAAACACATTGTCAACGGTTGAATCTTCTTCCTCTCACGTTAAGCACGTGAACACAAGTATACAAGTGGAAAAAAACAATATAGGTGGAGCTTTTCTTTATATTATTCAAATTGAGATATTACAATAGGGGTGCCCCTTCCGATATACTCCCTTAGTATCGATTTATCTGTCGCGCAAGCTACAGGCAGCTGTCCCGCGTTATCTGTCACCGGTCCCAACTCCCAACACGGGAACCACGCAGCGCGTTAAGGGCAGCTCCAGTGTTGCAAAAATGAGGGTGCCGAGAGAATCTTCTGAGGTGCTAGACTAATGCCAAGCACTGGAGAGCTTGGATGCTAGAGCTGAAGGCTTAGCAGAGGTGCAAAAGTCAGCACCCGGTGCTTTGAATAAAAAAATATTTTTCAACAGCAGTACCCTCTGTCCCTATGTGACTTTGTGTGTCCTGCTATTGGCCTCCTACCAAACTGGAGTAACTTCTCTCCTATTATTCTACTGTGGGCTCAGTTTTTTACAGTATGAAGAGTGCTAGAGCGTTGGAGGAAGAAAGCAATTTTTGCTAACGTATGATGTGGTTGTTATAAGCACTTTGATGGGTGCCAAGGTGGTGTTTAGATGGGAAGGTGAAAATTTTTTTGATGTCACATCAAAGGAAATTTACCATTTAGGAGTAGTAAACGTAAACTATTGGTAAAACTAATTACAGATCTAGCCAGCAAATCGCGAGACAAATCTAATGACGGGTAATTAATTAAGAATTAGCGGACGGTTACTGTAGCATTACTGTTGCAAATCGTGGATTAAGTATGCTCGTTAGATTCGTCTCGCGACATACACTCCATCCATGTAATGGATTATTTTTTTGTCTACATTTAGTACTTAATGCATGTAAGATTCTCTTTGACGTGATGGGTGGAAAAAATTTCAGAAGGCACCTAAACACGGCCCAAACACTGTGGATGCAAGAAATTCGCGTGTGGTCCCAAAATTTCTGGATGCAAGAAAAAGTTCAGTTTGGTCCATATATGGAAAGGGAAGGATATATCTACGGGAGAAAAGCCGCGTGAAGTGGAACCAGAACTTGGCAGCGACGGAGGTGCTTGCTCCTCTTTCTCCATGCCAAGTGACCGGTGACGGAGGTGGTCGTGGCTCCAGCGGTCTAGCCTCCAGTTTGGGAGTACTGGATAGGGACGGGCCCTACCACGGGAGCAGGCGGCTGCCGGCTGGTGTCCTGCTACGCGCGGGGTCGAGACTCGAGAGTGCCATCTGCCATCTGCGGACTGGAAGTCTGGAACAGGGAAGGTTGGGGTGAGGGGCAGACATGGCGTCCTTTCGATGGAGAAGAAAGACTGGCACACTAAAGGGGCATTTGTGTCTTTTTACATCTGTATTGGAGAATTTTTGTCCAGCGACAGATAAATCGACGGAGGGAGTATATACTTCGAACCAACGACGAATCTAGAATTTGAAGCTAGGGTGAGCCAAGAGACATTTTTTTTACCTTGATATACAGTAACTACAGTAATATAAGAGTAAAATTAGACTTTTCTTCGAGTTTAGGGGTGTTATATCTCTAGTTTCATAGTTGGAGGAGCAAAATTGTCCTTTTCGACAGTTTAGGGAGGTTAAACAGACTTTTTAAGAAAAATCAAAGGGTTATAGCTCTTTAGGCTGAATCTTAGGGTGGGTCGTGGCCCACCCGGCCCACCCACTAGATATGCCACTGCTTCGTACTAAGCCTAAAGTTTTAGCAAGAACACTCAAGAAATTGGATAAAGAGTAAGACATCTAGTCCAACTCCGTACTTTTCTTTTGGAACTGTTCGACTGTTTTACAACGAATCCGTCCGGTCAGAGTCAGCTAATCGGTCAGTATGGTAGGACCGTCGCAGCACTGCCCGTGGCGGGAATGAAGCTTTGGTAGCGCCACGACAGAAGACTGCTACTTAAAAAAAAGTAGTTTGGCACAAATTATTTTAAAACAATTTAAATTAAAAAGAATTATAATCGTTTCTAATAATTCAACCAATATCTGGGCCTTAGCGTCCGAGCAGCAGCACCCTCACCAGCACGAAGGCAAGCACGGCCATGACGACCGCCACCAGCGCGTCGAGCTTGGCGCGGCGGGCAGCCCGGGCCCGGGCCCGCCTCCGCCGCTCACGGTAGAGCTGCACGGTCGCGGCGTTCTTTTCCTCCGGCCTCGCGTCCCGGAACATGTCGAAGAGCCTCTGCCGCAGCTCCGCCGACAACCGGCCTGAACTCCAGCCACCCGTGCATCCCGTGCTTCCGCACCAGCGCCTTGTAGATCTTGTGCAAGGGGTCGATGTCCAGCCTGAGCTCGAAGTAGCGGTGTCGTCGGGTCTTGCAGATGTAGCGGCCGTGGCCCACGGATAGGGCGCGAAGCCAGGATTCGCCGGCAGGGGGGGTGCTTGCTCTTCTTCCTCCTCCAGCCCCTCCTCTCCTTTTTTCTCCTCAAACTCTTAGGAGGGGCTTAGAGAGGGCTTCAGGAGGATCATGCCGGTAGGGGGGGGGGGGGGCTGGAGCCCCTCCCGCCCCACCGCTGGCTCCGTCCCTGCCCACTGGACCAAACGCCGAGGCGGTCGCTCACCAGCAGGCTCGGGCTGCCTCGGAAGCTGAACCTTCGCCGCGGATCCTGAAGGCGAACCGCTTCGGGCCGTTCTCCGGCGGGGGGACGATCGACGACGTCCCACTGCCGTTTCCGACGACTCGTCTGCTCGTCCTTGCCCATAATTAGGCGTGTCACCCACCCTGCCTGCCTACAATTGCAAGTCAAGTTTACTTGATTATCGCGTGCAGCGCAATGCATGAATCCGCTTGTACAAAGAATAGACATGTTTGGTTTTTTACCTGATGATGAGGGGAAGGGAAGGACAGCACCGGGATATACCAAGAAAGATCGACTGCCGCTTTGGAATCTTGGCTTATCAGCCAGCCAAATTTTTTCTCTTAAAGAACACTATTCAATTAGTCTGAATCACAGAATCTACCTGCGAAACGAACAAAACGTAATAATGCTCCAGTAGGTTGGACGAATCTGGCTTTCCAGGGAGTCTCGTCACCTATTTGAATTTCTGGAATTATAAAAGGTTGTGACGACGTGTATATGTATACCCCAGCCATGGACGGAAGGAAACATATTTGGAATCTTGTTTATTATCTTCTTGTTCTATCTACGGATATGAATCGGAAGGAAACATGTCCCGTTCGATTGTTGAGTCCACTACTCCAGCCCAGATACACGCACACCAACTGTAAAAGGGCTGTTGTCCGGTGATCCTTAGTATCGACAGCAACAACAAAGTGTAACATACTAACATAATGCAAGCATACTGATATTTTCTAACATCAAGGAATAAAGCCCTTGTATCTACTCTCCTCTTTTAATCTGCCCCTTGATATGTGGTCAAAATCGGGATAATCTCAGGATAAGAATGGATCTTGATAACCTTCCGAAGTGTTGCTTGCTCTATCTTAATCCCAAGATCAACCTGCCATATCTTCAAAAACTTAGGGCAAGTTTGGTTCCTTTGCCTGCTTGCCTTGCCTCTACTTGCTTAACAAGGTTATCATATCCTTGCCAATGCCGGAGAGAGGATCTAGCTCACCTAGTTTGCTGAAGAAAAACCTTAACAACACAAGCATCGAGGCAAGCGGCAAGAGCACCAAACTAATATATTCTTGCCTAGCCAGGCAAGGCAAAGGCTAGCAAGGGATCCAAACTTACCATTAGCCCTTATGTGTTCCTGGAGGATTGCTTGTCAAGGATGAGCACGAATAGGCATCATGGGCCCCTAGACCGATCAACTTGGTCTCCATGGGCGAATTGGCCCAAGCCCTTTCTGGGTCATTGGACCTTTGGGTTTCTCTGGGTTATCATTGGTTTTGGGCATCACCGTTTATGCCCCAATTTAGTCCAAAAATGCTAATAGAAATCATTAAAAAAATGCATTTGCCAAAATGGCCCAATTATGAGTACAATCAATCATTTTGATATTAAATTTATGGTAATACTGAAGATAAATGGGAAAAAACGTGCCATTAACGAGTGCCAATAACATCAACATGTAGCATATCTCCTATATTGCTCCTTTTCTACTTTGAATATCTCATCCAGTCGACATATTAACTCATCAAATAAAGATGGGCTATGAAATCTTGCTATTGCCTCAAGCTAGCAAATTCTCCATTTTCATTCATCATCCTACCGCCTGTCTACATTGATAGAACTACCAAATTCTTTAAGTAAAGCAGTTACAACAATATGCATGATACACAATCTAGTTTCTACTTTATTTTTTATATTTCTTGCAAGTTATAGCCTATGAAAGTCTATCCAGTAATGTCACCAACAAATATGTAAATGCAACACTTACTAGACAATAGAAGGGCATTAATGCTACATTTCATGCTAATTTTGCTATTCCGATCCAGCACGAACCCTAGCCTCTTCAAACCCTTATAAACTGGGGAGTCGAGGAAAATAGTTGGGTAGATCGTAGGAGTTACGTCCAAAGCAATTTCTCTTCGTTTCTCCTTCAAGTCGGGTGGAGGATGGGGTGGATCTAGAGAGGCACATAGGGGGACAACACCATGGGAGACCTTGACATCGGGTAAGGTCTGGAGTAAGAAGAACGGAGGAAGATGGGAGGTGCGTGGCTGCGGGCCTGTATAAGGCTAGGTCGTGCCACGATCTTTCTTGGCACGACTTAGTATGTCCAGTCTCTTAGTCGGCCAGCGTGGTATGGCCGTCACGCATCACAGCACTGTGTGGTGTGACTGAAGCTTTGGTCGCGCTACAGGCTATGTTGTGACCAAAAGGCTAATTCTTAAAAATTTAGTTTGAAACTGATTATTCTTAAATTTTAAAATTAAAAAGGCCCACCATCAACCAATTTATGTGCCAATGACATTGACTCAACAAGGGCTCGAGAAAAGGCCCGAATTTGTCTGTACCTACAGGGCTACACGGGCACTAGCCCACTCCAGCCCAGATACAAGCACACTAACTGGGCTATTGTCCAGTCCAGTGATCCTTCGTATCGGCAGCACCAGCAAAGTGTATTATGCCCTTGTTTAAGTTGCAAAACGAAATCTTTTCATCCATCACATCGAAGGAGAATCTTAGATGCATGAAGCATTAAATGTAGACGAAAAAGTTAAAAGTTATATAGATGGGCTGTAAATCGCGAGACGAATCTAATGAGCCTACTTAATCCATGATTTGCAATAGTAATGCTACAGTAATCATCCGCTAATTATGGATTAATTACCCTCTAATAACATCGTTAGATTGGTCTCGAGATTTCCAACCTATCCATATAACTTTTCACCTTTTTCGTCTACATTTGCTAATCTTAAATTGATAAAATCGAAACTCGAAATCTTTTCACCGAAAAGTTTTCACGAACTAAACACGGCCTATGCAAGCTGCAAGCATACTGATATTTCCTAACATCAAGGAAGTCCTGCTCTCCTCTTTCAATCTGCCCCTTGTGGTCAGAAACGCGCGAACCACGAGACGGCGTCCTCGCCGGCGCGGCAGAGCGGGCAGGAGAGTCTGCTCTGGTCGAACCAGCCGTCGAGGCAGGCGGCGTGGAAGGCGTGTCGGCACGCGAGCGTGCGCACGCGCTCCCCCTCCGCGATGGCCGACAGGCACACCGCGCAGTCGCCGGCGGCGGCTCCGTCCGCGATAGAGACGCGGGACGTCCCGAGATAGTCCACGAGCGCCACGAGCGCGTCGAGGCCGGAGAAACGGGCGGCGTTCGGGTTCGCGCCGGCAGACGGGGATGAGCTGAGGGCGGAGAAGAGGGACGCGAGAGCGGAGGCTATGGACGCCAGGAGGAGCAGCGGCAGTGGCGCCGCGCCGGAGACGTCGTGGAGGCCGCTGGAGAGGCCCATGGCGAGTGATGAGGGCGCTCTCTGTCTCTGTTGCTGGGGTAGAAGCGTGTGCGCTTTTTAATTTCCTTTCCTGCTGGTATTTTCTACTCTGATGATGGCAACCGTGCGAGTTGCCCTGGATCACTATGGAAAGGCTGACGGACGGAAGGGTGGGGTTTTATAGCGGCGGTTGGAGATTGGTGGGTACTGGCCACTGCAGAATGATCAGGACTTCTTCGTTCTAGGTGTTTCGTGCAAATGCTTGGTGCTGTCGAAGCAGGGTCCAAAGATTTAATGTCGATTACGGACCATCAACATTTTCCAATAATGCAACACTGATGCTACTACTCCAAATGAATATGTGCAACTTCATGTTCACCGTTTCTCTCACCATCGTGACCATCATTTTTGCCCCCGGAAGCTGAGTTACAACTGTTTTTTTTAACATAATAGAACCGCATATGCTCATGTATAAATGCAAGCACACTCATCCTTATAAACACACATACGCAATTCTACCTAGCTGATGATTTTTTCCGAAACATAGTACAATCGCATATGCTCATATATACATGTAAGCTATATACGTGTGATGACCTTCGAGAGATTCAGCCAACAAATTTCGAGATTGACGAAGTCGCTACAGTTGCCTCGCTATCGACCGACACGTGTCACTCACCACGCTAAAAAAATAATGGTGGTTAAATTTTAGAATAAATCAAGTACGGAGTAAAATGGGATCACCTGTGCATAAGGACTCAAATCTAGTCGGGCAAGTTTCTCTATAAGAAATATTACCGACTCGAATGTAGTCCGGCTGTTTTTTATCCCTGTTGTAGGCATTATATTTCGTATGGGACACACAGCATATGAAGCTAGCTACAATTCCACTATCAGTATGCATAGATGGTGAGTCAAAGTTGCGAAACATTGCCACTTGGCTAAGAGGGCTGCGAATTCTTAAGAAATCATTAATGATTCAAACTTGTCCAGTATAAAATAACTTCATAATTGGATCCAGTGATAGTAAGCGAAAGTTGTAAGAAGCCATAGCAAACGGACATATATGATGTTAAACTATACGGACTTCTAGAAATTGATGGTCAGCGATGGAAAAGATTGGAACAAAGCTAGAATGAAAAGTAATATGAAACTAAAAGGATAACGGTAATCATAGGTACTCCAGCTTATTGGGTTTCAATTTTTTTGAAACAACGGATGTTAATTACAACTTAATAGTGTGGTCGAGATTACTTGCGTGCGTAAAAGCGAAGATTTGTTAACTTTTTAAGTGCTGGTAGGTAGATACACATCAATTTTAATACTTTTGTGTTTTGACAAGTCGCAGGATTCATGGTGGCCTATCATTTACACTGACAATGACACAAATATTTGTTGGAAAACATCAGTTTTATTTATTTTTTTTGGGAATTTCCAGAAGTATCCTAGAAGCTGTCTCCTGTCCGGCCATGAACAAGGGGGTTCGCCTAACAAAATCGTAAAGACATACTTCATTAATTCATTTCTTCTTCTTTTGGAGCGTGACTTTTACAGTCTCTATAAATTTTGCATAACCTTCTCCCCTACCGTTTCATGTTGCACCTATATTTTTTATATTCTGCAATTTTTCAAGTATATTTCGTGAACCAGAAAACTTTACGTTGAAGTATTGTTATGGGTGAATAAAAGTAACTGAATATTGATTGAACTGCTTTTCTTAGACTTGCTAATGTCAGCTCAACATGAAAACACGTGGCGCTATGCCGCTATATATATACCCACTGTAGAGACCATAAGGGCAGTCCCAACCCTCCAAGTCAGCTGGTTTCCATAGAATTTATAGGACGCCATGTCATCAAAAATATGAGGTGGCAGCCAATTTAACGAGGGGAGAGAGCAAAAACGCAAGACATCGTTTCTCATATGAGAAACGAAGTCGGCTCGTCGACCAACGCACGAAGAAACGAGTGATTCTGCGTTGAGCGATCTGCGTTTCTTCAACAACGCCTTTTGTGGGACCCACTCGTGGACTGCCATAGCTAGGAGCTCAGGACCTTCGTCACCGGCGAGACGCCGCCGCTGACCTCACTACCAAGATGGCCCGCCGCCGTGCCCCTCGGAAGCTCGCCGTGCATGCCGTCGCCATAGCCCCCTCGGTCGAAGCTCGACCCTGGCCTTGCCCGTCGGCTGGCCACGGAGGTCTGCGCGCGGCTTAGACGCCAGCGCGGCGTCCCCAGCCTGAGGACTCACCCACACCAGACTGCGCTCAAATCCCACCCGCCGCGTTGTCGCCCCTCCGCTCGCCACGGTCGCGCGCGCTTTCAGGCACCACCTCCATCGCTGGCTGGTGCCCCGCGGCGGCCACCCAGGTGCGATCTCCGCGCCAAGAGCCGAATGCGGTTTGCATCTCAAGCACAAAGGAGCATCTGGCCTCCATGAATTTGCTTTCTCGTGATTGCCGATTGGATTGGAGAAAACAAGAGTTGTTTGCTGCAGACGGGTGGATTCAGCTTGGATCTGATATACCTGATCATGGGCCGCCCGACCCGATAAACCTGACCCGATAAACCCGAAAAAAACCCGACCCGACCCGACCCGAGCACGTGACGGGTCGGGCGCGGGCCAGTTTTTTAACCCGAAACACTAAAAAAACCCGACCCAACCCGAAAAATTACACGTGAAACCCGAAACCCGACCCGACCCGACCATGTCACGGGTCGGGCGCGGGTCAACGATTTTGACCCGCCAACCCGACATGACCCGACCCGAACCCGACACAACCCGACCCATGATCAGGTATAGATCTGACAGAGACAAAAAATCGGAGTGGTGGATTTGGTTGGTTGCCTGCGGGTAGCCCCCAACAGGCTGTCCGGCGAGCCACCGTGCAAAATCCCGCCGACCGTTTGCTTGCGGCTACGGCATGTGGCCTCACCACTGCCTTGCTGGTTTAATCCGAGAGGCAAGACGGGAGAGAGAGCTTAAGAAAGAAGGAGGACCAGAACATTAAATGATAGAAATTACAGTGGGGCTCACTCATGAAGTTGTGGGTTGGGCTGGTAGTTTCTAAACGTGATGTCTTGTCGACGTGGCAGCATAGACACCACCTCTATACATCATGGGTTGGGACTGCCCTAAGGCCTCCTCTACTAGCTCAAGAACATTATAACAGATGACTCTTCCAACGCAAAGCCAACTTTACTCTCGCGCGTGACTTTTGCACCTCGCGCACGACTCGAAAGGCAACTTCCACCCATTCATCATTGCGCGTGGGCCCGCAGGCAATAATGCCGCACCACTCCCCCTGTTCGATTTTGGTCTAGATCCAGTCCACCAGACCACCACGAGGAAGGAGCAAGCCCCACGCTCGCCGCCGGGGAGGAGCTGCGGCGGCGGAGCACCTGCGCGGGCCTCGGCGAGCTGCCACGGTAGAGCAGCCGCGCTGGCCTCGACGAGCGGCCGCGGGCGGAGCAGCCATGCAGGCCTGCGAGGAGCAAAGCTCCGGCGAGCGGCTGCGGCTGCGGCTGCCGGCGAGCGGCGGCGGCTGCCACTGCCGGCGGAGCAGTGGCCGGACCCGAAAACGGCTACCGGCGAGCGCGGCGGCCGGTGAGGAAGCTAGTGAGTCTTTTTCTATTTTTTCTGTAAATTTTTTCCTTCAAAAATATTTGCTTCAATATTTTTTGACAAAAGTTTGCTTCAATTTTTTAAAAAAACTTTGCTCCTTCTATGTTTGGTTCCTAGACAAATTTTGTTGCAATTTTTTTTCTCGGTCATTTTCTGCTGCTAGACAATTTTTGTTACAAACTTTTTCTTCTTTTGAATTTTGTTTTTTTGGACAGTTGTTTTCCAAAAATAAATTGTGATATTTTTTTCGGCAAACCTTTTCTCTTTCAATGTTTTGTTTCCAAAAAATTTGCTTCAACAAGAAATATTGTTGATAATTTTTTACCGGTCTTGGGGTACTAGTTGGGCCGACAACATGCGCGAGAACGCCTCTGCGTGCGGGGCTCTCCACATGCATACGGCGTGGGTGGGGCCCGTCCGTTTTGGACGGATGCGTCGCTGTGCGCGCGAGTGCAAATTGGCAATGTCCCTCTTCCAATGATCCAGCTCTTAGCACATAGCTTATAATATGAATGGCCCTACACGTCATCCTTACGTAATCTCAAGTTCATGTATAAGACTATTTATTGATTAAAAGATAGCTCTTCTCTTCTCTTTTATAAATTATTGAGGAGGCCTAATACGTGATTACTTCATACAGATATTTGTCGTACAGATGTGCGCGTCTCACGTGCCAACGAGGACCGTTGCAATTTTGGAACACACTACACACCCTGGTTTCTTCGGTGGGAAACATAGGAGGAGGGCATCGTAGCGGCGGTCCGACAGCGGAAGCAGCGCAAATCGAGAGGCCGTCCGCTATAACCGGCACATGGAGCAAATCGCCGTGAAAGGAACAGTGCAGCCGCACCTACACAAAACAACTACTAGCGCACGCGTAGAGCCGCAGATGGCAGGCACACATGGAGACAGCGAAGAGATTCCGCTGCTGGCGCGTCGCTGCCTCCCGTGTCTCCCCAGCTAATGCAGTGATGGGACACTGGTGAGCGGACGGTTGCGCCGCGCGCCCGTGTCTTGCATTGCAGGCTTGCAGCGCCGGCGCCGCTGATCCTGGCAATCTGGCTCCAGGCACGCGCACCACTCCCAAACAGTTTTTTTCCATTGTTTTTCGTGGTTCCAAAAACCGAGGTGGCAAGGTCGTCAGGATGGGTAGCGGAATAGCGGCAGCTCTCGCCGACAGTGGCAGACCCAGGATTTTTCAAGAGCCTTTTTTTTAGAAACGGGAATATATTTAATATTCCAGCCGCTGCATCGACCGATGCATATAGCTGTTCATTATTACAAGCTTGCTCCAGTCCGAGCTAAACCAACGTTTAAAAAGCATGACAAAAGAGTCTTTAAATAGCACCAAGTCTATTACTAAATAACCATCCATTTGAAGCAAAAATCTCCATGACCGTCGTTTCAAGCACACGACAGCCCAAAGTGACTTGAGGCCGCTCTTCCTCCTTCAGCAGCAGCGACAAGAAACGGATCCAATGTGTTCCCCTGTATATTACCTGCATAGGAGTAACAGCTTTTGTGTTGTTAAAGATCATGTCATTTCTACTCAGCCAGATTGCCCAACAGAAGGAAGATGCTCCAACCAAAATCATGTACATAAGTTTCTTAGAAATTCCAGTTAACCAACCATTAAACATATGATGAATATCCTGAGGTGGTTGAATGTTAAAAGAAACTTGTACTATTCTCCAAATAAATCTAGCTATATGACAATCAAAGAAAAGATGTTGAATAGACTCATCCAAATTACAGGAACAACATTTTAAACTTCCTTTCCATTGTCTTTTTGCTAAATTGTCTTTGGTCAGACCAACTCCTTTTATTAAGTACCACATAAAAATCTTAATTTTCAAGGGCAATTTCAATTTCCAGATCAAGTTATTATACGGCAAGCTTAAAGGCACAACAAGCGACTTATACATCGATCTCACCGTGAAACGACCATTATGTTGTAGGGGCCACCACAACTTGTCGCTCTGGTCCGTTAGTTGGACATTTACTATTCTGGCTACCAAATGTTGCCATGCCCATAAATTGTTCCCGATAACGACCTCCTAAATGCTACATTCAACGGTGTGGATCTTAGAACAGTCGCCACAGTTGCGCTCTTCTTCCGTACAATGTTATACAATTCTGGATACTGGTCTTTTAGAGTAGCTGTGCCTAGCCACGAATCCTCCCAAAATCTAATCTGACACCCATCCCCTAGCTTAAAATTGCCAAGTCTCAAAAGATCATTTTTGACTTTCATCAAACCAGACAAAAATGAGAATCACCAGGCTTGTAATCGACTTGTGAGATGGTTTTGTTTCTCAGATATTTATTTCTAAGGAGTCTTTGCCAGGTTCCATCTTCATTAAAAAGACGGAAAATCCATTTGCTAAGAAGACATTTATTCTGTAAGTCTAGGTCTAAGATTCCTAAACCCCCTAGCTCTTTTGGAGTACATAGGACACTCCATTTCGTCAGTCTATACTTTTTCTTATGTCCCTCGTTCTGCCAAAAAAATCTAGACCTGTAATAGTCCAGTTTTTTAAGAATGCCCCTCGGAACTTCAAAAAAAGACAACATAAACATTGACAAATTACTAAGAACAGAGTTGATAAGAACCAACCGACCCCCAACAGATAGCATCTTTCCTTTCCATCCGCTCAGTTTCTTTTGAAACCGTTCTTCTACTTCTTTCCAATCCGAGTTTCTAAGTTTTCTATGATGCATTGGGATGCCTAAGTACCTAAACGGGAGGTTCCCCATGTCACATCCAAAGATTTCTGAGTAATCCTCCCCTAGGTCCTTGGCTTCACCATAACAAAACAATTCGCTTTTATAAAAATTGATCTTTAGGCCCGATAGTTGCTCAAAAGCACATAGCAAGAGCTTCATGTTCTTGGCCTTCTCTAGATCATTTTCCATAAAGAGAATTGTATCATCTGCATACTGAAGAATAGATAAACCGTCATCAACCAGGTTTGGAACTAAGCCACCTAATAAACCAAAATCCTTTGCTCGCTCAATTAGGATCGCTAAGACATCCACAACCAAATTAAACAAAATAGGTGACAACGGATCCCCTTGCCTGACACCTTTTTTTTGTTTGAAAGAAGTGACCAATATTATCATTAACTTTGATTCCAACCGCCCCTTTGGTTGTTATTTGTTCTATCCACGAATTCTATTTTGGTGAAAAACCTTTTATGCGTAACACCTGCTGCAAGAACGGCCACTTCACTTTATCGTACGCTTTCTCAAAATCTAACTTTAAGATAAGCCCACTTTTCAAGAGCCTGGGCGAACGTATTTAGCGATGACAACTTTACACAAAAATATGAATCATTAACAGAACACAAAATTAATAATCCTGATAGTTTTATAATATATAAAATCATTGTTCGGCGAATATCCACACATTAGAAAAATGATGTCATCGAGTGATTTGAATAGTTCCCGTTCAATGTCACAAAACATCGAGCCAAACCGATCGTTGGCATCTTGTTGTGTAATAATTTAGAGTTGATAATTTTCATTGTGGGGAATGATCTTTGAACTATTGATGTTCACGTGAAAGGGGCTGGCACTTGAGTAGCACCTAGCATAGCCAAGTTTGACTCCCCGTAGGAGCGAATTAACAGAGTCTGTGGAATAAAAAAATATGAAAAAAATGGTTGGGGTTTCCCTGCCAACTTTCGGTAAAAGAAAACTATTGATGTTCACACCGGCTCTAACGATGCCAATTTAATGAGCTTGTAGACTGATGGGAAAATCAAATTGTGCTCAGTTTTAATCATCCTGCTTGTGATCAGAATTATAGCTAACTCTATATAGCGAGGAGCTTTACTGGCCTCTGAAGGCTTCTGTCGCTCGCTCGGTGCAGAGTCACGCCGCGTGGCCGGACGGATGGCAGTCTACAGGAAAAAATATACTGACCTGCCAGCGGCACTTTTAGCGTTACAGTACACCGGTTATTTGTTTTTCCTTTCAAACTCAACTACGCACCAGCTGCAGTCTATCGATTTGTTACACAATATGCTGATTTTTTACAGCATACTTCCTTCGTTATAGTATGTCTATTTTCCATCACACGATGTCACGTCTGGTGGTACCTTGGTATTATCTCCAGAAGAAATACATGCACCCATATCGGTAAAGAAGAAATACATGCATCCATACCGGTAAAAAAAATGCGTCCATCCAGAGTCGGTGTATCCTCGCCACGCGATTCCAACGTTACGCCGTCACACAATTTCTCGATCGCCGCATGTTACAACTGTGTATTGTTATCAAATGAAATTGCGGTGCCCTTCACGCATTAGAGCCGTCGTTGCCTCCCCGCGAAGTTTAGAACGTGACACAAATATTGTGCTCCTTGGCTGCTCGCCTAATCTCTCGCATCACGTGTCAACTCGCCTCCTCTTTCCCTGCTCTCGAGCCCCAGTTTAGATCACAGGTGGTGCAGCTGCCTCTGAGTGAGATACCGTCCACCCATGTGAAGCCCACGACCACCGTTTTTCGTGAGACGAGTTCGCCGAACCGTAGTCCCTGCCGCCAGGTTGTCCTCTTCCCTCTTTTTGTTATTCGTCGGCCAGCATGCCAACAACGTCACGCCGCTCCCAGTCTCCCACGAGCTCTAGCGCGGCAGTGGCAGAAGGCTCTGCTAAGTGTACACTATATGTCAACACGGCCATACTCTACATGGTCGAGGACATCTTTCTTGCCGCCATCGAGTTTGTTGAGGAGTCATGGCATCATGACACCATCACTGTTCCATGATTGCTACTGCGTACGTACCTTCCATGCACATTGTTTACTTCATTCAATACGTGTGTTTGTTTCATGCATATAACCACTTAGTGTTCTTAGTGATTAAGAAAATTAAGAAATAGAGAGAATCAAGAACCATTCACGATGACAGCAAGTAATTACAATTGTGATCTAAGGCACGGCAGTTAGCGCGCCGTCCTTCCTAGTAGTATACGTACAGAAAGCAAAGCTTGTTTTCTGATTAGTTTCAAGCTTGTCGAGCCGCTGATAGCAGCCTGCCTTTCAATCGAATGCCCCAGCGCAGGCCCACAAGGAGATTTTTTATTGGAATTGAAAATTTTCTCGTGAAAGAATTGGAACGTCATGCTTCTAATGCCGTGGCCGATAACTCCAGCGATCGACTTGTTTGACACGTCTAGATGCTGGGTTGCAGGTGATTTAAGCTAAGCTGCTAAAAGTCCAAAAAAACTTTTTCTTTCCTGATCACGCTCGGCAAGGGAGCCCGCCCATGCTCGCCGAGATTGTTCGGCTCATCGGCCGCCGTAGCGCTTGCTTGATGGGAACTGTTGTCCGGACTACGCCTGCTGCCTACGCGCCCCCATGCTTTCACGTGTTTCTCGTGGTACGCCGGTGTCGGCCGCTCCTAAGAGCAACTCCCGCCTACACTCTAAAAATAAACCCCTATTTTACATTTTTAAGCCAGCTTATAAAATTTTAGGGGTTTAAAATTCTCTATAGACTTTAGCCAGCCCGATCAAATGAGGCCCCTAAACCAATCTGAAATAGTGGGACCCACCTGTCAGCGAAGCAAAGCAAGTCAACATCTTCCCCCTCCTCCCTCGCCGTCGGCAACCTCCCGCTCCTGTGTCACCGCCGTCGTCGCCTCCCCGCTCCTGCGCGAGGACGACCAGTGCCTCATCGCCTGCCTCTTCGCCGCCACCGCCGCCGCCTCCCGACCCGCTGATTTCGGCCTCGTTCGCGCCTTCCGCGGCAGCGCCGTCCCCAAGATCCCCATCCGCATCTTCATGGAGCGGATCCACCTTCTCACGCGGTCGGCGTCGGCGACGCGGATCCACCTTCTCACGGTGGCGCCGACGTGCGGCCCAGAGGCGCAACGGCGAGGAGGGCGGGAGCGGCGGCGCGGGGGAGGCAGCGCTGGCGAGGAGGACGGGCGCGGCGGCGCCCGGCCGGAGCTCGCGCTCCTGCGCGATGCCGGCGGCTAGAGCCGGCGGCAGCGAGAGGAAGAAGAGGAGATGAGAGGACAGATGGGGCCCACGTGGAAATAGAGGGCCTCCAGATATGGGGGCCCTGGACCAACATTTGAAGGCCTCCATAAAATAGGGGATCGTTTAGAGGCCTAGCTGGAGTTGTTTTTTTTTCACTTAGGAGACTAAAATAAAGATAGGCCAATCTGAAGATTGGGCTGGAGTTGCTCTAAATGCCTCAGATTGGTCTTTTTTTTTCCGGACGAGATCCCGCAGTTGGGTCATTCGTATGGATGGAAACGGATCGGATTCGCATGGAATCGGATTCGGATATCACCTTTTACCACATTTTAACTCGAATACGAATACGGATTCGAATGTTCTTGAATACGAATACAAAACGGATGTCTCGAATTCGAATGCGCATCAGATATTTACACCAGTTGGAAAACAATATTTACTTATTTTCTTTATTAATAGTTTATATTATAAAATTATTATATAAAAGTAAAGACTAAAGTATGAGTACATAACAAGTCTAAACAAAGATCACTCACTAATAATATCACATTCATTCATAATTAGTTTAATAATTAATCATATAATAAATAATAAAACTATTAATAAATACATATTTTATTTATGGATGCAATATATTTTATATTAAAATCAATATCATAATCATTAGTAATGTAGATAACTTTTTTAATTATACACTACCATTATTAATATTTAAATGGACATCATTTGTCATTAGTTATAGAAATAACTAACAGTTTCATATGGTCGAATACGGATACTGCCGGATATTGCCGAATACGAATGCGGAATCGGATAGAGAAATTCAACGAAAACGAATTCGGATGTATCCATTTTATTACCACATTTGAATTCGAATACAAATACGGATATCCATATTTACGTTTTAGCGGATACGGATATCGGATAATTCGGATTCCATTTCCACATTTCCATCCTTAGTCATTCGTAGACGTGAGGATGTGCTCTGCGCAGGCCCTAGTACAGCTGCAACTTTGCGTTACTTTCGTAAATTTAATCGACAATCATTTATATTTGCTCTTTGCAAACTACCTCGTCAAAGCACCCAAGGCAAATCTTCGCATGGAAGTTCTTAATTTGTAGGTAAACGTACTAGATAAGATACGTCTTAAACATCTGTATATTTGACCAATAATTTGATAAAAATGACCATCTAGATCAATAATATGTACGTAGAGGCATTGAATTTGTGTTTAAGAAAGTTTTCATAACGCAGTAAATCTAGCTGCCGAGATTATTCTCAGGCTGTGTCGATGTCTACTAAAATGAGTACTATGGTTGTTTTAAATCCCTTGCATAGTATGACTATGACCAATTTGTTTCAAATTGTACTTTCTTAGCTCCAAATTATAGTTTAGCTTAGGTTTGTCCTGATCAACCATCTCTAAATTTGATTGTAAGCAAATTAAGCGTGTAGCTTAGTTGCTCGTATTTTTCTAGATCTATTTCATAATTTAACTGACGTTATTTTTTCAATGGTGCTGACGTGCCTGCAAATAGCGATGCGCTTGTGGTGACTTCATCAATCTTGATGATTACCCATCTCAGTTTCTCGGAGCCGCTTATAGAGTTAGTGTTGCATGCATATGTGAGTGTTTTTTCTTTCAATTGTGTATCGTTGTATTAAGAAGAAGTGAAATAGAGTACAAACCTCGATGGAGTCAGGGCTCACATCAAACACAGACACACCGAGGTACGGTGTGCAGAGATTTACATTTGGCCCTCGACCACAGCCAATTGCTACTACTCGACCATCAAGTTATGTTTCTTGCTTAATGCGTTGTATTACTTTGTGCGTCGTGGAGGAGCAGTGGTTGAATAGCCGTGCGTTCCTTTCTTTCCAAATGCTTCGGATGGTGAGCATGAAGAGTGTATCGAAGCCCCTCTTCTTTCTTTGTGGATGTTGCTTCCTAAGGAATGCCTACCATCTTTGCATAGTGTTTATGTCTGTACTGTGTTTCGTAAAATAGTTTGATTGTAAAATATATAATATCCAATAAATATATTTCATGATGAATCTAATAGAACTAATTAACCTTTATAAAACTCAGTTAAAATTAGAGAAGTTCGACTTAAGACAAAATAGAAAGAGCATGCAACTTGGAGGCATCTGTAGAAAGTTCGGTGGTCTTCGCGTTAAGTAACATCGGATCCACACACTAATTCGTGGATGACGTTCGTGCCCACCTCTTGAGTTGGAAGACTGGAGCGCCGCGAGTGCCCGTGTCATTTACCAGTAACTTTGCGGTTACGTCAAGCTGCAGGTTTCGTGCCTTCCATCTCCATTGCTCGCGATCATGTGAGTCCCGGCGGCCTGGAAAAGGCCAAAAGGGGATGATCACTGCTGCAAATCTTTTTGTTTATCGTTCAGAAGAGAGTGCTCGAGCCGTGAAAGGACATCGTGGAACAACCTGTGGTCCCTGTTTATTGCATCGATGTTCCTCATGTACAGTGTCCTCACATGTTTGTAGAGGCTTTTTTTAGAGAAATATATTAATATGTCAGCTGCTGCATCAATCAATGCATATAAACATATGACTTGTGTTTTTCGGCTGCTCGCTCATCCCATCCGGAGAGGAAAGTAACGTAAAATTTCATATATAACATTGATAAAATAAATTTGACATTGGATCTGAATTTGATTTTCAATATAGCACAACTATCTACTCCATTGGAAATTTCCATTTAAACATATATACCTCTGTGTAGGCCTGGATATCAAGCCAGCTCGGCTCGTTACAGCTCGACTCGTTATAGCTCGTCTCGTTAGCACGTTGGCTCGGCTCGGCTCGTTATACTAACGAGCTAGAAAGGCAGCTCGGCTCGGCTCACTACAGAGCTCGAGCTGGCTCGTTTGGCTCGCGAGCCAAATCATAAAAACACAATTGCTCAAAGTACTTGTAAATTTAACAAAGGATACTATGTACTTGTCAACATAATTCCATCGATTGATCCAAACAACACACCATGACCCTTACCATGAGTACATGACAGTCATATCCATACAGTTTACACATCGTCCATACATAATTTTAGAACGAACCAAAATAATGAGCAATAGCTTGTGAATTAACTGGCTTGTACGAGCTAAAGAGCAACTCGCGAGCCAGCTCGAGCTAGCTGGCTCGTTATAAATCGAGCTAGCTCATTAAAAAACAAGCTGGCTCATTATAAAACGAGTCGAGCTCTAGCTGAGCCATTAACAAGCGAGTCGAGCGAGCTAGCGAGTTTCGAGTTTTTCGTCTAGCCTTACCTCTGTGGACCAAAATGACCCTGTCAAAGGGCTCTACCCATCGGTCTGTCACCACATCCTCCTCCCTTTTCCACTCGCAACCATCTAGGCGCAAGTGCGACGCCCTCGCGTACAATACTAATGGACACCATTTAGTACCAGGGTCCAAGCTCAATGTCGTACTAAATGGCGACACTAGGACGAGGCTAACATCCAATTCTTCTATAAGGATATTAGTATGGCCAGAGGCTCTACTCAATCGCGATAGTTAGCACCAGTTGTAAAAACCAACCAGTACTAATTATGCTTATTAGTATCGATTGCTGGCTACAACTGGTACAAAATGATATTGTTTAGTACCAGTGTTAGGAAGTTGCCTTCTCCGAACAGGAGAAGAGAGAAAAAAACGTAAAGTCATAACTTAAAAAAGGAAGTGTGGAGTTCTCAAGGCGAGTTCCCTCCTCATGGCCCCTTGGTCCTTCATATAGAGGGGGAAGGGAGGCGTCAATTAGCCCCCAAACCTCTTATGGGTACAAGATTTACAACAATGCCTTATGACCTTTACATGGGTCGCCCATCAGTTTCATGGGTTGGCCATTTCCCCAACAGTAGCCTTTCAGCTACTTTGGTTCGGTGAACAAAGCAAAGTAGCTGACAATAATAGTGGAAAAATGTCTAGCTACCTCTCAAACTCTGGCCGTACACATATGGGTGAGACATGGGTACCCCTGAACCCACCACCGAAGTGGAGAACATCATCTATTCTACTTAATCAAGTGGGTCTTTGTTTTTTACCCCAATTGATGACTTCATTGCTTCCTCTCGCTTGATTGTTCATCTTCTGATCCCTGTCTTCGCCTTCATGACTTTGCCTTTTGACTTCGTCCTTGATCATGTAGTCGAAGTAGTGGAAGCAAAGATGCTGCTTTCTTGACCCTGCTGATGCTCAGGATGCCTCCAAATCTTCACTTGCATGCGCCGGGTGAGACTTGAACCTCGGGTGAATCGGTTCTCCATATTGCCACCATAGCTTATTTTGACCGATGCTTGTGGTGAAGATGGTAGAGGTGCTTTAGGCGTAGTTGACCTACACTTCATGAAGTGGTGGGGGGACATAGTCAATGATGAACCCCATGGTGGGCGCCAGATGTTGGGAAGTTGCCTTCCCGGAAT
This sequence comes from Urochloa ruziziensis, assembly GCA_015476505.1. Classification (NCBI taxonomy): domain Eukaryota; kingdom Viridiplantae; phylum Streptophyta; class Magnoliopsida; order Poales; family Poaceae; genus Urochloa; species Urochloa ruziziensis. Next base: position 44,221,031 of record CM027126.1, on the reverse strand, counting down.
AGGAGAAGAGAGAAAAATGAAGAGGGGAAATCAAAACTTAGGGGTAAGTGTGGAGTGCTCTAGGTGAGTCCCATCCTCATGGCCTCTTGGATCTTTTTATATAGAGGGGGAAGGGAGGTGACAATTAGCAACCAAACCCGCGATCCAAAATTTACTAGCGGGCGCAAGTTCTGGAAGTTGCGCTCGATGTCTGCCTCTCTTATCCCCTTGGCGCGCCGCTTCCATCCACCTCCTTTATCCTCTCGAAGCCCCCTCACCCGCCCACGCACCTTATCTTTCTTATCCAGACTCTCAGCGGCTCAGCGGTCAGCGCTGCCCGAGTGAGGCTGCGGCGAGGGAGGAAGCCGAGTGAAGCTGTGCCCCCCGACGGCGTCAGCGGGGGCGGCTGGCGCGGTGACCCCGGCCGTCTCCGGCGAGCCCCGGCGGGCGGCGGCCTCGACGGGCGCCGACGAGGGCAGCGGTGGGCGCGGCGACCCCGACCGGCAGGAGTCGACGAGGGGGACGACGGGCGTGGCGACCCCGGTCGGCTCCGGCGAGCCCCGGCGGGCGGCGGCCCCAGCGAGCTCGCTGGCTTTGGGTATTTTTTTCTTTGAAAAGTTTTTCATGTTTTTTTTTTCAAATTTTGTTGCAAAACTTTTTTAAAATACTTTTCTCTTTTTTTTGAAAATTTTTTTCACATTTTTTTCAAATTTTGTCCCAGAACTTTTTCAAGTATTTTTCCTTGACTACTTTTTGGAAAACTTTTACAAGTGTGTCGAAAAGGTTCTTTATATTTTTGTCAAAATTTTGTCTCTAAATTTTGTTGTAAAATTGTTCTTAAAAAAATCTGGACAAAACTTTTTGCAAAAACATTTTTTTAAATCTTTTCGCTACAGTGATTGGCAGGGTGGGGGGCCTCGTGTGAACACTGCCGACTTTTTTGGACGAACGTGCGAGCGCACATGCGCTCCATGCGGCCGAGCGCAATTTAGCAATCCACCCCTCCCCCCTCCCCCTCCCCCCCCCCCCCCCCAACCCCTAGTAGGTACAAGATTTACAACAAAAGATTTCATGGCCCTTTCGAACTTTCATGGGCCGTCCATTTGTTTCACAACAAACGCCAGCTGATTTCACAACAAGTCGATCATCACTTTCCAACTACTTCATGTGTCGATATCTAGGACATGCTAATCACTTTACCATAAATTTTAAAATGAAGGGAGCACAATTGCACAAGAGAATAGGAACATGAGGCTGTCAATTGTTGTGGCATGAACTACAAATTGGCTTCCTCAAAACAATGCAAATATATTATTATTATTACCATGATCATCATCGTAACTTATATATATATATGTATATAGGGAAAATCCTTTCTACACGCGTGTGTAGCTACTCCTACCTACGTATCTCATGATACATGATGTATCTGACCCAACCAAGAGTATGTACATGTAGTATGTGATGATACTAGACCATCTGTGGTGGTATATACGTTAAGTATGTGAGCATACATAGAGTATGTGGACATACTCATTTTTATATATTAGTAATAAGGTACAATCAAAATAAATTAAAAACTAGGGATGCTTTTGAAAATTTTCATGAATATCCCTTTGGATCATCATAGGATTAGTATGTGGACATACTCAAAGTGATAAAATAGTATGTACACATACGTATGGTGGTATTCTGATGGTGAGAGTAGCTACACACGCGCGCGCGCGTGTGTGTGTGTGTGTGTGTGTGTGTGTGTGTGTGTGTGTGTGTGTGTGTGTGTGTGTGAATGGACCACGCAAGACAGTGCAACTTTCTATTGATATATTGATATAGTAGGAAAAAAACAAGACTACAACCCCAGAAGCACAGTCAAGAAAGGAAAAGGAATTAAGAAAACAATTAAAAATCTGACTGGTTGGATTGAGATAAGAATACGGCCACACCATTCTCAGACGCAATATCTAGAGATGTGAGTTTTCTAATAACCAACATTGCACATTGAATACATTTTATTCAAACACTATCTGAAAATTGTGTAAAAATGTTCTAGTACAAATTATTGGATTTTGGACACTTGCTCTCATATATAATGTGTTGAGTCTGAATGCTGAACTTCATCACATATCGCTTCGTGAAGATGTCCTCTGTCCTTCCAACTTGTAGAACACACTACCATCATATATACCTCTCACACTATCTTTGTGAAGAAATCCTTGCTTATCACTTGCAAGCTTGTATATTAGTCCCCATTCTCTTTCAGACGCAGACCTGTTTTTATAGGGAAATGAAGTTTAGATAAATTATTAAAATGTCACCTTTTCATTTTTGTTGAATGTCTTATTCGAAAAGAGTCATCTATTAAATTTGTAGCACCCCTTTGTATGAGAGCGGTGTTAGATGAAGACCCTACTGTTCATTTGTACAAAATAAGAATTTACAAGTATCTCAACAGAAACTAATTAACAGTTAGTCACATTTCAAATTACCATGATTGAGGGTCTAATGGATCTCGATTTGCTAGAATCATCTCCTGAACCTCCATGGATGTTAAGGCATCTGGACTAATCTTTGCGTGCTTCGTGAAAATTTCTTCAAACTTTTCTGGAACAAACCTACAGACGTTTTATATGTCATATCTTTATACCACATAATAATGCAGTCGTCTCTCATTAGGCTGATCTGAGTTACCTTCCTTTAGCATCATATGCGCCTGTATCACTTCCATGCATTGCTCTATGAACATATTCTACGTATATCGATAAGTGAGGCAGGGGTGCATCAACCTGCATTGAATTGAAAACGTCAGAAAAAAAAGGATTCCGTTTCTGACGTGTGAATCAACATATCAAACGTCAGAGAGACATCAGGGGGCTTTACAGGGCTTGTAATAGGTCCAAGACCGGCACTAACGGATGCAGCTGTTGCTCTGGCAAATTCAGCATCACATCCAATCGCAACAAATCCTGCAGTAATAGAACTGTTAAAAATATACGTATTTTTTTAGTGTTTTCTGGGACATTTGTGTTAATAAAACTACACTTGGTCATCAACAACTGTGATAGAAAAAATTCCATGATAAGGACTTGACGTGGATATATAATCAGATCGAATGCCTTAGGAATGTCTACGTGTAAAGAATCACAGAGAATAGCGAATTATATGGTTAGTTAATATATGCCATTATAATTAGAACAAGAAAAATCCAACACAAAAAGAGAATCTACACAGCAGCTATAGGAAAACCGCTAGAAAAATACTATATATAGGATAACATTAAGGTCATAATCGATATCCTGTACTTATGATTTAAGCACTCATTTGAGCCCCTCTTCGTCTTTCAACTTTAACTAGCACAATCTTTTCAGAATTTATTGTATAACCATAAAAAAGCAGTTACTTTAACCAGTCACCTTCAAAAGTCTCTGAAGCTGTGATAATGCCATCCTTATTCCGGTCGAAAAATTCAGCATGCTTTTGCAGTGCAGTCATGTTAGCAAAATCAATGCTTGCCTCCACATGCTCACCTTACATACCACAATAACAATTGCATGTGAGGAAAAACTGAAAACCTTTATGCAGCAAGTTTTGTGCTAGCTGCAAGGATTATGGCAAGACTTGAGGGTGATTATTTTCCCCAAATTCTTCTAGAACACACAAGGAAATTAAAGATATAGAAATCCATACTTATTGTAAGCTTACAGCTGAAGACCCACAGAAATAGGAGAGCAGTCACTGCTGCTGCCGGCAGTCGTTGCAGACTTGCCATCACCACTGTTTATTCCTTCTTCTGCAAATTTGTGTAAATGTGGGAGAGCTCCTCACAGCAAGGTAGCATCCCATGGCTCTGCTTATTAAGTAGCTCCCAGAAGAACTAGCAATGGAGCAGAGATCATCTTCGTGTAGTAGGTACTATACTAGTCCTTGGCTTACTTATGGTTGACGCAGATATATTTTGAATTTGGAATTGTTCCGAAAGAGACGCATGCAAATGTGGAACAAGTTGAAGCCGCATGTGTGCCTATCGGATATGTGGTGTTCCTTGTAGGTGCTTGGCAGAAACTAAAACCGTCAAGTCAGGTTTGGAGCAAGGCCGAAGGACAGTGTATCTGCACCTTCTTTTTCCTTTTAGTCTATGTGTAATTTTAGTAGCCGCTAATTAACAAGCCTGGAGCAAGAAAACTGATGAACTGGATAAGAAAAACACAGAAGGGAGTGAAAATGATCTTGGATCGTCAGGTCTGCTTAAGTATAGACATACAACATAAATTAAGTATTAAATAACATATTGATGTTGTAAATAACATATTGTTGCAACAGCACAGGTAGCAAAAGATAATAAGAACAATTTATAACGAGCAATGTACCAATTTTTGGTATTGAACATGCTAAAAGTTACTTAGGTATGAATCATGCTGCAGTTTGTAATTATGGTCCCAAACTCAAGTCACAAATATAATGTGTACTTTCTTGTACCTTTGTAATGTCTGTAAAACGCATAAATACAACAAATATGAATTTCACAATATGGGAGGATACAAAGTATGAATTATCTCACTCAACATAACCCACAAATACTTGCAGTTTCTTTACATGAAGGCTCTTCCTACAGAAAAGATGAATTGACAAATAAATAAACAAACATAACCAATCAAACTATGGTTATAACTAACTGGCCCACACGCACACAATAATATACAAATTCATCCGCACAAGGCAAGAGTGTTGATGATGTTCTTATCATTTCTTCTTTGTAGACTCCTTCTTAGCCTTCCTCTCTTGCTCCAACCTTTCAAACAGGCTGCCATCATAGACCGCCCTGACAGTATCCTTGTGGAGAAACCCATCCTTGCCTTTGCACAGGGAATACAGAACCTTCCACTCCGTCAAGCCACCCAGCCTGCAATAATTTGCCAAAAACAAACTGAGTTCAAATGGGCATCACCTATGCACACCATGTTTTCATACTTACTCTTGAAATAAACTTACCATCCTGTGAAGTCTTTTGGTTCCCTGTTTGCTTGGAGCATCTCCTGCAGCTCTTTGCCCGTGAGGGCATCAGGCTTAGTGTGAGCATGCTTCTTGAATATCTCCTCAAACTTTTCAGGAACAAATCTGTGAGTTTGATATATGATATTATTAAATATCCCGTTTGAGGCTATTAAGTTAGTTTTTGTAAATGCTGATGAGATACATGTTCTTCTACAAGATAAGTCATGGCATATTGTTTTTCAATACCATGACTTGCCATAGTATTTTTTCCTTATTTAAAAAGATAGTATTTTTAATAAAAGACTTGTATTATCAAATAAAAAAATCTTATGTTAAATTATAGTGAAAACAAAGGCATCCAATTCCATAGTGTCTGCACTATGTACTGGTATCCTCTATTTCCTTTAATTAGAATGGTCCTGTACTTAGTTGGACACTTTATATTTACTACAGCATGGTCATTAATTGTCTGGGACTCATATAGATTGATTCTATTTATAACATTCAAACACATTTTGATGAACTGTAGTAGATGGTTAGTGTAGCTTTAAAAGTGGAAAGGAATGGATAACTCCTCATCCTCACCCATTTCCTCTAATAAGCTTCATCCATCTCACGCAAGGAGAAAAAAGATAGTAGTTTTCTAGAAATTCGCATGTGTCTCTGTTAGTGATATAGCTATTGGGCCTTGGCCCCAGGGCACGCCGGCCATTCTGGTCGTGCGGCATACCCCTAGAGGGGTTTTGTATAGATGATTAGGATTAGGCAAGGATCACCGTTGGATGGGATTGTACCCAAACCCTAGGCCATCCTTGCCTATATATGTACACGAGCTGTGCTCTTCCTAATCAATTTATTATTCCCTGCAATCTCTATTCCTTTCATGGTATCAAGAGACCGGGTCTCTCCCGTCTCGCTTCCGCAACCCTAGGCGCCACCCTGGCGCCGATCCCCTCCCTCCTATCCTCCCTGCGCTCGCCATGACAGGCTCGCAGGACGGCAAAGCCGGTGCCCAGGCAGATGGGGACGCAGTCTTGCTCCCCTCCAGTTCTGTCACCCAGGACGCCGACGCCGCCAAGCGCGCCGAGGATGCTTGCATCGCCAAAGAAGCTCGCATCCGCAAGGCGCAGGAGCATCGTGACGCCGCCCTGGCCCTTGCCCAGGAGGCCGAGCGTGAAGCCCAGGAGGCTGGCCAGCAGCGCGATGCTGCGGCCACCTGCGCTCGCCAGGCGTCCGAGCGCGCCGCCAAGGCGCGCGCCGCCGCCGAGGCGGCTCTAAAGGCCGTCGAGGAACCAGCCGCCGACGGCGGCGCCCCCGACGGCGGCCATCCATATGGGGACGACGACGACGACTCGGCATCTCATGCCTCCCGTCGGCCGCTGCTCCGTCTCCACGACGGCATGGTCCTATACGAGGCCGCAGCCGTCCTCAACCTCCACGCGCAAGCCGTCGCCATCCATAACGTGCGAGCCCTGGTGCCGGTCGTCCTCGACACTAAGCCCGTCCACTACTACAGGTGGAAGGAGTCCATGCTACTCGCGCTCGGGAAGTACTCCCTCGGCGATCACGTCCTCTCCGACGCGACCTTCCCCGCCTCCGCGGATTGGGTCCGCATGGACTACGTGGTGAAGTTGTGGATTCTCGGCACCCTCTCCCCCGACCTCGCCGAAGCCATCCTTGACCGCGGGGTCAATGCCCGCGGCGCCTGGCTCGCCATCGAGGCCCAGTTCCTCGGGAACAAGGAGACGCGCGCCCTCATCCTCGACCAGGAGTTCCGCAACGTCAAGCAAGGTGATCTCTCCATCATCAACTACTGCAGCAGGTTGCAGGGCATGGTGGCCGACCTTCGTGCTCTTGGGGAGACCGTCGAGGACCGCACGCTCATCCTCACCCTCATCCGCGGCCTCAACGAGCAGTTCAAGGACGTTGGCCGCCACGTACGACGTGGCCGGCCCTTCCCCTCCTATCAGGACGCGTGGAACGAGCTGCTGGTGGAGGAACTCACCTTCAACACTGCTCCCCCACCTTCGTCCTCTCTTCTCGCCTCCACGGGCAGGGCGGCTGCTCCCCCATCTGCGTCCAAGCCGCCCCAGCACGCCGGCGGCACCGGCGGCCAGCACTCCGGGGGCGGCAAGAAGAAGGGGAAGCCGCGCTACGACAAGCGCTCCAGTGGCGGCTCCGGCGGTGGGAAGTCGTCCTATCCTTCGGGCGCTGGCAGCACCACCCAGTGCGCCTAGACTGGCGCCACCACTCTTCCTCCTGGCATGGTGAGCATCCAGCACCCCTGGTCGGGTGCTATTTACATGTGGCCAGGACAGCACCCTCCCCTGGCGCCCATCCCGCGTCCGCAACAGCAGCAGCAGCATCAGGCGCCCAGCGCCCTGATTGATGGCGCCCAGAGCCAGGGACTCTGGGGCTACCCGGGCTACGCGGCATCCCCGGCGCCGGCCTACTACAGTCAGCCTCCGGCGCCCGGCTTCTACACCCCCCTCCCACCCCCCCCCCCCCCCCCCGGCATGATCCAGTGGGACTAGCAGGCCCTCGCCAATAGCTTCAGCACGATGTCTCTTGCGCAGCCGCCGTCCCACAACTAGATCTTCAACTCTGGCGCCACAAACAACATGACATCTGACGCTGGTATCCTCTCTCGTTCCTCTACTTCACAGCACGTTCCTTCCTCTATTGTTGTCAGGAACGGGAATTTACTTCCCGTTCTCTCCACTGGCAGTGCCACTTTACCTCATTCGCTTCATCTTAACAATGTTCTTGTTTCACCACATCTCATCAAGAACTTAATTTCCGTACGCCGGTTTACCTCTGACAACAATGTTTCTGTGGAATTTAACCCACGTGGCTGTTCTGTGAAGGATCTTCAGTCGGGGAGAGAGGTTGTCCGATGTGATAGCTCGGGGTCCCTGTACCCCCTCCGCTTTCCGGCGTCCAGCTTCCATGCCGCCACTACCTCCTCCTCGCTTTGGCATCAGCGTCTCGCGCATCCTGGTCATGAAGTCTTAGCCAAACTAGCACAGTTATCTTCTATTCGTTGTAATAAAAGTGCTAGCGATATTTGCCATGCGTGTCAACTAGGAAAACATACCCGTCTTCCCTTTCATGTGTCATCCTCCCGTGCTACTCATAATTTTCAGTTGATTCATTGTGACCTTTGGACCTCTCCCGTTGTGAGTGTCTCGGGTTACAAATATTATCTTGTTATTTTGGATGACTGTTCAAACTTCCTATGGACTTTTCCTCTACGGTTAAAGCTTGACACATTTTCGTCATTGGCTAACTTCTTCTCCTATGTGCGTACACAGTTTGGCGCCACTATTCAGAATGTTCAGTGCGACAACGGCCGTGAGTTTGACAACCTCAGCGCCCGCACTTTCTTTCTCACTCACGGCGTCCACCTTCGCATGTCATGCCCGTACACCTCGCCTCAGTTTGGTAAAGCAGAACGCATCATTCGTTCTATTAATAACATGGTACGGTCTCTTTTGTTCCAGGCACATGCCCCCCAAGCATATTGGGCTGAGGCTCTTCTCACCTCGACCCATCTGCTCAACGTCATCCCCACCAAAGCTCTCGGCTTCGCCACTCCACACCTTGCCCTGCATGGCTCCCCTCCCACCTATGACCATTTGCGGGTCTTTGGTTGTTTGTGTTACCCGAACCTTTCAGCCACTGCTCCTCACAAACTCGCTCCTCGCTCCGCTCGCTGTGTGTTCCTTGGATACTCGCCTCACCACAAGGGCTATCATTGTCTCGACATTGCCTCCAACTGAGTTATCATCTCTCGGCACGTTGTCTTTGACGAGACTCGCTTCCCCTTCTCCGAGCAGTCATCTCCTCCCACCTCAGCGGATTTTGAGTTTCTAGCAGATGACTCTGACCCTGTGCCGACCTTCATTGGCCTTGCACAGCCCTCTTTGCCAGCAGGTGCTTCCACTGGTGTCCCCGCCCAGCCACGTGCGGCTAGCGATCCCGCACAGCCACGTGCGGCCACGGCGGCATCTACAGCACCCTCCAATGGTGTTGTCCCTGCCGTCATTCATCTTCCAGCAGGCAGCCCGCCGCCCGGCTTTGACCAGCCGGTCCCCAGCCGCTCCCAGCCGGCCGCAGGCGGCCCCGGCCTCCTCCAGCCGTCCGCCGCCGGCCCTGGTCACCTCCACTGGCTGCCGTGCACCCCTCTGCACCTCCTGGCATTCCTACGCCACGCCCCGACGGTTTCCTTCGGCCCCTCAGCGACTTCCCCAACCATTACAGCAGGCGTCCTCGTGCTTCCCCTTCTCTGGTTGCTCGTGCTCCAGCACCTCCTGGACCGCGACCCTTACCCAAGGGCGCCGTGCCCGTTGCCCCTGTGGTGAACCAGCACGCAATGTCCACAAGGGCCAAGGAGGGCTACCGGCTGCCGGCTCAGTACAACGTCGCCCGCCTTTCGCCGATCCCGAAGACCTTCCGTAGTGCCCTCGCTGATCCAAATTGGCGGGCCGCTATGGAGGAAGAATATGGGGTGCTGCTGCAGAATCGTACGTGGGATCTTGTCCCACGACCCTCGCAGGCCAACGTCGTCTCTGGCAAATGGGTCTTCAAGCACAAGCTCCACCCCGATGGCTCCCTTGAGCGCTACAAGGCACGCTGGGTCCTTCGTGGTTTCACCCAGCGCCCTGGCGTGGACTTCAATGAGACTTTCAGCCCCGTCGTCAAGCCGGCTACGATCCGCACTGTCCTCTCCTTGGCGTTGTCGCGCCAATGGCCCATCCACCAGCTCGACGTGAAGAACGCCTTCTTGCATGGGACCCTGTCCGAAACGGTGTATTGCACCCAGCCCTCCGGGTTTGAGGATCCTGCTCGTCCTGGGTTCGTTTGCAAGCTCAACAAGTCTCTCTACGGCCTCAAGCAAGCTCCTCAGGCCTGGAACACTCGGTTTGCCACCTTCATTCAGACCATTGGTTTTGTGGAGACCAAGGCGGACACCAGCTTGTTTGTCTTTCATCACGGCATTGACATGGCTTACCTGATGCTCTACGTTGATGACATTGTCCTCACAGCGTCCTCTACTGCTCTCCTTCGGTGGATCATTGCAGCCCTTCAGCAGGAGTTCTCGATGAAGGACCTCGGCGAGCTACACCACTTTCTGGGCATGCATGTCCAGCGGCATGGCGACGGGCTACTTCTGTCACAACGACAGTACATGCTGGAGATTCTTGATCGCGCTGGCATGGCAGATTGCAAGCCTTGCACCACTCCGGTTGATACCAATCCCAAGCTCTCGGCAGTTGATGGCGCTCCGGTCTCGGATCCGACTGATTTTCACAGTCTCGCTGGAGCTCTTCAGTGGCTCACCTTCACTAGGCCCGACATCGCGTATGCGGTTCAGCAGGTCTGTCTTCACATGCATGACCCGCGTGAACCGCACCTTGCAGCTCTTAAGCGGATCTTGCGTTATGTCCGCGGCACTCTACACCTGGGACTTCATATGCGGCCCTCCAGTGTCACCGATCTGGTTGCTTACTCCGACGCCGGCTGGGTTGGTTGTCCCGACACACGCAAATCCACATCGGGTTATACCGTGTTCCTCGGTGACAATCTCATCTCCTGGTCGTGTAAGCGCCAGAATACAGTGTCCCGCTCCAATGCCGAGGTAGAGTACCTCGCAGTTGCCAATGATGTGGCAGAGGCGACATGGCTTCGCCAGCTCCTTCTCGAGCTGCATACTCCTCTTTGTCGTGCCACAGTTGTGTACTGTGACAATATCAGCGCCGTCTACATGTCCAGTAATCCTGTGCAGCATCAGAGGACCAAGCATATCGAAATTGACCTCCACTTCGTCCGGGAGCGCGTCGCCCTTGGTCACGTCAAAGTACTGCATGTTCCCACAACCTCGCAGTATGCTGATGTCTTCACCAAAGGGCTTCCTTCGTCGATCTTCGTGGAGTTTCGGTCCAGTCTGAACGTCCGTGGCTGACAATCCGACTGCGGGGGCGTGTTAGCGATATAGCTATTGGGCCTTGGGCCCCAAGGCACGCCGGCCATTCTGGCCGTGCGGCACACCCCTAGAGGGGTTTTGTATAGATGATTAGGATTAGGCAAGGATCACCGTTGGATGGGATTGTACCCAAACCCTAGGCCATCCTTGCCTATATATGTACACGAGCTGTGCTCTCCCTAATCAATCTATTATTCCCTGCAATCTCTATTGCTTTCAGTCTCGACACATTTATTTTGTGGTTAACTGAATCAGTGTTACCTGGTCATGAGTAAAGTACAATGACAAGTGGTTAATTCTACTAATCCAAACTGGAATTTTGTTCCGCTGGCACAGTATGGCCTATCTGAGAAGGATCATAGGGATGGTGACAGATTGGGATGTGGAACTGGAAATTTGTGAGTTTTTGTGACTGCGTAGATGATTCTATGAATTGGGTAGCCCATTGTTCAAGTTCTTCTGTGATTGCAGAGAACAATGAGAGATCTTTGTTCTTTTGCAAAGAGAATAATTAGGCAGGCATGTTCTATTTATATTAAGATTCATCTTGACTATAGCATGATTATGCCCTGTAATAAAAGTACAGTGATCAAAGACATCCAATTCCTAATTCAGTTTTTTTTTCTTTAATAAGAGTTGGGGTAGTGCCACTTGTCAATATATAATTGGGCACTTTGTCTTTCCATCATCATGATCATGTGGAGCTTTCATAACACCGTGGTCCAGATATGTTTGGAGGAGCTGATCTGCTAGAATTGGAACCCCGTCTCATGCAATTATTCAGCTGCACGGCAGTCGACTCGGGTCCATAGACCACCCTCATTTTTTCTAAACTTATAGTTATTCTCTTAAAGATCATCCTATACAACTCAAAGTACAGGGAGTTGATGAAGCAACTCAGGGTTGTAATGTTTCTTTTGTCAATATGTATTTGAGGGTTGTAATGTTTCTTGTCAATATGTATTTGGGTCATTACTTCATCCTGCACACTTATCAAAATAAACTAACCAATATGTCGATACTAACCCATTCCCCTGTGAGTTGTTTATTATCACCTCACTTGGCTCCTGATTCAGTTGACTATTGCAGCATCCACATGTTGCCTATGTTATCATTTTTGTGCATGCTTTCCATTTCATAAATTCGTAATATTGCAGCAGTTTATATGAGAGTGTTGCTTTAGACAGTGGAAACGACACACATAACCCTTCATCCCCAGCTGTCTGTTCCCTTTAGAATTTTGTTGCTGGTAATGTTAATTGATAATGCATCCGTCTATCTCATATCATAAAAGTTACACTATTATTATTACTTAATACTCTTCTTTACCGATCTGCATGTCACTTGGCGCTACTTTATGGTTAGCGAGATAAACAATCAGTGTTACCTTTGTCTTGACTGACCACTAACCACTAAAGTACAATGAGAACTCAACTGAGCAGAGCTGGACACTTGTGCAGCGGGCACATGAACTATCTGTCGGAAGGTTTCGTATGGATGGTGACAGCTGGAAGTTTCAGAAAAAAAAAAAAGTTACCTTCCATTGGCATCGTACACGCCGGAATCGCTCCCATGCTTGCCCTTGTGGATGTTCTTAACATAAATGGGGAATTTGAAAGGCGGAGTCTTGTGGTTCTCCTGCAACGACACGATCGAGAAATATTGAAAGGTATTAGGAACTTAGGATTTGGAAGTATCACCTGAATCGAATCACAGCTATGCATGAATGACACGACTTCAGAGCCATATCTCTATGCCAAAAAGATAACCAAAAGGCAGTAGCTTTACTTGCTTGAGTGTTCACGAAATGGAATAATGCGGTAGTGGTATGTATATATGTATGCCTTACGCATGGACCGTAGCTTTATGCCTGCCATTTCTTTTGCTTTTTTGAAGATAAAAGTGGCATCTTTCTAGTTGTAATTCGTGCCGGCATGTGTGTATCTTCACGTTTGTGATTTTTTTCTCGTGCAGTAATTATCCGATCATATGATGATATTGTTTACAGCTCATGCTAAAGCTTTTACTCCGTTGTTTCCATGAGGATCTTCCTAATATCTGAGAGAGGCTCCTTAACCTCTAAGTCATGTAATTTTGTAGTATGGCGGTGTGCTGTCGCACTGGCTGGAGATATTTTTTTCTTAAAAAAATGTGATTTTGTAGTATAAACCAATTCACATTTCAGCAACTATGCTGAAACTTGTCTACAGAGGCTAGTTGTCAAAAACAGTTGTGTTGTTTTGTCGAGAGTGAAATTACTAACCGAACTGCCTATCTCTATAAAGGCAAGGAGGGCATCTAATCCTATATACAAGCATCCTCTGCTGAATTAATTGGATCTTAACACACATTGCAGATCGAGTTTTCGCTTTGTTCGTCTACAGTAGTAAAATGACAGGTTTTTACTGATGGAAGTTCACAGGCGGAGCTGGAGATGCAGAATTCAGAAAAGCTACAAGATAAAAATCAGTACAAGGTTTGGCTTACAGAGACGGGCATACAGACAAACAGAGAGTGGCAGACACACGCGCGCACACACGAAGAGACACAGGAGCATGGTGTAAGAATTTACCGGTTTGGTCTTGGGCCCAAGCCCGGCGTTGACGAAGACGGCGCTGGCGGCGGACAGCGCCACCCCACACCCGATCGCGCGGAACCCTGCAGCAGAAACAGAAACAGAGACACGATCGGCCGTGATTTCCTCGTCAGTCCCATTCAATTCCTCACCTATGTGTTCCCAAAACTATTGAGAACTACTAGCACAGCGTTCCAAAAATATCAGAGGAAACCGCCCCGGCCGGTGTTCCTCGTTAAATTCTAGCGGTCGCAATTTGTGTACTAAAGTGACTGACCTTGGTATGTCTCGGAGGGGTAGATGACGCCGTCCTTGTTGCGGTCGAAGAAGGCGACGTGCCTCTGCAGCGGCGTGAGCTCGCCCCTGTACACGTCCGCCATGGACGAGGAGGATGACTGGCCCATGGCGGCGCTGCTGGCGTCGTCGTTGCTCCCTGGTCCCAGCAGCACAGAGAGGAGAAGGGTGGTTACAAGGGCGAAACTCGCGCCGCGAAGGACATGGCGAGCCACTGATCTTTGAAATATTGGCATGGTTGTACGGTGTGTGAGGAACGGGTCTTTCGACTCTTAACTTCTTTTGGCGGAGGACTGGGCTACTTACCGGTGTCCGCAGCTCTGCCGGCCATGGAGGTTTGCAGAGGGGATCGACGACGATGCCGAGCAGGGCCGAGACAGCAGAGAGCTGATGCCGAGAGATAGAGAGGGGAAGCTGGGGAGGCTTGGCGAGGGAGGAAGGGACCATGCGCTGGTCAGAAGGTGCGTGCTGGCGAGCGGCGGCGGAAGGGGAAAAGAATCGAACAGTTTCGGTGGAAACCGACGCTCTTTGTGCTTTGTGTACGCGGCCACAGACGTGTGCTAAAGACCCCTGTTGTTGTGTGTATGCTAAGCAACCAAACCTTAAAAAGATGCTGGATTCGTGTGCCTCTCCCTCGACATCTCTCTGTAGGTAGCTAGTAGCGCATTGCGCATTGAGCGCCGCGTTTTCTGCTTGACGCACGTAGGAGTATACGTGTGTGGGCGATCCGCCGTGTCTGAATCGGGCACGCGCGCGAGCACCGCTAGCTCTATCTGTTGGATCGGTGGCGTGTGGCGTGTGATGGTGACGAGCAAAGCAAGGCCAAGGGATCAACTCGATCGCTGGCGGGGCAGGCGGCTTCGTTTTCGTCTCATCCGAGAGAGGACCGACTTGAACCTGCACCGCATATGGCACGAGGCCGGCGCCGGCGCGCGATCCCTAGGCCCGCGAACACGAGAGCTAGAGAGCGGTAGTGGGAGGATGGCTAGCTAGAGAAGGAAAATGAGGAGGTTGTGCTGGGCCGGTAGTTAGTTGAAGCACCCTCAATTGAGGTGACAGTGTTGTCAAGGTGACACATAACCTCACCTTATCTGCACGGCGTTGTGGGTGCTGCCATTGGAAACATAAGCCTGCGTATCGAGCTGCAGTCCACGACAGGTAATTGTTCAGGTGATCACGCGGACACCAACCCAACAGTACACGAACAGAGAAAAATTCATAAACCATTCGTAAATACTTGTTCAACTAAATATGATTTTATAACGCGCTTATTTTTCTTCCGTAAACAAATATGCACATACATGTATGCATATTATTTTTATATGATACGTGCACACACAAATCACCTAGTTTCATGAATCAAAAAAAATACAAAACATAAGTTTGTGCTGCAATAATCAACCAATTGTACTAAAATTTATATCAAACAAAAAAATTACCTATGAATTTGGAAAACAAACTTTGACTAATTATATATTGGTTCATGACGAAAGACAAAGCTACCCTACTTCTACTCCTAAGATAACTATCCACACAGAGGCAAAATGGTCATACTTTTTTTCTTTGTACATCAAACGAATCCGGCACCTTCACGACTTTGTTTTGCTTCATGCGAGCTTCATGATAGTGACACGTGTTATTCGACTCACCAACATTAGTTTTGAGAAGAAACGGAAACTACCATTCATGCTTCTTAAAACTCCGTAACGTAACCGGCTAACCGCTATGCAAGCTCCTCATATCAACGTGTCTTGCCTAGCTAGTCCTCAGCTTAAGACGCCTTTGAATGCTCGTGCTCATGCCTCCGAACCATCTTGCATTAAACTTCATAGAGAAATGGCATAGACATCCAATGCAAGAATATGGGAGGCTTTCACCACAACTAATTCACTTGCCTGCCTTAATTCACAAAATAGTTTTAGTATATTTAAAGAGAGATAATTCTTGTTACATAAATGATGACCGACAAACATATAGAATCAATCAAAACAAGGATATTAATTTACTGATCCACACAGACGTGACATAATTTACAAACTCTTCCATGATATGGTCTCTATGATCTTATCATTTCCTTTTAGTAGACTCCTTAGTCTTCCTCTCCTTCTCCAACCTTTCGAACAGACTACCATCATAGACTGCGCTTACAATATCCTTGTGGAGAAACCCGTCCTTGTCTTTGCACAGGTAGTACAGCACCTTCCACTCCGTGAAGCCACCCAACCTGCCTCAGAGTTTTGCCGAAAAATACTGAGATCAAAGGGCCATCACTTAGATGCCCATGTTATTCTAACTTATGCGGAGAACTTACCATCCTTTGAAGTCTTTAGGTTCCCTGTTTGCTTGGAGCAATCCCTGGAGCTCTTTGCTTGTCAGGGCATCTGACCTGGTGTGGGCATGTTTCTTGAATATCTCCTCAAACTTTTCGGGAACAAACCTGGAGGTTGATAGATCCTATGGTTAGAAATTCTATATTGGACGGATAACTATCAGAGATCATCGCATTCTTGCAAAAGAGCAATAAAGCAGGCAACAGATATGTTATTCGTTTTGTAAACAAGACGTGTCTTGATAGAAACACCTAATGCCTATATAAGTTACAGTGAAAAGGAGAGCATAAAATTTAGACAGGTGCCGATGCAACTCAGAGTTACAATAATGTTACTTGACTTGACTCAGTACTTCATTTCAGACACTTAGAATTGACTAATCCATATGTATGGTTAAGGATGCAAGTGAGTACTCAATGGTTTTTTTCTGGATCATCGATTAATTATGGTGGCATGTCACTCTAGATTATTTTTCCTCCTAAATTAATTAGGTGGAATGTTATTTTACTTTATTTATCAAGGTTTTGGGTTGGCCTAGTGACTCAAAATAATTAGTACTTGTATCTCTACAAATGTTGATCCAAAGAAATGGACTGGCACATGCGCCACCCCATCCCCATGGATCCAAGTTTTTTTTTTTCACCTCGTTTGGCTCCTGTTCCGTTTAACTAATCCAACAACCATCTGTTCCCAATATTCTTTGTGTCATGCTTTTACATTTCCCATACGAATATTGAGCTGTAGTGGTTGATGATGCTGTTGCTTTTGAGAAAGAAACGACACACACAACCCTACGTCCCAGCTGTACCTTTCCCTTAATCTCTTTTGCTAATGTGCAGTGATGCTGCATCCATCAGTCTCACTTATCAATCAGGAAAGTGGCCCTACTATTTTTTACTCTTCCTTGCCAGTTCAAATGTCTCCTGGAATTATTACTTTAATCTATTTGGTTAGTGACGACTGAATGATTAGTGTTACCTTGTCTTGATTGACCAGTAAAGTACAATGAGAAGTGATTATATATAGATTAACTCTAGTCACCAGAACTAGATTATGCTTGTGTACAAATATCTGAAGGTTTTATATATATGGATGGTGACAGATGAAAATTTATAAAAACCTACCTTCCATTGGCATCATACACCCCCGAATCACTTCCGTGCAGTGATGCTAATGTGCAGTGATGCTGCATCCATCATGATCAGTCTCACTTATCAACCAGGAATTATTACTTTAATGTATTCCTTCCTTATGTTTTACTATTGATTAACTCTACTCACCAGAACTAGATTATGCTTGTGCTGCTTGTGTACAAATATCTGAAGGTTTTATTTATATGGATGGTGACAGATGAAAATTCATAAAAACCTACCTTCCATTGGCATCATACACCCCGGAATCACTTCCGTGCTTGCCCTTGTGGATGTTCTTCACGTAAATGGGGAGCTTGAAAGGTGAGGTATTCTCATTCTCCTGCAGTGACACGAGGAACATGGAAATGAGTTAGCATCACGGGGGAAAAGACATGGGGATCAATCATCTGCACTTACGTTTGCCACGATTTCAGAGTTATGTGCTGAAAACATAACCTAAAAGGTGTTAGCTTTGCTTTGTGTATGCCTCGATTGTTCACATTCTTCAATAGAATGCAGTGCTAGGTATATGTATGCCATAAGACATGGAGCTTATCTTTACGCCTGTCTTTTTCTTTTCCTTTTTCTGAAGAGAAAGGTGGCATCTTTCTAGGTGCAATGTGTGCTGGCATGTGTGTATCTTGACGTTAGGGATCGTTTTCCCCATCAGTACTTATCCATCATATGGCATTGTTTTTAGGACTATTGATTAAGCTATTACTCCCGCGTTTCGAGATTCGAGTTATGTTTAGGTCATGTGCGTAGTCAAACTTTCGAAAGTCTGACTGCTGGGTAAAAATACATAGAACGTGTTTGAATATAATTTAATAAAATTTTTAATATCATCGAGATGCATGAAGAGAACTAGTGGTCCCGCATATATACCAGAGGACGCATGGATACTCTACACGACGGCATCGTTTCATTTGAACATATATATAGGAGACCAGGCCACAAGCTGAAGATGTAGTGGAGACTAGAGAGAAACAGGAAGCAAACGATACGATTTTTCCTACCCCGCTTTGGAGACAATCACAGTTCACAGCAGTCGAGATGTTAGGTTGTAACGCGGACGATAATCACTACGGAGTATAAGGATGTGCTTACATGCAGAAGAACTCAATTGCATTGACGGAGAGTGGGACAGACAGACAGAGCTAATAACTGATATCAACATGTTTCTAGTTTTCTGCCAAGTCGTTCATGTAAAAAATGCTGGCGATCAAAACTAAATACATACGGGCCGGGGAGCCAAACATGCTGCTACCAAGATTTCAGATTCCGAAACTAACCGGTATGGTCTTGGGTCCAAGGCCTCCGTTGATGAAGACGGCAGCGACGGCAGACAGCACAACGCCGGCTCCGATTGCGCGGAACCCTGCATGCAGCAGATCACCACAAGAAACACAACTCCACGTTGGTTACCACTGTCAGCTAGCTAGCACAGATCAAAGCCCGCGCGCGCGGCATGGATGGAACAGAGACGCGAGGCTTCAATTCCATGAGAATATATCTACGGGTACGGTGTTACCCACCTTGGTATGTCTCGGCGGGGTAGATGATGCCGTCCTTGTTGCGGTCGAAGAAGGCGGCGTGCCCCTGCAGGGGCGTGAGCTCGCCGCTGTACACGCCGTCCGCCATGGAGGAGGAGCTCTGCTCCTCGACGGCGGCGTCTTTGCTCCCTCCTGGCCCCAGCAGCACGAAGAGGATCGCGGCGGTTACAAGTGCGAAACCGGCGCCGGGAACGACGTGCCGAGCCAGGGATCTCTTCGGCCGCGGCTTTCGGAGCAACGGAACGGCCGCCGCCGCCGCCGCTCCACCATTCTCGCTCCCATCAGTTACCTCCCTCGCAGGTGGTTTTTCGGCCATGGGGGCGAGCGAGGCTGGAGAAGATCGACGACGGTGGAGGAAGAGAGGGAGAGAGAGAGAATGTGGCAGATCGAGATGCCAATGGGCCGGGGTGTAGCGGGTGGCAGGATGAATCGATGTCGCGGTCGCGATGGAGGCAGCTAGCCGAGGCTGTCAGCTTTTTGTGTGGAGTGCGCGCGGAGTGGGGGGGTCTATTTGTCGCCGCGTGCAGTCAGCTGTTTCCATCGCAGGGCCATCGACCTGCACGTCTGCGGAGAGGAGGGAGACAAACAGGAATCTATCCGTCTTCAAAAATGACACTAGCACAAGTTTCATTCGCTTTCCATTTTTTTTTCATCTTTCTTTTAAAAAAATGTAGGCATTGTTCTGTCGAAGAAAATAGTATGGATAACACGTTCCTAGAATTGTTCCAGTATTTAACGGGTAATATTCATTCAGTGGTAGGACTTGTTGAGCCTGTGATGATCAGTCTCTTGAAGGTGGTTTGTACTATAAAAGTAGTCATTGATAGATCATCATTTAATCATGCCAACAATCGGGGTTGCAGAAATTAACGAAGGATGCCCAAGGGTTTCAACAGTCGCCAATTCTCATTCCGTTTCATCCCCAAACGATATACTCCACTCATCAATGTAGGCATATTTTGGTTGGAGAAAAGACTTAAAAGTATACTTTTGACCTTTAATTTCTCTTAAAATATTTGTCGATTGCAGCAAAATCAACATCTTCTTAAAAGTACATTGAATACGCATCTATTGTTAAATGTTAAGGGCATGTTTGGTATGCTACCGATGTTAGCCAAACTAAAATTTTAATTTGACGTGCCCTCATAAATTGGTGTCCGTTTGAATCATTACCCACTGTTGGCGTGTCAATGCTTGCCCGCACAAAATACACAGCAGCATTGGCAAGAATGCCGACGAGCAAAATCTTCGCCAATGATTTGGCAACCAGCGCCAGCAGCTAGAAGGGACGTGGCAGCAGTATATTTGCTGCACGCAGCCCAATAATAACAAGTTAGCAACATTCCAACGCTAATATATTCTAAATGGCTTATCTAACTACAAATCTGTTTTCATATTCATATTCCTCATAATTAAATCTACAAAATAAGTTGTCACTTGACTATATTTTAATGCAAAAAAGTTAATGACATGTGGGCCCCATATGTCATACTAATAGATTGAATGATTTGGCTAGAATTGCCAAGGTAGCAATCCAAACATATATTTTGCCAACGTTTTGGCGTTACCCGTGATTTGGTGATGATCAAATTTGGTAGGGTTAGGTTGGGCACAAACCAAACATGCCCTAAGTACCAAAATCAACACCTCTATAAAAGCACCGTATACAATTTACAAGAAAATCTTAATATATTTAGAGGAGAGGACAGGCTCTTGTGACATAAGAGATAAATTGACAAACACGAGGAATTGGTAAAACTAGCTAGGGTATAATTAAATTTACTGATCCACACATGCCATAATTCACAATTTTTTCCACACTAGCTTGTGTATGATGTTCTTATCATTTATTCTCGGCAGACTCCGTGGACTTCTTCTCCTTCTCCAACCTTTCAAATAGGCTGCCATCATAGACTGCCCTGACAGTGTCCTTGTGAAGAAACCCCTTTTCGTCTTTACATAGGGAGTACAGCACCTTCCACTCCGTGAAACCACCCAGCCTGTTGTAATTTTGCATAAAAATATATACTAAGCTTGAAGGAGCATCACTTAAGATGCCATATTATGCTCAACGTACTATTGAAGAGAACTTACCATCCTTTGAAGTCCTTAGGCTCCCTGTTTGCTTTGAGTAGCTCCTGAAGCTCTTTGCCTGTCAGGGCATCAGGCCTAGTGCGGGCATGCTCCTTGAAGATCTCCTCAAACTTTTCAGGAACGAACCTGGTAGATACCATGATGATTCAATTTATTAGCTGAACAGGCCGGCTTGAATTGGGTCTCTTTAGATGTGTCTAATTATAAGATATCCTTGTTATTTTACAAAGAGGGTAAGGCAAAAACATACTATTTTAGAGTAAAGTCAAAGGCGTCCGATTCCTCACTATATTTGCATTAGTGTCTTTCTTCGTTTTTCTTTAGTCAGAGTAGGCTAGTGCCACTTGTCACTAGTTAAACGTACACTTGGTCCTTCAACCTAATTATCATTCACTAATGGATTGATCCAATAAAATTCAGACAAGTTTGTTACAACTAACCTAGCATTCTCCATAAGAGCAAGTATTACAAGGGTGAATCAGCTGGTGAGTGAGTGATCCACGTCAGCTTATTCCAACGAGGAGGAGTGAGAAATGTGGAGAGAGAAGAGAGCTGTCGTTTCACTACTCGCTAGCTCAAGGCGGACGCATGCGGCATGCAGCAACTGGATTGGTTCAAAACCAGTGAAGAGCATTAATTAGACGTGGACCCCTCCACTACCGCATGGTTGTTCGCATGAGCTGGCGCTCGAGTCGCCGGCGTGCTAGCGAGATTACTAATCTTGCTCTAACAGAATTAAGATCCCAAATGTTTGTCTAAAAGACTGGTACATGTGAACGCATTCCCACCCTCATGGCAATAGTTTTGTTTCGTTTGCTTTTGAAACTGGGCTTAGTTAACCAATCCAACAACCACACTTGTACGTTGAACCCATGCTTTGCCTCACATTGATTTACGAATTGAAAGCTGTCGAGTGTTGATTTAGACAAAGGGCAAAACGACATAGGCAACCCTTCATTCCTCCCAACATCTCTGTTTCCTTGAACCTTTTGTTCAGCAACTATGGTCTATGAGCTACATCTAACATAGGAGATGTGGACTAGCGATTGTTTACTCCTGTTTGGCTATTCATCCACATGTCTCTTAATATACTCTATGGGTGGCTACTTCAACTTGTCTTGATGATTGTAAAGTACAATGGCAAGTGATTAGCTCTGACAAAAAAAATATTGGGATATCGCGCGCTGACATGTGAGTATGTGACGACCTGTCTAAACCCTTGAATTTTTACATGGTGATGGTGACAGATGGAAATTTGAACTAGGTACCTTCCGTTGGCATCATACACGCCCGAATCGCTTCCATGCTTGCCCTTTTGGATGTTCTTCACGTAAATGGGGAGCTTAAAAGCTGGAGCCTTCTCATTCTCCTGAATTAGCATGGAACCAATCATCAGCAACAGAAAAAAAAAGTTGATCACTCACCTGAATAATCAATTTGCACTTGTATGTGTGACACAACTTATTAAGAGCTATATGCTTGAAAAGACAACTGGAAGGGTACGTAGCTTTAGGTGGTTGAGTGTTCATAATGGAATGCAGTGGTACATAGTATGCCAGTATGCCATCAGACATGGACCGTAGCTTTATTTACGCAATTATTTGCCTATACTTTCCCTTTCTTTCTGAAAAGAAAGGGTTCAGAAATTGCATCTTTTCTCGTTGTAACGTGTACTGGCAACCAAAGTAATAGCACGTAGTATGATGTATGTACCTTTTAGGACACACGTTAGGACTATTGCTCCCACTGAATAATTATCGGATAGTATAACATTGTTATGGACTTCTGACTAAACTGAAGCCTTCTTTTTTACTAACAGAAATAGAGCACATATTGTGCCGTTCTTTCGGGGGAAAAATAACTTGAAGCAACCTCAAGAGACTTCCTATCCTCGCTTCATGCAAGAACTAACTGGTTTAGACGGTTTGACCGTATGTCGTAACTTCTAAAGGATTACTAGTAACCGCTATATGGCCGGTTTTAATTTCTTCATGACATGTGTAGAAATATAAAACTCACTTTGCTAAAAACGGCCTACCCGGCTACCCGAGATTCTGAGCTCAGGCAGGACAAAGAAAAACCTACGAGGAACAACTGTAAGCATTTCAAGATCTGAATGACCCAGAGAGAGGGACACCGGAGAGACATGGCGTACCGGTATCGTCTTGGGTCCAAGCAGGCCGTTGATGAAGAGGGCGCTGAAGGCGGACAGCGGAACGCCGGCACCGATCGCGCGGAACCCTGCAGTAGCAGGCCAGAAGATCGCGAGGCGATCGACCGTTGGTTACGGGGAGATTTTTCAATTGGGTATTCGTTTGGAAAATAAAACAATTCGTAGATAATAAATGGGGCAAATAAAAAAAAAATACGCAGTGTGTGCTGTGCGCACCTTGGTATGTCTCGGAGGGGTAGATGACGCCGTCCTTGTCCCGGTCGAAGAAGGCGACGTGCCTCTGCAGCGGCGTGAGCTCGCCCTTGTACACGTCCGCCATGGAGGAACAACCTCTGCTGCTGCCTGCAGGTCCAGCACAGAGACGAGAACGAACGTACGGTTACAAAGCAGTAAAAGGGCATGCAGGGCGATTAAGCGGTGGTTTTTCCTGACTTGTAACTCCCTCTCCCCGTCACTCACTCTTGCTAATAAACGCTTCTTTCTGTAAACGAGAAAATCTACGAGGAACAAGAACAACTCTGCTTACCGGTGTCTGCAGGTTCAGCGGCCATGGAGAAGGCGAGACGAGCGAGAAGGACGAGGTTGTAGATGGAGCAAGAGGAGGAGGTTGGAATGCCGCAGTCTCGCAGAGATGGGGGGGAGGGCGATGCCAATCAGAGAGACTTGAGGGAGTTGTCGATCAGTTGTGGATGCGCTGTTGCGCCAGGGGTGCTACTTGTATACGCGCTGCCCCCAGCCGCGTCGCGTTGCGCGCCTCGCTAAGGAACCAACCTAACGTTGCAATTAACAAAACCGCAAGATTATTTGTATATGTACTTAGTATATATATATCTTGTGTGAGTTGCCGCGGTACGTGCCGAGCAGCCGGCCGTCGTCGCGTGCTGCTCCGGCGCAGCCGGCCGAAGTTTCGTGGGCGCGCACGAGGATATACGTCTCGTCGCCGGCGGCGAGCACGTGCGCTGTAGCTATTAACTAATTAAGCTCCGATGGATCCCCTCCCTTCTCCCAGGATGATGAAGATGGCCGAAGACGACGACCGTGCCATTATTCTGTGGAAATTAAAATAGCAAGCAACTGGCTCTATCGGCACGACAACAGCTCAACCCCGCGCAACCGAGCCGACGACCGTGTGCCTGAGCGTCGCCGCGCACCCCACAGCACGTACGGCACGGCAAGCCCGGCCACCCGCGCTGGCTAAGCTACCACCAACCGGACACCGTGCCTGAGCGTGACAGCTAGCGCGTATTGATCGCCGCGGACCCAAGCAGAGACGTGACTGGAAGCCGGCCGCAGCTCGTGGCGAAGCAGACTAGCAGAGGATAGCAGGGCCAGTACATGTGGCCAAGGCACGCCACCAGCGGTGCGCCCGCGCGACGCGAGTAGCGCTACTGGTGTGGACGTGTGGTGCGACGGGACGGGCGCGTTGGCGACGCGTGCAATCCACCACCAACTCGACCGGCCGGGGAGCAACATCACGGGCGATGCCTGCCACGCACTGCCTCCCGAGGGTCAAACTACACTTGAGTCCTCCCCAGTGCAAATGCTTTAGGCCTCGTTCGGCCCTCTTGGTCGGATCATCGATCCTGAACAAGACCTGTTACTACATGGTGCGCCTGTCTCGGCCTCGCCATCGCTGGTAGGCACTGCTCGTCTGCTCGTCGCCACGCGCGCGCGGTTCAGGGCATGGCATTGGGCTCGTCTCTGAGTCGTGAACCATAGTGCTAGGTAGCTGTACCAGCTACTATCATCTATCAGTAGCATTTGTTCGCCATACTGCTAGATCACTGAAAACTCTTGGCATGTGTGGCCGGCAGCGGCAGATGATGTTCCTTTGCGATTCCTATTTTCTGGCCATAGCCTTAAGATCCGGAATACCCGGAGGGACGATTATGGCGATTCTGGGGCGGCGGGGCGGCGTGGGCGGGCGGCCGGAGGTCAAAGGGATTCCTAGGCCTTGACTTCCTTTGTCGGATCTCGTAGTCCATCACGCGGAGACCGTGGAGGGATCCGTTTCTCCGTTTCCTTTTCACTACGATCCTGGGTTTCCCAGGATTGTGAGAGACGTAAACTTCTTCGGGAAGAAAGAAGAGTCCGACGTTGGTAAGACTACGGGGTTGTTAAACCCTGTATTTCCGTTTTGCTTTTGCATTATTGCTGGTGCTCGGCGATAGCGATCTCGCTAGGGTTTCCGCCTCGCTAGGGTTTCTCATCTTGCGATAGCGACGAACTCCGTGATTCAGTGGGGGTGAACAAGGGGAACCCGCTGAGGGATCTGCCCAGCCGAAGCTGATAGCGTGACTACGTTGCTCTCGCGGCAGGGTTACCCTAGCAGATGGGCACCCCAGAGGAGACAGGGGTGATGAAGATGCAGGAGGTACTGGAGGAGAAGAAGGCGGTGGATCACGGATCCCAGGGTGGTGAACACATCCCGGGTGAGGATGGAAGGGCATCGGAAGAGGTGGAAAAGGGGAGCCCAATGCTCCCAAAGTTGTGGAGGAGGAGTTTGATTTTGATCCGGCTGATGGTGAGGAGGAGGAACAAGCTCGCTGGTTTGCAATGGCAAGGTTCTACTCTAGCCAGAGCTCCAAGGGCTTGTTTGATGACATGGCAAAAGCATGGAATGCTGATCGGACACTCCCAGTGCAAGGTTTGGAAAATAATAGATTCATTATTGAGTTTGATTCGGAGCAGATGTATAATTTCGTGGTCAATGGTGGTCCATGGAGGCACAAGGACGATGCGTTGATTGTGGTGCCATATGATGGGCTCCGGAGACCTTCGTAGGTGGTGATTGATGCTGTTAATGTATGGGTGAGGTTCTATGACGTCCCCATCCAACTGAGGACTGCAGCGTTTTCTATGGTGCTAGCAAGAAAAGTGAGCTCCAGGGTACTAGATGGCGGTGGACCGGTGCGCAATAAGAATTTTCTTCGCGCCAGGGTTGCCCTAGTGCTGGATGAACCCCTGAAGCCGGCAGTGGAAGCTCGAGTTAAGAATATTGGAGTGTACACCTTTGAGGTGGGCTATGAGAATGTTCCATTCTTCTGCTTCCTCTGCGGCAGGATCGGGCACTCTAAACGGGAATGCCCAGAGGAGGAGGAGGAAAGCAAGGATGAGGAGGAGGAGGAAGAGGACGATGCAAGGAAGAAGCGGAAGTTTGGCGAGTGGATGAGGAAATCACCGTTGAAGCGGGGCTCGAGGAAATAGCTCATTATCCCAGCAGCTCCCTCCAGAGTCAACCGGGCGCTAAATTTTGCCGGTGACCAGTTGGCTAGGGTGCAGGCAGCAACTAGTGCAACACAAAGCAATGGGAGCAAGCGTAAGATGAAGGGAGATGCAGTGGACCCGGATGCGCAGGGTGCTTCAGGAGATGGATCGCCTTTGAAACTGCCTTGGAGGGTGAGTAATGATCTCTCTAAGAGCGTGCAACAAATGTCCGTGTGGGACTCGGGAACGCGGAAGGGTGATGCTCGTGATCATGTGTCGGGCCTGTTCTCATATGAAGGGTCAGGTGAGCGATCTCTATCGGAGGCGGATCTGGTCCAAGGAAGAGACAAAGAGGTGGAAAAAAGGAACATTTTTGATAAATTAAGAGCAGCGAAAGCTGCTAAAGGAATGGAGGGAATTGAAAGGAGAGGGGGCACAAATGGCCCTAGTCCGGGCAAAGAGGTGGGCAAGCACAAGAGGAAAAAGGGGGCTGAAGGAGGGCGTGTATGCTCAGGAGGCGATGAAGGCTATGGAGGAGGCGGTCGGCGAAGCAGGTTGATGACAAACATCAGGGCGCTGATGAGAGGGCGGGGATGAGCATGAACGTGGAGGAAGTGGTTAATAACAACAAGCTGCAGGAAGAGAAGCTTGGTAACCTGACAGGAACTCCGAAGAGTCCCGTCGGGGGCAATGAATGCGTTAGTTTGGAACTACCGGGGGGTGGGGAACCCCCGGACAGTTCGTGAGCTAGGACGCTTTGGTGTGTCAACATCACCCCAAGTTATTATTTTTATCAGAAACTATGATTAGTGAAGCTCGTGTAAAAAATCTTAGATGGAGATTAGAGTTAAAAGGGTGCTTAGCTATAGATAGTAGGGGGAAGCGTGGTGGTTTGGCTTTGTTTTGGGATGAGAACATTCAAGTTAATTTACTTTCAGTTGGAGGATCGTTATATTGATGTGTCTATTCAGGAGGAGCCCATGGTCGATCCTTGGCGGGTAACCTTCGTCTATGGGGAACCCCGGGTTGAGGATAGGCACCGAACGTGGGAGATTTTGCAGCGTTTGAAAACTCGCTCTATAGAGCCATGGGTGGTTATTGGGGATTTTAATGAAGCGATGTGGCAATTCGAACACTTTTCGGAGACTAGAAGGGGAGAAAGGCAGATGGCTGCTTTTCGGGACGCGCTTGATGCTTGCGGGTTGAAGGACCTGGGTTTTGCTGGATTTCCTTGGACGTATGATAACAATAAGCCGGGTTCCCGGAATGTGAAAGTGTGTCTAGGCAGAGCTGTTGCTACTGAAGCATGGATGGACCGGTTCTTTGATGCTTCTGTTAATCACCTAACATCACCTTGCTCAGACCACTGTTCTCTTCTTTTATCTTTGCAACAGGAACAGCAGGCCACGGGAGGAGGGAGACAACATTACTATGAAATAATGTGGGAGCGCGATTCATCGTTAGATGAATCGGTGGCTCGCTTTTGGAGTAATGAAAACACAAAAGGCGATTTGGGCGTCATACACAAGGCTCTAGCCGGCATGATGAAACCCTTGAAGGAATGGAGCCACGATCACTTTGGGTCTGTGAGGAAGGAGCTGGAGCGGTTGAGGGGCGAACTAGCCACGCTGCAAGCGGGGGATGCTGATCGTGCACGGATCAAGGAAACAATATGGAAGATGAATGAGATGCTGTACAGAGAAGAGATGCTATGGCTTCAAAGATCTCGGATCAGCTGGCTAAAAGAAGGAGATCGGAATACAAAGTTCTTCCACCAGAGAGCGGCATGGAGAGCTAGGAAAAATAAAATCCGCAAACTGAAAATTGATGGTGGCGACTGGGTGTCTGATCTGCAAGCAATGCGATGTATGGTTAATGACTATTTTGAAACACTTTATACTAAGGATCCTTCTGTCCAACCCCAGCAAGTTTCTGACTTATTTGCTACATGCATTTCGAAGCAATCAAATGATGATCTGTGTAAGCCCTTTACGGAGGAGGAAATTGGCAATGCCTTGTTCCAGATCGGGCCACTTAAAGCTCCGGGTCCTGATAGTTTTCCTGCTAGGTTTTTCCAGAGGAACTGGGGCATTATAAAGGAAGACATTGTTGCTGCGGTGAAATTATTTTTTGACCAAGGAAAGTTGCCAGAGGGGGTTAATGATACAGCTATAGTGCTGATTCCGAAAGTACAGCACCCGGAAACAGTAAAAGACTATAGGCCTATCAGCCTGTGTAATGTGATCTACAAAGTGGTGTCAATGTGTCTTGTTAACAGGCTTAGACCACTGCTTCAAGAGATAGTCATTGAAAACCAAAGTGCTTTTGTCCCGGGTCGAATGATCACTGATAATGCACTGATAGCCTTTGAATGCATCCATGCTATACAACATGAAGGAACAGAGAGGAGTGAGTTTTGTGCATATAAACTGGATTTGGCCAAGGCGTATGACCGAGTGGACTGGAATTACCTAGAACATGTTCTTGTGAAGCTGGGCTTTCATCGACAATGGGTACAGTGGATTATGGAGTGTGTAACCACAGTACAGTACAGAGTTCGCTTCAATGGTGTTTTGTTGGACACCATCCAGCCCACACACGGTCTGCACCAAGGGGTTGTCGCCTTACTTGTTTCTCTTTGTTGCTGATGGTTTATCGCATGTGCTGCAGGAATCAGGCTGCCATCACGCCCTGCAGAGGACTTTGTGGCATGGTTCTATGAAAAGAGTGGGGTTTTCTCGGTCAAAAGCGCTTACAAACTTGCAAAGCAGATTGATGAGGACGAAAGGGGAGTCAGACAGCAAAGTTCAGAGCACCAGAAAGATAGGCCGTCTTGGAAGGAGTACTGGAGAATCCCCATCCCACATAAAATCCTGAATTTTGGGTGGAAACTCATGCACAATGGTTTGGCTACATAGGACAACAAGAAGAGGCGAACAATTGTGGTGGAGAGCTGCTGTGAAATTTGTGGAAGAGAAGAGGAGTCTGTTATACATGCAATAGTACGATGCAACCATGCAAAATTCTTGCAACAGGCCATGAGGGAGTTCTGGGACCTGCCGAGTGAGGAGCAATTGTGGATACTCACTCCTGAAAGTCTCCTCCCTCTAATTCTAAACCTGAGTGTTGATAATGGTGCAAAACTTCTGATACTCCTGTGGAGGACGTGGCAGGTGAGCAATGATATTATGCACGAGACAGAGAAGCTATCATTTGAGCGCTCAGTGCGTTTTTTACTGAAGTACTGGGAGGAACTGTGCACGATCCGACAACAGCACCCGGGGTCAATCGAAAAAGGAAAAGGTGCAGTCGCCTCATCGCTGAAGAGCACAAAAGAGAAAGTAATCAGAGTTCCCCAACCGTGGGAGCCTCCGAACCCGGGATGGGTGAAAATAAATAATGTGGATGGTGCTCTTGACCCTGTGACGGGGGATGGCGGAATAGGAGTGATTATACGAGATGATGGTGGCAAGGTCATGCTCACAACCTGGAGGTCTGTCCAAGCCGTCATGAGCGCAGATGAGGTGGAAGCCCTTGCGTGCAGGGAAGGATTATTACTTGCTGCAGATTGGAACCATAACCAGTGTATTCTTGAGACAGATAGTTCAACGGTGGTGAAGCTCCTGGGAGAGCGTTCGGGGTCGAGGTCTCTGGTGGAGTTCATTGTCCGTGAGGCTGTTGAAGCGGGCAATCGACTGCTGGCGTGGAAGTGTATCCACACGAAGAGAGAGCATAATGGTGCTGCTCACGAACTCGCGCAGCTGGCGAAGCGTACTAGGCATACGGCGGTGTGGCCTTTCGCTAGCCCAACCTGTGTTGAGCAAATTATTGCTTGGGAATGTAATCACACCATCTTTTCTGAGTAATAAAATGAGCTCTCTTTCAAAAAAAAAAAAGACCTGTTACCGATTTGATCTGGTTTAAAATTTGGCCTAAAATAAAATAACCGTTCGGATCGGAATAGAATCGGCTTTAATTTGGCTCTCTTTCAACCCGTTGTGGCTGTTCCGGCCTCTACCGGCACGTGCACTCCTAGTGTGAATGGTTACGGACTTTCAGCGTTTGCTTCATCTCGTTCATGGCGGGAGTCATCTGCGGTTCTTCTCAAAGCCTGCTGGCGATGGGGCCCTGGTCGACCTGGGGTTGGTGGTGCTTGGCTTCCGGTGATGGCCAGCGGCGACGATTTCGGGAAGGTTCGGCCTGTAGAGGTCCCATGGACCTGTCTGTATTTTCTTTCTTTTTTAGGGACCTTTGTGTTACTAGGTCGGTACAGCTGTCCTCCGTATCCTTTGTCAACGTATCTGTATTTGTACGTGTCCATGTACCGTATCCTTAACTATCAATACAGGTATGCTTGATCAAAAAAAAAAAAAAAAAAAAAAAAAAAAAAAACATCGATTGGCAGGACTCGCGAGCGGTAAATGTGCACCATTATTTTATTTGGAGGGTGGGGCTGGGGTAACGGCCATGTGCCAGTGCATTAGCTTCAGCAGCTTACGGTGCGGCACGTATGCAAAGGTCATTTTTTTTTCTAACACTGATGGTTCGCATGCGTCCGCAAAAGGTCATTTTTTGGTATGACTTGCTCGAACCATGGTTCGCATTTCACTTGCCACTGGAGCTGCCCCTAGCGACCCGGAATCAATCTCCATATTTTGACCTCCGGAACGAAACCCTCTCGAGGGCTCGTTCAGTTTCATTGAAATGGTTCCATCCGGACTGAGGTCAATATAGTACAAACTTTATGATACTTACAATGAGAGACCGGAATTTATTTCAGGTGAAGAACCAATTTACTCATGATATGGACAACAAAAGATCTGGATTGGTTCCCCACCTCTTGACTAGTGGATTAATTCCCGGTCTATTCTTGTCCCTATCATGGGTAAATTGGTTCTTCACCTGGATTAAATCCCGGTCTCTCATTGTAAGTATCATAAAGTTTGTACTATATTCATCTCAATCCGGGTGGAACCATTCCAATGAAAGCGAACGAGCCCCGAATCGAGTGACACAACACGACCATTCCCCCTTCAAGAACGAATCCGTTCCATAATTCAATCCTGAATAACCGAACTAAAGCCTTAGCATGCCTGATCTTAGGGCCCTTTTCATCTCTTCCAATTAGCCTGGCCGGTTGCAAAGCAAGCACGCAGCCTCCCCGGTTGCTCGCACCATGCATGTGGCCGTGTCAGCGTCGTCTTTCCGGTTTAGGCTGGCCGTTCGAAAAGAAAGCAGTTAGCCTCCTCGATTACGCCCTACCATGTAGCCATGTCAGCGTCATCGTTCCGGGTGCGCAACCCTTTTTAGAGCGTGCAAGCTAGTTCCGCACGCTCCAAATCCCCCAAATTACACTGCACTCTAAAGCCGCTCAAGTCCTCATAGATTGCTTGTTGCTTTAAGATGAGAACAGAATCGCGGCCGGCCGTTCTTGCCTACAATTTCAGTCACGTCCACTTCAATTGATCGATTTTAAGACCCAAAAAAACACTGGTGCACCATGGCTAATTAAGGCTGCATATTGTTCTTAGCTAATGGATGCGAAGTAATTACTTCGGGCCTTTGTCCCCAAGAGAATGCTTGATTTAAAATCTCAGGGAAGGAAAAAAAAAGCACCATATAAACCAATAATTCTGTTGTGATGTAGCTGGTACCTTGGTACGACTCAAATTGTGGCCTTTAGCAACAAAACCAGGTCAAATCCTAGTTGGAGTAGCAACGACTGGCGTAGGCATTCATACTCATAGAGTCGATCGGTCACATACGCACATAGGGATTTTTTTTTGGGAAATGTTATTGTATTAATCATATGAAATATTAACCATAGGACCGATCGACTAGCTTCCATTTTGCAAGATTGTCGTAGTAAAAATTTTACTGGAGAATAACATGACTAACACGTTGCAATACCTGCTCTTGCTTGTTAGGAACTTCTGATACTAGTAGACTTTTTAAGTGGCTGCATAATGCTGGCTATGTTGGACTGTTGGAGCAAGTATAAATACAGTTATGATCAATCATCTCGCCTAATCATGACAATCCAGTTTGCAGAAACCAATGGTGCTGGTGCATGCACAAGGTGACAAGATTTATTCAATATACATTGTCATATGGGCATAAAAATTGTTAGGACGAACCTGGATTGAGGCCAGATATCTGGTAGCAGCAGAAATTCGACAAGAGAAGATGGTCAACATCAGTTGGCAGCAGCCGATCAGAATCAGTCTGTTGAAACAAAGGTATCGTCCATAAACTAGGACACGTATTCAGCTCAAAATATATTTAAGTCTGACATGCGTTCATACTCAATAATCGGTACTCCCTTCGTCCCAAGTTATTTTTTTTAACTTTAACAGGTTTATAAAAAAATACAGTAACATCTATAATACGAAAAATTGCACTAACAATGCATATTTCACGGTGGACTTAAACAATTAATTTAATGATGTAGATGACGTATTTTTTTATAAACTCGATTAAAATTTAAAGTTTGACTTAGGGCAAAAATAAAACATCATATATATATATATTAAAATGGATGGAGTACTCGTGATTGGCCCATGAAAAGATCTACTGTGGAAGGTGATGAGTCAAATGAATCAAGACATATAGGTCCCAATGCGTCAGTGCAGACTGTAATGTATGCCGGTATGCCACTATCCCTGTTATTGCCGAGAAATTTCGATATTTGACACCTAATACGAGCGCCTCACCGTTCTTGACACCCAATTCGTGACCCTTTCAAAATTTGACATCGTGCGCACGAATTCCTTCAATATAAGGGACTCTCTACCCTTTTCTCAATTTAGCGCTAGTGAATGGACCATTATGCCCTCTTCTTCTTCCTCCTTCTGCTAGTGCTGGCCACTTCCACCGTCGGCCCTCGACGCACCGCCGGCCGCCGACCGCCGCCGCCGCTGTGTTCCTCCCCTCCCCCGCCTTGCTCCTGCGCGCCACCTCCACCCCGAGCCCCCTCACTCCCCCGTCGCGACCGCTGCCAGAGCAGCAGGCGTGGCCGCCGGCGGCGGGCACAGCCACCAGCACTGTCGTGGGCACGACGAGCTCCGGCAGCAGCTTCTCTCGCCTGGAGGAGCTACTGATACTGCTGGAGCATGGAGCGGCGGCGCGGGCGGCTCCATCTCGTCCGTCACTTCCTCCTCTCCATGTTCCACGCCGTGGTCCTCGGTAGCATGCTGGATCTCGTCGACGGTCGACCACCAGGCTCGTTGCAGTCCGTCGCGTCGGGCGAGCGTGCGAGACAGGCCGCATCGGCCGGGTGGACGAGTCCACGTCGGGGACTTAGCGCCTTCGCGCAGGCAGGCTATCGGGCGGCGGTCGTCCGTCCTCAGGTGCGGGCGGGGCAGGTTGCATTGGGCACGAGCGGCAGCCGTCCGTCGCGTCGGGTGCGCGGGCGGGCAGGCTGCGTCGGCCACGGGCGGCGGCAGGCAGGCCGCATCGAGCCACCAGGCACCGCTTATCCCGCACAAGATGGCCGGCGAGCTCCGGCGACAGCTTCATCTCGGCCCGGAGACGAAGACGACACGACGTGGGCTCCACCAGGGGCAAATCCGGCAGCTTGCTTGTCTTGAGAGGGAAAGTCCCTCGTATTGAAAGAATTCGTGCGTACGGTGTCAAATTTTGAAAGGGTCGCGAATTGGGTGTCAAGAACGGTGAGGCGCTCGTATTGGGTGTCAAATATCGAAATTTCTCGTTATTGCCCTGCTGACGAACAGATGACCAGGCTCAATGAGTAGTGGTGATTGTCATGACTTCCCTGCACCACCCAAACCTCTATTGACATGAAAACACCATGAAGAAGCTTTGATGCTCACTTTACAGCAGAGGAAGCCTGAGATGAAACATAGTGTCAGGGCACAACATGAAATATTCCAGGAAATCCCATTGAAACCCAGATTGATTGTATAGTAATCAATATATCATGCACATGGAACCGCAAAGCCATATGTGGAAACCCCATTCTTCTTTTACATTGGCCAGCAAAAGGTATGAGTAGTAAAAGAAGGATCTATCGCCTGACTGGGGTCCTGTAGAGGCAATAATGTGACCTGCTGATCCCTGCATCCTCATCGACAAAATTACATAAAGTTGACAGATCCAATATGATTGGCATAGAGATGCCCACGTATACATGTGAGGAGATCATCCAATGCGAGGGAACTATGCTGTGAAACTCTTAAGCTGTTCATCCAGAGCAGAAAGGCCATTATGAAGTTCATAAGACAGTAAACAGAGGAGGAACCACAGATTTTGGTAAATAGCCCTATTTCTATTATTTTATTTTATTTTTTTGCGGTAATAATATTGCATAGCAAGTGGAGCATATTAATGTAGCCGTATTATATCCATTTTCTAACTCCCTTGATGATTTTCTTAATATTTGAGCACAAGCAGATCAAAGATCTTCACTGCACCAAGATCCTTAATACTGAGCAGGTGAATTCTAAACTTAACAATCATGAATTGAATCATATTTGCAGAATACGCAATCTAGACAATTGAAGTAAGCTTAAATTGGATCCACGACTGAATTTGATTGTGCACCAAAGTTGCACTTTACCTGAAAAATGTTTATGAGATTCATCCTGAAAACTCTGTACGTGGGCTTTACATCCACCCAAGTAGCTCTATTCAGACCTCATTGATGTGCTTCAACTGCAGGCCACTAATTAATTCTACTCGTCATCAAATTACATGATAAAAGACCAAACAGGCAGGGGCACTACAGACAGTTCCAGCAGTCATATGTTCCATTGAACACGAGAATTTAACAGTCCTTGAATATGGCAAGGTTAGCATGCAGGAAGATCCCCATGGCATATTGCATGGGAAGACCATATCCACACTAGATCACATGGTGATTCCTCTAAAAGTAACTATCGGAACAATTCATAGCAGTTTCTTTCTATTGCAAATGTATGGACAGCTGTGGATACAGGTGAGTGGCGCTCTTTAATATACTTTCATGGGATTTAGGTCCCATAAGTTCAGTTTAACTGATATGTGTCCTTCAAGTTGTCGACACTATTTTCATAGCTTGTACACTGAGGAATATAAATATTCCTCTGCAATTGATATGATATGGTATTCCGATTTTAAAAATATGAATGTTTAGCATCTGCAACTAAGTGATTAACATAAGGGAAAACTTTATCTTTCGGCATTTTTACGGAATATCCAAAATATTCAAGATGTGTGAACTCTGTTGCTGCCGCTTGAAAACCACGCTTAGCAATTCAGCTTCAATAGCAACAATAAGTACATCTGAATCAGTTTGGAAAAGAATAACTTGTGAAATTATGCTGGTTGAAACCAGATGGAGCAAAATAATGTAAAAATACAATGACCAACAGTGAGCGTAGAAAGTTACCTTTCACTCCTCCATGGATTGGCAGCGATAATGTACATTCTGGATAATCTTGAGAATTGCGTAGCTAAAACCATGTCAGCATACGGAGGAAACAGCAGCAGGTCACTGTGCAGCTTAAAAATTCACAGGAAAAATTGCAGGCCTTGAGAGGCTTGCGTCCATAAGTCAACCCATCTGGCGTTCGAGACGGCATGTGAGAGTAGACATCGATGCTTGTGTGCATGTTTCTGTCCATGTTAAGAGTTTGGACTAGTTTGTGCAGACAGAGTTCTCCAGCATAGTAATACGATGATCTCATCACGGAAACAATCTATCAGCTATTGACACGTCAACTGTAAATCAAAATAAGACATTGTAGTAGATTTTTTTTTAATGACATAGAAAAATTTCCTTTATAAACATCACACATGGTTACACAAGTTTGGATGCTAAGTATTACAATTTGAAGTAACTGTTTTCAAGTATTTACAATTTGAAGTGATCAACTAGAGCTTTGCTCGCAAGGTCTCGTTTAAAGAAGGCCCCCAGAAACTCAGACATGGTAAAATCCCTGTACTTTGGTGGATTATCTGAAGAAAGCAGCTCTGGTAATGGTCCATAAAAAACTGAGTCCCCTCTCTTCCCAGGATTAAAAAAGATTGCAATTGAAACTCTTGCTTCTTCACGTGTATTCATAATCACTCGATGGTCAACGCTCTTGTACTTATCATTAGACATGATCTGATGAAAGAATAGGATACAAAAAGAAGTTAGATAAGATTTGGCGTTATAGAACTGTAAGGCACTTATGGTGGATGTGCAATTTGAGAGTAGGAATATTTTGTATAGTATATGCATGGCACACATTGAGTTACTTTTGGTCAAATAAAAGATTAATGCCTAAAGCTTTATTATACATATTCCCTTCGTGAAGCCAAACATGTTTATTTCTTGGAAGCTAAGAGGCATTTTTATACATGGTTTCTGTCAGAAATCAAAAGATATCAAGCATTCAAACATGCCAAGTAATACTGGAGTTACATATTGTGGAGCAGTTTGTTCCAATAATCCAACCTGTAAGGCTGTAACAGCTATTTTACTCCCATGATTTGGTCAAGACATATGTGTAACCAGATATGGTGTGCTTTTGCAGTTTTGCTTAAAGGCTTAAAGCAGTACAAGAACTGAAGTATTTAGAACACTGGAGTTTTAAACTTTTAACTTTTAAGTGATGTGAAGTGAACTTAATTTGAAGTGATCCGAGCGCACAAAGAGTTAATCAATGGTGCAGATTGAACTGAATTCAGACACTTCAGATGTATCACTTGATTTTGAACATATACGACGGGTTGCAATTGAATTAATTTGATACTGTCGAAGTAACAACAATCTGATTGTACCTGTAAGAGGTCCCCGACATTGATCACAAGTGCACCGGGCACAGGTTTCACGTCCACCCAGTAGCTCCCCCCATCATCATCGGTTTGCTTCACCTGCAGGCCACCGATACCATCCTGCGCGAGGACGGTGAGCACGCCGGGGTCTGTGTGCGAGACGACGCCCATGGTACGCTCGGGCTCAGGGCACACAGGATAGTAATGGCAGACCATGACCTTGCCCTCGAGGCAGGAAGCCTCCTCCAGCCTCGAAGGCCCGAGCCCAAGCCCCTCGGAGAGGAGCTCCAGCAAGGCGCGCCCCACGGCGGTGGCGTGCGCATCCCATTCGAGGATCTCGTCGCGGCAGATGGCCGGGATGCGGGCCGGGTCGGGCCTTTGGGGTCCGAACCCGATCTGGATGGTGTCGCGCCAGCTGGCGGCGGGGGCGCGGAACAGGTCGACGTTGGAGGAGTAGGAGACCCCGCCGGGCATGGCGCGGCCGTAGTGCGCGGCGCGCTCGGCGGCGGGGAGCTCATTGAAGGCGCGCACGGCGGCGAGCGCCCGGTCGGGGTAGTCCTCGGGGACGCCGAGGGCCTGGTGGTGGTTGACGAGGTGGAAGAAGCCCCAGGTGCGGGCGGCCTCGGCGGCGGCGGCGGCGGCGAGGGGCGCGGGGAGGGAGAGGTCGACGACGGGGATGGAGACGCCCGGGGGCGCGAGGGGCGCGGAGGCGTAGGGGTCCGGGTGCACGAAGAGCTCGGGGACGGAGGAGACGCCGGACTCGACGAGGCCCCGGACGCCCGTGCGGGCCTCGTCGAAGGCCTTGAGGAGCGCGGCGCGGTCGGGCGGGGGCGCCGGAGCGGAGGGGGACGCCATGGCCGAGCCGCCGAGGTCCTTGGGGGTTGCGTGGAGGGGAACCGAGAGGGATGGATGGCGCTTGGCGACTGGCGTGGTGGGCCGTGGGCGCGGGGAGTCCTTATCCTGTCGCCATCGTCCGTTTCGTCCTCCCCGGCTCACCGCCCCCCGCCCAACCGAGCACACAACCGACGCCACTCCCGATGGCGATGGGCGGCGGTGTTCGGCGACCGCCGCGGCCGTGAAGCGAGGACACGTTATCACCGGCGAAGACGGCCGGAGGCGCGACATCGTGGGTGCGGTGCCGGCGCGGAGACGACGCATAGTTGTGAGTTTGTGACCTCCACGTGGAATAACTAAACTCTATTATACATGAAGAAAACCACGGCACGGTAGAAACTCTGACCGCTCTACGCGTACCAGGATGTGACGCGCGTTTTTTTCACGGAGCGCTCCGCTGCTTCGGCCCTCTATGCAACACCGATACCGATGGTAGGATATACGAATACGTCATTTTTTTTTGAAAACTAAAGGTAATATTAAAGTATCGGAGTATCGACGGATATAGATACGCGTTACATGATTCGGGGGTTGAAGTATCAGGGTAACATAGCCGGCCGTTTCCTAGTACTTTTTTTTTTGAGGGGGTCGTTTGCCAATACATGTTATTCGTCTAGAGTGTTTTTGGGCTGTGCGTACGCCGCGACTGGCCCATAACCGACAACTCCCATTCATGGGCCACGCAGATTCGTCTTGGGCCTCAGTTGTAGTCTGTGTCTCCTAAACAATTGCGTCCGCGGCCGCCTGGTCACAGCCGTCCGTTCCTGCTAGGTTTACGAGCCTCTCCTCGGTCGACCCTGGCGTATTTCTCAGGGTGCGCCGACGCGTCGACCAAAATAAAGCACTCCTTCTGCAGGTATGAAATAATAGCAGCGCACGCACCCTCCATAGCCTCATAGCTACTAAAAACTTCAGCACTAAGAACTTCTCCTGCTCTTAATAGGGAGCACACCAAAAGATGGAACCTCCATTTCGATCCAACCACGCATGACATGGTCTGACTGAACGACAAAACCATATCCATATACTTCAAGCTGCAGCGTACTAATTACAGTCCTTTAAAATAACCTGCTTTGATATAGGAATAATCTGAACAACCTATAGAAAAAAAACATACACAATTTGCTTTCAGCACTACCTACGTATACCACAAATTACCAGAAAAACAAAAGAGATTACAAACCGAAAGGCCAAACAAAAAGGCACAAGCAAATGGACTTACCCCAGGACCATACACGTGCACATCGTCTACATGGTTGGGACCCGCCAAAGTTTCAGAGTTGAGCACACCCACCAGATCAGACCAATCGAACGACGATATAGCACGCGCTGGAGCATTCAACAAAATAGCAGGCTCATGAACGCCCTGTGCAGCAACGTCCAAGCAACAAAGTCCACATTCTTGACCATAGCAACAGATACATCAGTACATCCACTTCCCTGCAAAAAGGCATATGGTGCCCAATACACGCCTACCATATAGATCAAAACAAACTGAAAATGGCCGTACCTGACGTCTCAACTTGGCCGGACGCAAAGACGATGGAGCCCAATCGGCAGCCCTTTTCCTCCCCGCCATCTCCCCAGCCATCGCTATCTCCGAAAGGCAACCACTTCGATGTCTTTGAGAACCGAGCCTTCTGACTCCCACCGCTTAACAGCACAGCGTCAGATATATCGCCCCACTGAGACGGTCTTTGTTGGAACACGTGGCAGAACAAACGAGCAACACAGAAAATGGAAAAAAAAAGAACAAAATGAACGTACACAGCAAGCCCACCAGAGCAAGAGCACGACAAAAAGAAAAGGCCCAGCAAATAACCCAAGGCAACTAAATAACGCTACAACCCAGCCCAAAAGACGGCCTACTATGCGGCTACTCAACCAATAGGACCCAGTGAATGATCCAACCCAACGTACAAACACTAGCCCACGCCACAAAACTCTACAGCGGATTGACGATTTACTACGCATCGTAGCCTCAAACCGCAGAAAGTACAGAGCAGCAGAAAAAAGGCCTCCGCAACGTACAGGCGCTGCGAAGCGCGCCTCCTTCCTAGTCGATTCTTGTCCCCCAAAAATTCCACGTGGAACGTGACAGTTGGACACTAGTTTAATATAACTAGCAGAAGGGCACGTGTTTGCGGCACGTGTTTTAAAAAATTACTAATTTAGAGATATAGTGTACATGAACTCTTTAGATTGATCTAGAGCGTACAATCATCATAAAATCCGAAGCGCGTAGGATTAAAGGTGAGATGTAGTCAACATGGACTCTTTAGATTAATTTAGAGCGTTCGATCGTCATAAAATCCAACGGTGTAGGATATAGATGATGATGGACGAAATGAAAATTTCGTCGTCCTTTATAATATAGATATGTTAACATATTATTATCATGAATTGAGTCAAAAGTTTGAAAAACGATTTTTTTAATATGTTGAGTTCCGATGTTTAAAATTAATGTGGGTAAGGTTGTATAAGAAAAGTACTCCCTTTGTTCCTATTTATTGGTGGTTCTGGTCATAATTTTGGTTGTCCAGGCCAGAGCACCTGTAACATCACTTGTATCATGATTCTGAGATTCTTTGATGTATGCCTGTATCTAGGAAGAGGCTCAAACGACTTAGGGCATGTACAACCCACAGACGACGGGTCGTCTCTAGGATCTCGAATTTATCATACAGACACGTATAATGACATATCATACAACCCATAGACACAGAGTTAATCTTTAAACTGTTTAATGCTTTGCATGTGGCTAAGATGAACTACAAATGTATTTTTGTATGCCATTGTGTGGCAGAGCTCTGTCTCCTTCTAAAACGGCTCCGGCTTTAGCCTCTTTTTTTTCGCTCTTTCAATATTCCTTTTTCCAATTTTCTTTATTTTTATCTTTTCCTTATCCAACTGTTCCCTTTCTTCCTAATCCTGCTCGACATTTGCCTGCCACGCGTGAGCAGAGCACTCCAGCGGCCAGCAGCACGCAAAGCGGCGCAGCGCACTTCTGCCTCCAGCACGCAAGTGGCGCTCTGCTCCGACTAGCCTTCCCGTGCTCTCCTTTCGCCTACTCACGCGGGACCCTCCTGTTGGGAGCGGCGGCACCAGGCAGCGGGGGCTCCCCACCGGAAGCGCATGGTCTCTAGGAGCTAGCTTCCCCAAGCGGGGCGCGCGGGATCCAGCACTGTTGTTCGGCTCTTGCGGCGGATCCAAAGAGGGGCCTCGCGACGGCCGGCCTTGAGGCGGTGCGGAGGAGCCGGAGCCGGAGCAGGGGCTCCGTCCTCAAGCTCACCGGATCCGGCCGCGGCGTCGCCTGGTGCTGCTGCTGCAACCGGATACTGCTGCTGCCGGTGCTCGGCGGCGGATGGCGGACCGCCTCCGACAGCGCTGCGCGGCAGCGGCGTCTTCTTCCCGTCCGCGGCGGAGCTGCAGGGTGCGCGGGCGGATTCGCGCCATCACTTGTTCCCGCGTCCATTTCGCACCGGATCCG
Organism: Urochloa ruziziensis; assembly: GCA_015476505.1. Classification (NCBI taxonomy): domain Eukaryota; kingdom Viridiplantae; phylum Streptophyta; class Magnoliopsida; order Poales; family Poaceae; genus Urochloa; species Urochloa ruziziensis. Next base: position 44,179,573 of record CM027126.1, on the reverse strand, counting down.
AGCGGGTGTCGACTGCGGGAGACGATCCCGTACAACGCGAGCGTGAGCGTCCACTCTGCCTGGGAGAACGGGACGGCAGCGCCCGTCTCTGGGCTCCGTTGGGGAGTATTTTGCAAAACTGTCGGCTCACAAACGGCTCGCAGACCCGGGTTGTACATGCCCTTATATATCAGAACCGAGGGGGTACTTTTTATAATACAATCTAATCAATGCCATAAAAGATACAAATCTAAATTTAAGTTTGTCCCGCAAAAGATACAATTATAGCCTAACTCACTTGCCCTCTCGTCTCCTACATGCGATGATTTTAATTAGGCCAGTTTTATGGATTTCATGAAGAGTTTTATACCATTAAATTTATTTTGTTGATGTGGCGAGAAGAGAGAAGGAGATAGTTTAATGAGATGAGAGGGAGTTTCATCTCATTATTTACCTAGGTTCTCAGTTAGACTGGCCATAATTTGCGTTTCTTAATCTTCTATACATGTGGAATTAAAGGGAGTCAGGAAAAGACAACAACTCAGATGAAAATGGCAACAAATACTTATAGTAAGGAGCTCATTTTGCTTCGACACTAATATGTTCGAGTTTTCCTAAAATCGGGTGTGCTAGAATTATATTTTCATTGTACATTCCTTCTGTTTTATAATATAGTTTTTTGGATTTTTTTTCCAAATATATTAAGGGAAGTGATTGAAAGGCTAACTTGATCTTCAATAATATGTCCCTTTACACATGATAGGGCTACTCCAAGGTGTGTTGTGGGCTTGTGTATCTTAAGTACTCTCTTTATTACAAATTATCATTTATTTTGACTTCAATAGATTCATATAGTTTAGTGTATCTAGATATAGCGTATATCTAGTTACATAGTGAAACTATTAATCTTAAAAAATTTAAAATATTAGTATAATTTTAAATGGATGGAGTATTTTTTTTGCACACGTAAGATTTGTTGGTATGCAATAGGCATACATGTAACTTAAAATGAAAATAATGTGCTGATTATTGAGGGGAAACTGCGGACTGACAACCACTTACAATTTGCAACGTACCTACGAACCCAGGAAGTTTGAGTATTAAAGTTAGTTAAGATAGTATTAAAAATTATTTTTTAGAACATATTAAAATTTATCTTTTTTTTAAATACTTCCTCTGTTTCAAATTATAGGTCGTTTTGGCTTTTCTAGTTCGACATAGCGTTTATCTAGGTGCATAACAAAGATAATGAACCTAAACAAGCCAAAACAATTTATAATTTGGATCGAAGGTAGTACATATTAAAATTTGGGATTGTCTATATAGCACCCTGGTGAAGCATCCACCCATCTCACCCTATACTTTCCACCGTTAGATGAAAAACGGAGGGCCGCCCATCATCTTCTGCCTCCAGAACTTTTCTTCTTCTTCTTCCCAACACCTCCCGATCTCTTCTTCCCGGCCAGCCCCCTATCGCCGCCCTGCCCCTCCCCCGACGTGGAGCTCCGACGAACCCTAGCCCGCCCGCGCCCGCCGCCTCTTGCCCCTCCCTCCGCCGCCTTCCAACGCTGCCGCAGTCTCCGGTCATCGACGCCCCCACCCCGGCACCGCCCAACCGCCTTCCTCTATCACCTGGCCTCGCCGCCCCCCGCGCCCACCTCCTCCGTCGGTCCGGCCCTCCCTCTAGGTCCAACGGAGCACCTACCCCAGCAACCTCGGACCCCTAACCCCGAATCCTAATCTCGCCGTATTTTGCCGGAGTGGCAGGAGACGGAAGAAGGAAGATGTGGAAGAAGGCCGGCGGTGATGGGCCCGGGTGATCAGGGTGTCCTTTAGCTTTTCACTAAAATTTATCTGCCATGAGCTTTGATATTTCTGATGGCCCGTTCAGGTGGCATCTGGGCCGAAGACAAAAGGCTCAGCAGATTCTCAACCACGAACGACGACGACGTCGATCCGCGTAAAAAGATGGAGCAAGCCCAATTAGTTTCTGAAGCTCGGCCCAATAAGACGTCGTAAGCCAGCCAGTGAGCCCATACACAAGACTTTTCGCTAGACTAGAAGCCGAATGCTACACGGAACAAGAGAGAGCGCATCACTGCAGGGGGTCTAGTGGGAGACTGGAAATGGCGGAGGCGACGAGCTCGAGCTCGGGCACCTAGCTCACGCGTTGTTCCTGCCACCGCAGCCGCGCTCGCCGGCGAATCTCTCGCCACTGCCGCCGCTGCTGGAGACCACCAGCTCTCCTGCGCGGCGGCTCTGCGGCTCCGGCCTTCATCCCCTCCTCCTTCCAGCTAGGGTTTTCTCCGATCCCCAATCACTGTAAGTCACCGCCGCTTGCCTGGGTTTCTCTCCTCTATCTCGAGCTCACCCGAGGTGTAGGTTTGGTTTCCCTGTGCGCGGATTTGGGAATTGTGGTCGCGATCAATATTGCTCTGTTTCCCTGCTAGGGTTAGTGCTTCTAGTAGTCTAATTTTGGATGCGAAATATATAGGGAGTTGTTTGGGGGCGATGTAATTGGTTCACCCAGCTGCTCAGTAGCTTTGAACGCACATGTGGCGAGTTGGTCTAGCACATCAATGCTGAGAGGTTGTTTGGATCTTGAATTGAAGCAAAACAGGATTTAGTTAAAGTGGTTTTAAAGACTAACCATCTGCAGTCATATTTTCTTAGGTTAGTATAAAGCTTGGATACGGGAAACCAGCTCTGAGAACTCAGGAAGTAGGTTCATGTAAATACCATCTACATATATAGTCTGTGAAGAGGTCCCGTATCATGTACAGAAATATTGACCTAAGCTTTAGCTAAACATATTGCACTGCCTATGGTGGTTTCTCGACAAAATCTCTAGCTAAAGTGGAACATGTAAAGCCTAGATCGATATATTCTTTGAAGTTATAGTGTGGATTGACATGAGACTACGAAGCTATGTTTGTTTTTGCTTACTAAATCTGCTAATGGTGCATTAATATATTGCATATACTAAAAGTAGTTCTGAAACATCTGCCACTGTATCTATACCTCAACACTTTTGTAGATGCCTTTTTCTATATGGTTTTGGATTCCTGAAGGTTACCACATTTGTTAGTTTAACATGAATCACGGGTCGCACTGAATATTATTATTTATCTTTCTGATTTGAATGCCCTTGCTGTGATGGCAGGTTAATTCTCAAATGGCTTCATCACAGCATGTTGAGATGGAGGCTGCGAAACTTCTTCATAAACTTATTCAGGAATCGAAGGATGAGCCTGTTAAACTAGCAACAAAACTTTATGTGGTACGCAGCCTACACAAAGATGCATAAAGGTGTGGAAAGTCTAAAAAACTATACCAACTTGCTTCTTATGTTTTCTTTGATGCTCCAGATATGTCAACATATGAAACTAAGTGGAAAGGAGCAGTCACTGCCATATCAAGTCATATCGAGGTGAACATTTACTTTGGTTCTTCACAATGTTTAAGAAATGAGAAAATGACTCAAATATCGGTTAGAATTTTTAGTTTATCTTTGCGGGACATAGTTGTCTGGAGCTGAATATTTTTTGTTTGGTCTTTTTAACTTAATATTTGCAGCCATGCTGTTCTTATAGCAGAGTTGCAAAAATGAAGAATGGGGTGCTAAATGCACCCTAAAAAAGAGAAAAATGAAAGGAAAAGAAAACCCGTCAAAGACAGAATGTTACAGAACTTAATGGAGTGAACCTTTGATTGTATTCTACTGAAGCAAGTTTCTTTCGGTGATGTAGGACCAATTTTCTCCAGTAATTTAGGAGAGGAAAAGTTGGAACTAGAAGGGACATAAGTCACTGTGGGGGGGGGGGGGGGGGGGGGGGAATACTAGGTCCAACAATGCAAAAATCTGTTGTCGTTTTAAATGCGTAGCCACCCTAAACCTGCAAGGAGGGAAGGGGGAAAGGAAGAAAGGGGTACTAGTGCAAATGGGCTTATCCTTGTGCAGATTCAGGGTTGAGATGGTGAAGGAATTAGGATGTTATGGAGGTTTATACTGTGTGTTGGAACTATTGTATTTTTTTGGGTGAGAAAGTTTATGGCCTGCAGAGGAGGGAGGGACACACGAAAAGAAAAGAAAAAAAACACCATAGCATGCTCACACACTTGTTACTATGGTACCGGGTATTCCACACAGCCAACACCTGCAATTAGTGTTCTGTACTGACAAGTATTCTAATTGGTTGTACTTTTTACATGAATGCTTTAAATGCCAAGTGAAAGGATGTTACATAGTTCAGCAGTTATATAGAAATTTAACAATGTAAGGCTGGACATTTCACCTCTTCCTAATTCAAAATATTTCCATACTGTCTGTAACATTGGCAGGGCTATGGAGACAGTTGTAAACCAACATGGAATTGATATAGATGCCTTGCGATCATCGCGAATTCCATTTCCTGGTGGCCCGCAGGCAGGGGATTCTAGTGGTGCCATGTTAAAGGACAAGGAGGTCATTGGTAACCAGTCTCCAATGGTTGGAAGTGATGCATCCCAGAATAGCGGGCAAGCTGGATTATGGCAGTTTCCATCAGGTAAGCAGCTTCAAAGAAAAATTCTGATAATTGTGGATATACAAATTTCACTTCCTGATTCATCTTTTATGTTGTCAGGTTCAACAGATATGACAAGGCACGTGGCATCTATTTCTGGCAGGGTACCTGCAGGGCCAAATAGGGGTGATTTTTCAGCAGCTGATATTCATCAAGGCTCTATGTCACAAAAGAGCGGTAGGTCCTCTGGCATTGAAAGCCCTGCAAGTCTGCAGATGGAGGACACCAGATCTATGAATTCACATGATTCTTTGAAATCTGATGAGAAAACAAGTAAGAAAACCTCTTCTAAGAGAAAAAGGATGGATTCAAAAGGAGCTGGAGATTTGCATTCTGAAGACAACTCAAAGTCAGATGCTATCTCCAATACCAGAAAGGGGAAACAGGTTGGCAAAGCTGGTAGACAAGGTCAGCCTTCCATGGGAATGGAGAATGAGCAATCACATTCAGTGCAAGGTGGTACTGCTCAGGTGCCACCATTACATGGTGGTGCACCTTTTCTCAGGGCTAACCCAGAAGGTCCGTTGACTTCTTCTGGGAGGACTATTGACAAACCATCAAATCCATTCACAATGGCTCAAATTCCAAATTTTCCTGAAGGACTGGCTTCCAGTGGTGTTCCTATCGAGTTGCAGAAAAGTATACAGGGTGGAGCAAATTTATTTAATTCTGGTTTTGGTTGGAATCAAAATCCTCAAGTTTCAATTATGAAGAATTCTCAAGGGTCTATTCCCAATTTAGTGGGTTCTGGAATTAATGTCGATGGTACTTACACTTAAGTTTAATGACAGATACTGGAGTTCAAATAATTACCTTGTTGATAATGAGCCTGCTTATATTGCAGGGAAAGTTAATGTAGGGGCACAAGGAGCTTTTAACTCAACTTCTGCACCACAAATGGGATTTCCCACAGTTCCTCCTTACAATTCCTCTTCCTTTGGAGGTGGCTCACATTTTCTGGACAAAGGCAAGGAATTGGCTTCCGGCAGTATTGGCACTGAACTTCATTCAACGGCTAAAGTTGCATCTCAACAAGGCATTCCTCATGTAAGGCCTTTGTTTTAATACTTGAAGATTCTATGTGCATAGGCTTACATATTACTCCCTTCGTTCCAAATTATAGGTTGTTTTGGCTTTTCTAGATATATAATTTTTACTATGTATCTAGACATAGTGTATACTCTAGGTGCATGTCAAAAACTATGTACCTAGAAAATCAAAATTGACCTGTAATTTGGGACGGAGTATTTTGGATATCATGTAATGTGCCTTTTAGATATTATTATGTTGTCCACTGGAAGGAGGGTTAGATATTCATTCTCATAAGGTTGAAATGAGGTTGCATGAAAATGCATTTGATCCATGTCTCATGTATCTTTTGAGGATATGTTAATTGGTTTCCTACTAGGTTGATCATCTGGCTGGTGCAGCCATCTTGAGAAGCTTTTTGTTTGTTCATTTGTTTATTAATATTTGTACCTGAAATAGCTAATGCAATCTTCAAGAGTTCTTATTTGAGACAAATGTATTTGCAACTTTTCAGGGAAGTCCCATGCAAGAAAGGCAAGGTATTATGAGAGCACCGCAGAGATCCGAGGCATCTTTCCAAGAAGGGAGGCCGTCTGCACTTCAGAATAGAAACACTGGGCCAAGTCCAATACCTCATACCTCTTCCAACATACCATTCAAAGAACAGCAGCTGAAGCAGCTCAGAGCACAGTGCTTAGTATTTCTTGCATTTAGGTGTGCATTTCTTTTTGTATATCATTTTCTTGTAGTTCGACTGAGTATGTATCTATGGTTTCAGAGCATGATGTCCAAACTTCATTTTATGGCGCTCATGTAGGCTATTTTTTTTTTCTTGTAGAAATAATTTGCAGCCCAGGAAGGTGCATCTTGAAATTGCCTTGGGTAGAGGGCCTCCTGCAGAAAGTAAGAACTAAGAAAAAGCACATTGTGTGATCTATTTGGTATTTTTGTTTGGTCCTACAAGTGACGAGTTTATACTTGAAAATCAGGTGACAGTGCTGGTCAGAGGGGCAGCGAGAACAGAGTGGCTGATGGTTTGGGAAAGGAAAATGGAAGCAGTCGGGAGAATTCTGATGTTTTTGGCAGGCAAAGTGATATCTCTAGACTTCCATCCACATCTGCAGGAAGTATTGCAGAGGTTGATTCTGTCCCAAGGAACCCGGAGAGTGCCGTAAAGAAGATCAAGGTAGCTGAACAGGATAAGTCTATGATTGAAGTAGGAAATATCCAACATGCTTCTGTTATGCAGGGAACTAGTTCTGAAATGCGTTCCCAAGAAACTGCATCTCCCATTCCATCTGGATCACATCAATCATACTTTCAGGGAGATGCAAGAAGAATCGTTCCTGATACTCATAGAACTGATGCTGAAAATTTGAATCGGAATTTGAGCTGGGGAGGCTTGGGACCTACTGTTTGGGTGGCAATAGACAGCATATGAATAAGGAAACTAAAGAATCACTTGCACCTTCAAAGTCACACCATATGCCCGTTGATGGTTACAATTCCAATATGCCTGTAGAGCAGACTCCAGAGACAGTTGGAGCTGGTAATGATGTTGAAAATTCTAGCCACGTGGCGGAGATTGTGTCTGAGCAGGCTGCCGATGAAGAAGATGATCTCTTGGAGCATGATGATTTGCCATCGTCTCCTCCAAAGCACACAATGACAGAAAAATGGATCTTGGATTACCAGAAAAGAATGTACAACGAAAAACAAAAAAGGACAATGGAGCAGCATAAATTACACAGCAGAATGTCAGCATCCTATGAGAAGCTAAAGGTTTGCGTTCTCCCTTTGAGAGCCTGATGAGACACATCATCTAGAATGTTTATATAACATCTATGAAATTCTTTTTGATAACCTTCCAATCATTATATTATCAAATTCAGAATTTGCATTCGAGCAGTGTTTTTTTGCTATCATATCTGGTTCATGTAAGCTATTAAGCGCGTTTCTCTTTTTGTTACACTACACTAGATTTACATCTTATCCTCTGTTGGCTGTCTGTAAACCTTGGTGACACAACCTAATTTCCTATGTTTTCAGGAAAGTGTTAATTCTTCTGAAGATCTTTCTGCAAAGACAAAGAGTGTCATTGAACTGAAAAAACTTCAACTTCTGCCACTTCAACGTCGTGTACGCAGGTTTGTTGTCATTGGAGACCCCTAATCAATGTTGTTTTTTAATCTGACTATATGTTTTTTTGACTATGCAATTTGTATTTTCTCATCTTTGTTCTTTCATGCAGTGAGTTTTTGATGGACTTTTTCAAGCCCAATACAGCCGACTTGGAGCGTGTAAAAGCAGTGAAGAAACATAGGCATGGACGGCGTGTGAAACAGCTTGAAAAAATTGAACAGAAAATGAAGGAAGAAAGGCAAAAGAGAATTCGTGAGAGACAGAAGGAGTTCTTTGCTGATATAGAGGCTCACAGGTTTGATACCAATCTTTATTGAATTCATCACTGTTGTACCAGTTGAAGTCATCTCTACCTGAGCCTTTTGCAGAGAGAGACTTGAGGACAGCTTCAAGGTTAAGAGAGAACGCTTGAAGGGTTTCAATCGGTACATTAAAGAGTTTCACAAGAGGAAGGAACGAATTCATCGGGAGAAACTGGATAGAATCCAACGAGAGAAAATCAATCTGCTTAAGAATAATGATGTTGAGGGATATCTTAGGATGGTCCAGGTGAGCTTGCTTGCTATATTAGAGGTTAGCCCTTCATTTTAGTCTATGTTTATTTGATTTCACTTCTGGTTACTCTTGTCGCATTGTAGGATGCAAATCTGACCGAGTTAAGCAACTATTGCGGGAAACTGAGAAATATCTACAGAAACTTGGGTCCAAATTGAAGAATGCGAAGTCCACAGATGGACGTGCATCTAATGTTTCAGATAAGATTGACCCTGCAAACGACATCGAAGATGAGAGCTACCAGCCACAGGTTATTTACTTTTCTGTTATTCAGACTTCAGACTCTATTCATATTTACGATATGCTTAATTGTGATGTCCTCTCTTTGCAGCATTATCTGGAAAGTAATGAAAAGTACTATCAACTGGCCCACAGGTACTTCTGCATTTGATAAAATACATCTTCCTTTTCCAGTGGGAAAATATAAGCACATGCATGGTTTTAGATTCTCAATCCTTTTCTAATTCTGATATGATTACTTACATTTTTTCTAGTGTTAAGGAGACCGTGAATGATCAGCCATCTTATCTTGAGGGTGGCAAATTGCGAGAGTAAGATGCTTATTCATTCTGCTATTCTTTGTTCCCTTAACTTTGTGTGTGTGATAGATATTCTTATAATTAATTCATTTCTGTTTTGATCATTTGTACATTTTTGTTTGGTTGTTACTTGCTATTCTGCAGGTACCAGATGAACGGTTTGCGTTGGCTGGTTTCATTGTACAATAATAATTTGAATGGAATTTTAGCAGATGAGATGGGTCTTGGTAAAACAGTACAAGTAAGACCTACTGCAGTGTGTTTCAGCACTTATTTTCAGCTGTTACGTGGTTGTTTAAAACAGTTATCTGACTCCTTATTTGCATTGCTGCTTTGGCAGGTAATCTCTCTGATATGCTACCTTATGGAAACGAAAAATGACCGAGGACCTTTTCTTGTGGTTGTACCATCATCCGTACTTTCTGGATGGGAATCTGAGCTCAACTTCTGGGCACCTAGCATAAATAAAATTGCTTATGCTGGTCCTCCTGAAGAAAGGCGCAGAATGTTCAAGTAAATGTTAATTTTTTTAATTCATATTTTGCTATTCCAAACTGGTATTTTATTCACTTTAGCTATTTTCTTTCAGAGAGATGATTGTCCATCAGAAGTTCAATGTTCTTTTGACAACGTACGAGTACTTGATGAACAAGCATGATAGGCCAAAACTAAGCAAAATACAATGGCACTACATAATAATTGATGAAGGGCATCGTATAAAGAACGCATCTTGTAAGCTCAATGCTGATTTGAAGCTTTATCGGAGCTCTCATCGGCTATTATTGACAGGAACTCCTCTGCAGGTTCTGAAGTTTGCATTTGTACTGTTATCTTGTATTACTGAACTGACCACTCTCTTTTCCTCCCCACCCCTCCCTGCTGATTTGGTGTGCTTTTTCTGTGAAGAACAATCTCGAGGAGCTGTGGGCACTTTTGAATTTCTGTTGCCTAATATATTTAATTCATCGGAGGACTTCTCTCAGTGGTTTAACAAACCATTTGAAGGCAATGGTGATAATTCAACGGATGAGGTATGGTTCAGTTTTATTTGATTCCCTAAACAATTGACTATTTTGTTCTATGGAATGATGTTTGACTAAATTATATTTTCTGCTTAAAGGCCTTACTTTCAGAGGAGGAAAACTTGCTGATCATAAATCGTCTTCACCAGGTTCTTCGGCCCTTTGTACTCCGAAGACTTAAGCATAAGGTCTTTGATTTCACAATCTTACTGTCTGTTTTGAGAATAATCGAATAATCACATATTTACATTCCAGCAATCCAGTGTGCATTCTTCATTAGCCATAGTTGACTTTGACAACTAAAATACGTGAGAGGCACGTGGCTTATGCTTTCTTTCACCATTTGGTTGGGTTATATCTTGAACGTGAACACTAGAAAAGAGCTTACATTTGCAAACAGCAGGGGTGCATGATATGTGTTGGCTCAACTCTCAAGCATATTCCTCGTCTTACATTTAATTCAAGCCACCCCTTTCAGCTGTATTTGAAATTTGGCATTGAACTGAACCATCTGTATATTCAACAAAGTGAAAAGAAGTACTCCCTCTTGTTCTTCTGTAAGGGTATATTCAAGTTTGAAAAGATCAAACTTTGGCTAACAATTAATCAAGTTATATGCCTACTTAGTGTATGAAAGTTATATCAATAGGTTCATATTCCACAGATTGTTTATACGACATTGATTTGTAGCAATTGATGATATACTGTGAAGTAAGTACACTTAAGAATTCTAGAAATCCTATGTCTCAGGAAAATAATCTGAGGGATTAATGCATCGTTGCAGGTCTTCTAGTTAGCACCTAGCAATTTTGCTCATTAGCTCAGGGTTCTTATCATTTCCTTTTTCTCATCTTTGTCTATATTAGGATAATTCATGTAATATTTTAGTTGTGTTTTACTACATTCAGGTTGAAAATCAGCTGCCATCGAAGATTGAAAGACTTGTAGATGTGAGGCATCTGCTTATCAGAAACTTCTCATGACAAGGGTGGAAGAAAATCTTGGTGCAATTGGAGCGGTTAAGGTGCGCAGCATCTTACCGTTCTGAGTTGATTCTTATGCTAACTGTTATTTTTCAAGTATTTCAAGGATTAAAATGCTATTGTATTGTGTTTAGGTTCGTTCTGTGCACAATACTGTCATGGAATTGAGGACATCTGCAACCATCCGTACCTGAGCCAGCTTCATGTTGAAGAGGTACACTGCAAATTTTCTTATTTTTAATCCTTATATTCATCCCATCAACCATTGGTTCTCTTTGTAGATTGAGGGCTATCTACCTAGACATTACCTGCCATCTATTGTGAGGCTTTGTGGAAAACTTGAGATGCTGGACAGACTGCTACCCAAACTCAAAGCTACTGGCCATAGGGTGAGTGAATATTAACTGGATTTTGTTTGGCTTCTACACATTAGAATTTGATTGTTCCTTTTTTCTGTAGTTGCAAGTTGAGCTCGAATGTTCTTTTTTCTTGGTATCTTTGTTCCCTTGTCTGGTGATTAGTTCTAGTCCACTAATAACAACTACAATCTGCAGGTTCTACTTTTTTCTACAATGACAAGATTGCTTGATGTAATGGAGGATTACCTGGTTTGGAAAAAGTACAAGTATCTCCGGTTGGATGGGCACACTTCTGGCCATGAAAGAGGAACTCTTATTGATAAATTTAATGCTCCTAATTCTCAAGCGTTCATTTTTCTTCTTAGGTATGTTACAATTATATATCACGTGTTCTTATAAAAAAGGGAGCTTAGCCAAGTCACGAAGCATGCTTGGGTTATTGATTTCATTAATGTTTAAATATGTTTACATATTTGAGCAACAAATACTTAGCTCTATTGTTCGCTGCTGCTTTTTGTCAGTATACGAGCTGGAGGTGTTGGTGTCAATCTCCAAGCAGCTGATACTGTTATCATATTTGATACTGATTGGAATCCTCAGGTAGCTAAAATCTAGTTATAATGATATGGTAATATATTATATATGTACATACTCTTGTAATAAAACACCATATACTAATTCGTAATTGATTGTTGTCCAGGTTGACCTGCAAGCACAGGCTAGGGCCCACAGGATTGGTCAAAAGAAGGAGGTTCTTGTTTTGCGTTTAGAAACGGTAAAGATTTCTTCTGGTATTATGTTGAAACTTCGTTTATCTACTCAATGAATCCAATGGGTATACCCAGTGATTAAAACTCGCACACAATTTTAGGGTCTGGAAAGGGAATTTCTAAGTAGTTTTGCAAGGAGGCTGATGTGAACACCTCCAGCATACAAGTAGAGAGACTGCCACTGGCGCCATGTTTACACTTCGCAATAAATTGAAATTTAAGAGGGCAAATGAGATCTGTTGGCAAAAAAGAGGGAAAATATAACTCAGAAAGAAAACGAATGATGTCACAACAACTCACAAGTTGAGTTTCTTTGTGGTTAGACAGGACTATGTTGACACTTTAGGGAAGTTTCCAGCTTGTGTCCAGCACTCCTTTTTCAACTGTTGTAGATTCCATTATGTGCTATCCTGGCAGCATAGTAGTTTGGCTTACGTTCTATCCGAGGAAAACATTGTCATTATTCTAATAAATGAATTAGTAAACAATTTGTTGAGGGCATGTACAATACAAGGTGCTCAGGTACTAGTGCTTAAAGAGAATGTTGCCTCATCATTAAGCTTTCCACTGCAAGCAGGTGCTTAGATAGGCTCAAACTCCATGTTAGTAATGCACCTTTTTTTTAGTTTAATACTAAAGCACCTTGTGTATGCTCAAACTCAAGCATCTCATCCACCTCATGGGCACCTGGTGCATATGGCAGCAAAGAAAACAATTTCCTTGCCTTACACCATTTCTAAGCACCTCCATTGTACATCCCTGAGAGCATCTACTGCAGAGGTACTCGTGTAATAACTTCCCCGTGGGCAGATACATGCACAAGATAACCCTGTCATCATCTAATAAATGAATTGTCAATTTTTTTTAATGATTTTGTGATGACTGGAATATCTCAAGAAGTACTGTTTGGTTTAACCGAAATCAATGGCTTCTAGTTGAGCTGAACATCTGAAGAAGTACTGCTTGGTTAACTGAAATCAATGCCGTCTTAGTTGTGCTGAAAATCCCAGTTTGTTTTGACTTCAATCTATTTTGCTGAATATAAGGTCCGAACTGTTGAAGAGCAAGTAAGGGCTTCAGCAGAACACAAATTAGGTGTTGCTAATCAGAGTATAACTGCTGGTTTTTTGACAATAACACAAGGTAATTTCCTGTTGTCCTCAAATAATTTGGCACCACATATCGCTGAAAGGCCCCGTCCCTTCCCTCTCTAATTCATACTGTGGGGATGCAATTACAGTGCTGAGGATCGAAGGGAATATCTTGAATCACTCCTACGTGAGTGTAAGAAGGAAGAAACGCTCCAGATTGGGATGATGATGCTCTGAATGATATTCTTGCTCGGAGGTAAGATATGATTTGTTGTCAGATTATAAATGTTTGTATTTACATAACATAACTTCACTTTCCTTCCTGCAGCGAAGCTGAGATTGACATATTTGAATCTATTGACAAGCAAAGGAGAGAAGAAGAAATGGTATGCTGATACATATATGTTTCTTTCACCTAGAGCTTTTACAAACCTGCCTTCTTGTAATTGAAATTCCTGTTGTATTCATACAGGCGGCTTGGCAAAAGGTGGTTCAGGATGGTTCAACTAGGTGGGCTAGACCCTGGAGTATGCCTTCTCGTCTTGTAACTGATGATGATCTCAGGCCCTTCTGCCATCTATGAAGCTTACGAGCCATCAAATGTGAAATCACGCCGCACCATGTGTACGATGTTACATACAACATGTAATTTTTTTTAACATTTAAGAACAGCATTTGCAACATCATTACTATACGTTTGGAACATAAAGAATCAATATTGCAATATCGAGAGCTACAGAAACGCTATCGAACATCTAACCACGGAAGTAACAAAACTTCCACAACATCATAGCTATGTTTCATGAAACATCCAATCAAATTCATACAACATTAAAATAAGGCTATTAAAACATAAAAATCATACCGATGCAATATTGAAAAAATTCTACTGCAACACCATGAGAGCCTCGCCACCTCTGGATCTCTCTCGCCGCCTCTGCCTGCGCGGGGCTCGCCGCCGCCCGGAGCTCTCGCCGCCATCTAGATGTACAAAGTAAAGTTTTTGAAATAGAATCTTCTCACTACTTACAAAACTAATTACAGATTCCGTTCGTAAACCGCGAGACGAATTTATTAAGCCTAATTAATCTGTCATTAACACATGTTACTATAGCAGTTTATTGTCTAATCACGGTCTAATTAGGCTCAAAAGATTTGTCTCGCAATTTACGGGCAATCTGTGAAATGCGATTTTTTTTTTCCGATTGCATTTAATACATTATGTACGTGTTTAAACATTGTTGTGATTAATGTGTAAAAATTTTGACAGGAAACCTGAGACCTGAGAGAGTTGCGATGCGAGAAACAGAGTACCAATAATTTCAGTCCGTGTAGGTGGCGGGTAGGGATGAAAACGAAAACGAAAATTTCCGATTACCGGGAATCGTTTTCGAGATTTTATCGGTTTTGAGGGCTAAACGAAAACGAAAATGATTACCGAGAAAACGGAAACGAAATCGGTAAAGAAAATCCGAAAACGAAAGCGATAACGATTTTGCGTTGTTCCGATCGTTTTCTTCGATTATCGTATTTAGTCGGTATTTTAGCGTCGGTAGTTACCGAATTTAACAACTTCGATCGCACAAACATTGCCCCAGCACAGGCGATCTTGCTCCTTGGGTCTGGCCTTTCCTCGATCTCGCAGGAGCTGCTCTGTTCGCTAGTCCGTCCCACCTCGCACCGTGGCCTTGAGCTCACCATGCCTGCATCTCGACGAGATCGACAGCTGCGCTGCGATGGCGATATCGCAGCAGCACGCTGGACAGCGGCGCCCTCGGGGCTCCTCCATGGACGGCCCTTGCGCGACGGTGCAGCCACCCGGCTCGCTCAGCGAGCTCGGGAAGGTGCGGCAGAGCTAGGTGGCGTCAGGCGTGGAGGGATCGTAATGCGCTGATCCAGGGAAGGGATAAGGACAGGACGGTTGTCTGTCTGTGAAGGATAAAAGAGCGCCCATCAAAGAATAATAAAAATGTTGACAGTGGGTCCATTCTAATAAAATAAATTATAAGACCATAAGTATGGCAGTGGGTCCAGCCTAATTTTGTTCACGTACATATGTTGACAAATAAAAATATAGTTTAAGCAAATGTTTTGTGGAAAATCTTCAAATAACAGGAGAAACGATAATAAACTATAAAATAAAGAATGATTATCCATACCATCCTACTGTTGTAGACGTGGTTGGGAACTTTTGGTGTGTCTTACGTCTCGTCATTATGCATTAACTGTTTAGAATATGTATGAAACTATGTATCATGGATGGTTTGGATGCTTGGATTAGTGCCTTAATTGATGGTAGGTGCTTGTGTATGAGATGGGTAAAATTATATGGCTAGCATTATGCTCTATAGTCTTATGTACGTGTTTATCGATTTTGAAATGTCGTTTTAATGGATTCCGATCGTTATCGATATGGTTCCGATCGTATAAGTTTCGTTTCTGAAACTATCGGAATACCGGCACCGTTCTCGTTTTCGACAATATCGTATCGTTTTCGTTTCCGAGAAAAAATGTGAAAGTGAAAGTGGTGGAGCCTTTTACCGACCGTTTCCGATCGTTTTCATCCCTAGTGGCGGGTATACGAATAATTTCGGGAGCTATGCGTACATTGCAAGTGTACGGCGATATCACATGATAGGCATCTAGCGCCGAGTTAATTAATGGTCTCTTAGCTGACAGTGTTGTTTTCCCTGGATTTCGCTCAAGGAATCAAGAAACGTATTTATTTTCAATTATTAACAACGAGAAATAAAATCTGGCAACGTGCTAAAAGCGAGAGGAAAAACAAACGAGCTAAAACCTAGTAGTATTGCAATGCCGACCTGACCAAACGGGCAGCACACATGTCAATAGCAACTACAATGAAGTAGTAAGTAGTGATTGGTAGGTTGCATAAGTGTTAGCCTGGCTAAAAATAGCCCATTGCCGGCCAAGCCAGGCTTCACCTATCATTTTGCCCCGTGATTGGCAGGCTGCATAAAGACTTTTGGCTCACACAAGACTTTGATTGGTAGGCCGTAGGCTGCATAAGGTGGGTTGAATAACTTTGCACAGCCCACTGGTGATGTTACCATCCAATTATTTCCTACTCTTTCTTCTTCTCACCGCTCTCAGTCTCTCAGTCTTGGCGGCGGCGGAGTGCGAGATGGGATGGGGCGCCCTTAGCCTGGACGGCGACGTGCGTGATGGGGCTGAGGTGGCGCAAGATGTAGTCAGGGTGGCGCGGGACGGAACCACCCTCGTCTTGGCCGGCGACGCGTGAGATCGGGTCGCGGCGGCGCAAGATCCTGACAGCGGCCACCCGGGATGGAGGTGGCGGCCGGCAGGATATCCAGGCGGCGGCGGCGACCCGCGCGTGATCCTGCCAAGGGCACGAGCCGAGTCCCGCGCGAGGTCTAGCCACGACGGCTCCCTTCGGTGCCTGGGCGAGCGAGCTCCATCGTGGCTCGTCGTCGGCCGTGCGGGTGACCTCTGCCGCGGATCCCTTTGGCGCCTGGGCGAACGAGCTCTGGCACAGCTTGCCGCCGGCCGTGCGGGCGGCCTCCACGGAGGCTCCCTTCGGCGCCTGGGCAAACGAGGTCCGGCGTGGCTCGCCGCTGGCCGTGCGAGCCACCTTCGCCGCGGCTCCCTTCTGGCACTTGGGCAAGCGACCCTCCGCCATGGGTCCCTTCGACGACCAAGCGGGCAAGCTTCAGTGGTGGGCAGAGAAGGGAGGTGAGGGGAATCGTTCCCTTTTCCCACCGACGGCTTGTGCAAGCCTGCACAAGCGGAAACACAATTCTCACTCGTTCCCTCCTATGCAGGCCATACGTGGGCTTTTACACACTCGAAGCCTGGCTAACAGGCCTAAGCAGGCTACCAAACACTGACAGGCTGCATTACACAAGGTTGGTTAGGCCTTATGCAGCCTACCAATCACTACCTTAGTAAACCTAGTTAGCAGCATGGAAATGCCGACCCTGACCAAACGTATCACATCACGGGAGAGCTAAGAGTTCATAGAGAGCCAAAAATCCCAATCACATTAAGAGAGAGTACGTTAAGAGAGGGTGGCGAAGCTAGATGATGCGTTGAAGCTGCATTTGTGGAGAATAGGGTGATCCATCACGATGCGAGAAGCAGAGTACTCAGCTGAGACGACAAGACACGAGAGAGTTGAGATGGACACGAGAGTCACGATGTGAAAAACAGAGTACCAATAATTTCAGTCCGTGCAGGCATGGGGCATACCAATAATTTCAGGATTCAACGAATGCAGCCACCTAACCAAACTCCAGGCGCACGCATTGCAATGCAGACCTAATCAAACGGCAGGATTATGTCTATGTACTGTACTACTACTAGCAGTTACCACTGGGCTACCTAGGCCATCTTGTTTTCCCACTGCCATGCATGGGTGTACAAACACGTGGCTAGCAACCTCTAGCTAGTACCCTCTCTACCAATAATAGTGACTTTTTTAAAAAGTGTAATCTGGCAATATGACCAATGATCGGCAATTCGGCCACCCCTGCAGGCTCGGCCGGGTATTTAAGCAGGGCCATGGATGCCAATATTGCTACCCGTGCTTGAAGTCTAACAGAGTAGTGTTGTGATATCCACTCATCCCTCGGAGACGAAGAAGATCACCACCAGCGGCGAGGATGGCAGGCCGTGGACAGTGGCCGGCGGTGTCAATCATGAACGTGCTGCTCACATGGATCGTTTGCTGTAACTGTGTGCATGGCTACATGCATTTTGGTAAATATGTTGCTTTTATGTTGGTGTGTTATTACATTTAGGTTTAAAAAACAGATATATGCATTGGTAAATGCAGCGGCTGGAATATATTGAAATATATTTTCTTTTTTAAAAAATTTAGATTCTAAAATGTTGGTAAGAGCTTCTCTGATATGATCGATTTCTTCATGCTTTCTGTGTTTCCAATCAAGGGCGGAAACTGAATGCGGCAGCGCTAGCTAAGTACCATGCCGGAGATAACATGACGGATCTACAACATCACGTGCAGTTCTTCGACAAGAACAAGGACGGCATCATCACTCTCACGGAGAGTATTCAGTGTGCGTGATATTTAATATATAATTTTATTTCTTTGTCATCGATGTCGATGTGTGTGGTGGTGTTGCCGTGTTGGTGTCATGGATGGAGTTGAGGGTTGAGGCCATGCATATCACCTGCCAAAACTGACCCTAGTAATTTCCAACTTGTCTTTAATCAGCATTCATCGCAATCGGAATTGAACCCGTCTTCGCAACTACTGCCGCCACAGCAACGCATGCTGCTTTCGGTCCTCTAACGACCCCGGTACTTAGAACTAAATATTATGCATGTGCATATGAAAGTGTTTCGAGTACTTTATGTTCACATTTTATTGTCAGGCATCAGGAGATGTGTTTGCCACTTACTATCTTGTTTCCTCATTGCAGCCTGGCAAACTACCGAGCACGAATATCCACCTGTCACACATCCATGGAGCAATCCATGCAAGTGACACAGGTGCCTACAACAAGAAAGGAATGTAAGTCAGTAAAGGAATGGCTCGCCTCTCTCGACTTGAAATCTATGATTTTTGCATTTAAACTTAAAGAGTCTTATTCTACATTTCTATAACAATAAATTTTACACTACTCTTGTACGTGTTTTTCAAACTTTTCAATTAGGTTTGTCCCCGAGAATTTTGATAAGATATTCAAAAGGCACTCTCACATCAAGCCAAATGCCTTGGCATGGTGGGAGATAGAGGTGATGCTCATCGCAAACAGGGACATTCTTCAACCTTGGACATGGTACTTAATGCTTCCAATTTTTACTCTTATATATGTGACATCTTTACTTTATATAATGATTTTTCAAATCATACATGTCTTACAATCCGACGGGACTAGCTTAGAAAAACTCTAGAAACGGCTAGAGTGCTCCCATTAACAAAGAACATTTTGTTACATGAAAAAATGTATTTTAAGAACATTTACAATGACATATTTTAATGCATGAAACATTTTGATGGTCTAGTTGATTAAAAATCACCCGGTGGTCATGAACGCAGGCCTGCCGCCGAGTTGGAGTGGCAGCTGATCTACATGCTCGGCAAGGACAGCCGCGGGTACCTTCACAAGGATACCGTGCGGGGCATCTACGACGGGTCCGTGTTCCCGAAGCTGGCGGAACGGACAGTCACTCTTCACAGCGAAGCCTGAGGAACTCTGCTGCGGCAGTGACTGCATGGTATTGTGATGTACGCATTGTAACGGGCTTGTAGTACCACCGTCTTGGAATATCCTCGCGGGAGCAGAACCAGTTTCGCCACTGTCTTGTAGTACCACCGTGCAGTTTGTACTATGCATTATATTCGCTCTAGTTGGAATAAAAGGTTATGGTGTTTTTTTTTACCGAAATTATGGTGTTTTTTGGAGTCCACGTGGGGCACGTATTAACTTGCATTCAGAGGCAGTATCTCGATTGCTCTCGATACTATTCGGTATTCCCTCAAGTACCACACTGTTTTAAATTATTGGTTTGTTTGATTTTTTTCTGAGTTAAACTTGTGTAATAACTTTGTTTAAATTAAATATATAGATAAAATACTAACATCAAATGATTGTTTTAATAAAATGCGCCATGAAACATGTATATACTGTATTTTTATCTGGTATTATGAGAAATAGCATATTTCTAATGATGTTGGTTAAAGTTAGGTTTGTCTTGGAACAAAGTCAAATTGACTAATAATTTCAAACTGATGGAGTATGTGATTGACGCCTGGTGGAGTGTCTTGCTCCAGTGCTGCCAAAGACATGAGACGAGCGCACTTTTCTGTATTCTTTTGGAGCGATCCCATTTGGCTAGCTCTAGCTGTTCAGATCGGTTCGATCGTTATGAAACTGGCGTGTTACACGTCCCTGGGTTTTGTCGAGCTCTGACACGATAATCAATATTTGTATTTGACTATGTTTTGTTTTCTGCAAACATCTCTATTCGAAATGGAAAAAACTACTATAATAACGCCAGCAACAATATGATGTCGGCAACAATATTGACCTACTTCAATGATATTATATATAGCAATCATATTAAACAAGCTCAACACCTAGAAGAGAATTTAACAAGGCTATCACACGTTTCGAGTAAGAAATATAAATGTTCTCTCAAAAATAGAAATTGTTTGGAGAACAAATAAACAAGACCACACGGTTAAGGTAGAACATTTGTTTGTGAAGCTAGAAAAATAAAGGTTCTAAGACAAATATCATCTGAATATACTCAAGTGTGATTTAATTTTGAAAATCCCATCTAAGAAAGATTGTGACACAATCAAATTTTGAGACTTTAAGTCTAAGTACACAAGTAAAGTTTGGCTATATATATATCTACCTTTAAAATATAGTAGGCCAGATTTTATCCTTTATTAAAAAATGTCATGCGCGCATGTGCTGACTCACTCAGCTCATGAGCTAACTTAATGGGCCTCCGAACAGAAAAACACGAATAGCGCGACCATATTCTGGCTGTTAATTATGGGCCCGAACATGTTGGGCGATACTTTGCTCTGGGCTTGAGTAGCTTTGGCCCACCTGAGGCCAGCCGAAGCACAATTTTAGCCCGCTACAATCTGGGACAAAATTCAACGCTGTAAAAAAATGAGTTAAATGTGTTATTAGTACAAAACTTGGCAAGGGGGAGTATTTAGGTACATCATCTCTCAAATTACTCATTTAGGAATAACAACTTGACCAGGGGGAAGATGGGTCACCGGGACAGCACGTGGACAAAAGAAGCGCTACGTAGACATCTTACGTGTACACCGACGCTTACGTGTACAACAAACTGTGGGCGGCACTGTTGCAAATTATTTTTTAATTGAAGTTCCTTGCACGTATGCAAAAGGGTGGCATTTGGTGCAGTGGTAAAGTTTCACCGCCTGTGACCGGAAGGTCCACGGTTCTTAAGCCCTAGCCTCTGCACATTTATGTGTAGGAAAGGTTGTGCGCTAAACAACCTGCCCCAGACCGCGTATAGTGCGGGTACGCCTTTACTTGCACGTATGTCAACGTAGGCAGCTTGTGTTGATGGGAATCAGATTTTGACGAAGAAAAAGAATTTTCTCTCACCTTGAGAACCACCAAAACTTAGAGATCCCCGCCTCTCTTCTTAAAGATGGGCGTAGGTGCTCCATGGAGCGACCCTGAAATCATCCACCGATCCATTCAATGAGGCAGGGAGCACCGTGCAATCCGTGGTTGTACCAATGGTTCTAGTGCTCAATTCACTCATACGGACTTATGAAGGCACCCATGAATAAATTCCTCAGAATGCCTTAAAAACAAAATAGAAAAAAAAATGACAAAACAAAATGCTCAACCTTGAGGAAGTACTTCTCCCTAAGATACAGACATATCTAGCTCTATATTGTTTTAGTCAAAATGAGAATGACGTCATTGCATACTTAAATTGGGCTTCCTCAGCTTCAGCAGCAGCACGCGGAACTTGGTCACCGGACGAGCAGCGGCGCCGGCGACGGAGCCGGAGCAGCGACATCGGCCGCCTCCGCCACTGTGCCGTCCTTGCCCTCGCCGGACTCCATGGTGGTCGGCGCGGCAACAGCCACGGCCACCATCTCGTCCCCGCCGCCGGGCCCGACATCGTCGCCGACGACAGCGAAGTTGAACTCCACCCATCATAGCCGCGGGTACCTGCGCGGCGGCGTGGTCGCTGGCACCAAGCGCGTGCCCATGGCCGCGTCGACATGCAAAAACGGCGGCGGCGCTGGTGACGGGGATGAGGACGACGACGCCTCCTTCGACCTGGAGTTCGCGACGCTGAGGAGGTTTGCCTTTGGTTTCTGGAACAGAATGAACGCCGAGGGGGTGGGTTGAACCTCTCCACCCCTTGGTTAGATGGTTTGTAGCCTGTGATCCAAGAGGGGCCCATTGGGGTCATTTGGGTGGGTCGGGTCGGCGATCCAGTGGAGCGACCCGCTCCAGACCCATCTTTATCTCTTCTATTGGAGGATCGACCCCCCTCAGTTGTGTGAAGCTATTGTCAAGTGTGAGAGAAACACTAGTATAAGGAGAGGAATCAAACCCATGAAGAGCTAGGACCTTTTTAAAAATATCGGCTAACACCTAAGCAGCCTACATGGCGCTTCTTTTGTCCACGTGTTGTCTCAGTGACCCATCCGCACTCACTCGCCAAGTTGTGTTTCTAAATGAGCAATTTGAGAGATGATGTACCTAAATGCACCCTCTCGCCAAGTTGTTGTTTCTAAATGAGCAATTCGAGAGAAGATGTACCTAAATGCACCCACCCACCGAGTTTATGTACTAATGATGTATTTAACCCAAAAAAATTATGGTAACGCCAGAGTCCAAATGTCCGGACGCGTGTTTCTCCATCGGACGGCTACGTGGCACAGTCCTGTCCAAGCATTTTTCAAACCTTATCTTCGTCCCCTGCTCCCAATGTTGCGAATAGCGGGCTATAACATTTCGTGGAGACCTCTGTTCAACCGCTATAGCCTCGCTATAGCCCGCTATCCAGTACAACACAACACAATAGTAGCCACAGGTCACCAAAAACGCTATAGCCCGCTATTCGTAACATTGTCTGCTCCCCAAACCAAATCAATGCCCATACAGAACTTCTGCTCACCGACCATTCCATCGAGATGAATTGAATTGCTGCGTCGCGAAATCAAGGTGGCAACGAATGATGCACGAGGAGGAGCAGGAGAAGAAGCGCAAGAAGGACCAAGAGGAGATCCGCAAGAGGTTTGAGGAGGTCGAGCGTCAAGCGGCACAGGAACGTGAAGCTGAACGGGAGAGAAAGAGAGAGAGGGCACGTCGTGCAAAAGCAGCTGGCCCTGAAGCCATTAGGAAGGGAAAATATCCCCGTTGTACCTAGTAAAGTATAGGCTTCACACTCGGCGATTTACATTAACCGAAGGCGTGTTAGGATTAGCAGTAGCACATGGTCACGTTTATTAATATGCTACACATGCCATTGCACATAGTAGTAGATTGTTTAGATCAATGTGGTGCCTCGACACCTTTACCTCTTTATCATTTCATTTCGCTAAAATGCATCTATGCATTCAAACCGGATTATGCAACTCTAATGTTTGAAAAAAATGGTGTTTGTTCTACTAGTTAAGTCATTTTTTTTACATATTAAAAAATTCCCTTTGACAAATAAACTCCACAACTGCATTCCATGAAACAAAATAAACCCACAATTGCATTCGGGTCAAAAGGGTCAGCCACAAACCGTTGAAAATTATAAACATATAATACAAATATTAAAGCAAATATAGCCGAACCAAAAATTAAACCGTCGAAATCTAAGTCATTTCGTAATATGGAACAAAATATAGCAGAACATAAATTATCAACAATTTCAAAACATCAAATAAATTATTAACCTTTCTCTAAAATTTTCAGAAATATAGCCATATGAAACGGCTATAGCTCCCAGCCGTATGCATCGCCGACGAGAAGTGGTGACAGGAGCTTATCGCCGTTTCAAACGGCTCCCGTCTGATACGGTGATATGTCCTGCTATGCCATCACGTGGCCTTTGCAGCAACCTATCGCCGTCTTGAAACGGCGGCATAAGACTAGTTCTGCAAATTTTTTCCCAAAACATTTATTTTTGGATAAACAGAAAATAAAAAAAATATAAAATAAAAAAATCAATACGGCACTAATCTCCCCGCCCCGACGACTAAGCCCACTCGAAACAACAATGCGGCGTTAATAATTATGGGCCCGAACTTATTGGGCCATACTTTGCTCTGGGCTTGACTTAGCTTTGGCCCACCCGAAGCCAGCCGAAACGCAATTTGAGCCCGCTACAATCTGGAATAAAATTTACCCTTGAAGATTATAAGCAAATATTAAAGGCCTGGCAAACCACTCTCTTTTTTTGTGAGGTGGCTGAAAAAAATGGCACCATTGACACTGAGCTCCATTTATAAACCCTTAAGCCCATCCCTCCACGGTCACCAGTCACCACCTCACTCCCTGCTGCCTCTTGCTCTCGTCTCTCCGAGCCTCGGCTTCCGAAGCTCTGCCCAAGTTATCAAGCACAGCAAGAACAAGCAAGCAAAGCATGTCGAAGTTTCTTGCCCCAGCAGCGCTCATGCTAGCCGTCGTGTTGTCCGCGTGCACGGCGCCGGCGCGCGGCGGGGACGACTACACGGGGTTCGTGTACGCGGGGTGCTCGCAGGCGCGTTACGACCCGGGGACGCAGTACGCCGCCGACGTGGACACGGCACTGTCCTCCCTCGTCAACAGCGCCAGCTACGCATCCTACGCCAACTACACCTCGCCTTCCTCCGCCACGGGCGCCCTCGCCGCCGTCTACCAGTGCCGCTCCGACCTCCCGGCCGCCGTGTGCGGCGGCTGCGTGAGGTCTGCCGCCACCAAGCTCTCCTCCCTCTGTAACGCCGCAGCCGGCGCGGCCGTGCAGCTCCGCGCGTGCTTCGTGCGGTACGGGAACGACTCGTTCCTCGGGAAGCAGGACACGACGGTGCTCTTCAAGAAGTGCGGCGGCGAGAGCGCCGGCGACACCGGCGTCGTCGCCATGAGGGACGCCGCGCTCGGCGCGCTTGTGGCGGCGGCGGCGCCCGGCGCCGGCGGCGACGGATCATACCGCGCCGGCGCGGCGGGTTACGTGCAGGCCATGTCGCAGTGCGTCGGGGACCTCGGCGCCAAGGCGTGCACCGACTGCGTCTCCGCCGCGTCGTCGCAGCTCAAGGCCGGATGCGGGTACGCCTCCGCCGGGGAGGTGTACCTCGGCAAGTGCTATGCGCGCTTCTGGTCAAATGCCGCCGGCAGCGGCGGAGGAAGCGGCGGCGTGCCAGCGGTCGGAGGTGGCGCCGGCACCGGCGCTAGCAACGGCGTCGGCGGCGGCGTGGGAGGTGCGAACAATGGATACGCGTACGGTGGGTTCGTGCCAAATACCTACGGCCAGCACGGTAAGCCGCAGCTGCTTCTCCCGACCAGCAATTACATGGGTACCCTTCCTTCATCTATCATGCACCTTTTCAAGTGTGAATTAATTTTTGTTTCTATTGTTTACGTGAGATTTGAACTGTTTTCTATGGGATTCATGTCAAATTATGTCGTTTCCCAATTCACAGTAAATGTAAACTTGCTACAGAAAAGCTTAGTGTAGCCGTACTTTTGATCCAGTGTATTCTGAATTCATGGACTTCAGTAGTAGATCAGCTTTGAAGTCTGAACTCTGAACCGTCAATTTGATGATTCGTGATCAGTGCTTAGCAAAAGGTCGCTTTGGCCAGTCAGCAGATCCAGTCGTTTTTTCTGGCCTTTGATGATTGAACAGCTAGCGTGGATCCTTAGCTTCCGGTTTCACCGTTATCTCGATCCATGCAGCTAGCATCACATCGATCGGCACGTAAAATTTCTGAAGAAATAAACCATGTTGGCCCGTGCGCCACAGCTGGTCCTGAATATTTGTTGGATCTTGCACACCACAACTGGACCATCAAGTGCCACCCACTAGCATCGCAATACGCGTACATTTTCACTTTGTTTACGCTAGACATTTACTGAAAATAGCCCTTCTACGTCATGTCATGATGGGCGCACGAATTGCATGACTCAGGCACTCAGCAGCTCACACATCTACACTTTCTTTTAGGCGTTCTAGACTTGGAAAACATTGTTTAGTAATACAGTGCAAAAGTTTGGTTACTTCTCTTCAGGTTTACTTTATGATGAGAAGGTATAGAAATAGAGACTAGAGACCATGCGGCAAGATTTTACCATGACAAGCAACTCAAATCAATTATTGGGGATCAAATTTAAGCAGTAGGCTACTTGGTTAGGAAGTGACGATGCAGCTGAACGATCCAAAATCTTGACTAATATGGCCTCTTGCCACCTTCTCTCCCAGCAAAGTTTGCTGAGATTAGGGGTTTCAATGTAGCATGTGCAGTAGAAACTTGGTATGCATTGCTTCAGCAATGTAGATTTGCCCTAGCCCCACATTTCTCTCTGCTACCAGGGTGCAGTGTCAATTATTAGGGCACCAGTCACCCAATAGAACGTTCCCATCTACTTGTCCCTCCACAATTTTATATCACCTAGCATCACATAAATAAACACTTGGCAATTTGGCATTTCGGTTTAACAGAGAACATGTTCTTGGCTACTGCACTGTACAGTGTATAGAGAGAGAACCAGTAATCAGAACAGAAAAAGTTCAACACTAACTTTTTTCCCCTTGCAAAAAAGTTCCACACTAACTTGTGGTCCGCATGTTCTTTCCTATCACTCAGTATATGCGATGGTAGATGTATCTAGTTACAATCAGTGTATGTCCAAATTGTGCAAAGGTATCTAACAACCAAAGGAGCCCGAAAGACCTTTTTTTGCCTTTCACTTTCCTCTGCACTTTTAGCAAGGCTCTGAAGTGGATTCACTTTCCTTGTGTTCTTAACCTTGCTCTGAGCCCC
The DNA here is from genome assembly GCA_015476505.1 of Urochloa ruziziensis. Taxonomy (NCBI): domain Eukaryota; kingdom Viridiplantae; phylum Streptophyta; class Magnoliopsida; order Poales; family Poaceae; genus Urochloa; species Urochloa ruziziensis. The sequence goes on along the minus strand of CM027126.1, from coordinate 44,153,059 downwards.
AGCAGTGTATCACAAAGTGCATTCAAAATGATCCAGCTTTGCATCATTGGAATCTGAAGCACAGCAGAGGATATCTCTGGTATCACACTGTGTCCCAGTAGTATACTGCATCTCATCTTTTTTCTGCTTTTGGTGTACCTTTAACCCCCTTTCTACCCTACTTTGCACAAAGCTACAGCTAGGATAGGCAGTACAAGAAAATTAAATATACATTTCTTGTAAATTAGTTTGAGTTCTAGTAGCCAGTAACAGTTTGCTGCTCTTATATCTGTGCCAATGTTCATCAGATGAATCTGGGAAAACCCTCGCCATCATCATCGGCCTCGTGGCGGCGGTCGCCATTGTGATCGTCCTCCTCTCCTTCGTCCGTCGGGCAGGAGGTGTCGGGGGTAAGATCCAAACTGTCAATTCTCGGTTTAGTGTCCATGGCATCCATTGATCATGTAGTTTACATCTTTTACCTGAACTTACTGCATTCTTTTACCTGAACCATATGCAGGCAAAAGCTAAGGGCATGCATGCAGCAGGATGGCCACGACTCGGCTCCAGATTGGATCGGTCGGTGGCTTTTGCTTGAAAACCGCTTTAGTCCATCTGCCTCTTTATATCTTTTAGGGTCTCTTTTGTCCTGTCATTATCGGCCGAAACCAAGGGAAGCCATGCTGAAACGACGCAAGCTGAAAGGCGTTTGCTGTGCAGAAATGTAAAAGGGAAGATTCTCCAGCCGCTACCGACTAGTAGTACTAGCAGCCAGCCACCAAGCAAGATATTTTCACCATAAAAAGTTACTAGTGATGTGGCATCTGTGTTATATATATACTTATATATATACAACGTATCTCTATTTGTCGAACCCCGCACATGATTCATGTCCAAGTTGATGATGTTGTGATATTGACTTATTAGTGTCATAGACATCGATCGATCACTTACAGTTGGTGATGGGTGGATTTATCTTGTATATCGTTGTTAATTTCTTTGAAGGTAATTAGCTACTGGAACTTTATGTCCTTGGCAATGGCCTATAATATAGTGATTGGTATTGCGGTTGAGGAGCTGAATCATTTTTTCAGCTTTTGTGAGAACGACAATGGCTGCCATCATGAGGAGTTTGTACGAAAACGGATGATCTTGTCTTAGTGCTCTGCTTAGTGCTGTTTACATCATTGCTAATGAGTGTGGGTACGTAGGGCATGAAAGTTCATTAGCGTTTGGATATTAGAGTCAGTATTTCGTAAAAAGCGTGATTATGAGCAGCAACGCTCTCATTCGTTTGTAAGCACTTTAACTGGAAAATCCTTTCCAAATCCTGCAATCTTTCAAACAAAAACTCGTGCCTTTTGCGATGGAATTTATAATGCTCTTGGCATGGAGTATCTGGACAGTCAGTAATGATTATATCTTCAATAATGTCACCCCAACTTTGGAGGCTGCGAAGTCGCGAAGACCATGTTCGAACATGAATTCACTTTGCTTTCTGCATCATGTTAAGAAGAGTTATTTCGCTCTGATTAGTAATTAGCTAGAAGGTTCCAGGGAACTCTGTTCTTCTTTTTATTGTACTATATGTATTGTTTGTTTCCTTTTTAACATATATATAACTAGGTGATTCCCCGTGCGTTGCTGCGGGATTTGAGATAGTTTTTTGATAAACTATGAATCAATGTGGTTGTTTAGTTGCTTGTAAAAATAGTGCAATTGTAGATATTATTTTGACGTATCTATTGTGTATCTTATTAGGAGAACTTTGACATATCTATTGTGTACTATTGCTACAGGAACTTTGTAGTAGCATTGTACTGCATCATGGAGAAAGATAACATGGAGCGAGAGATACTAAAATCTTGGAAAAAAATATTGATCATTTGAAGAATACACACAGTTCATTCCAGAAACATAAGTACATAACATCTTGTGGCTACTGATAAATTGACAACTAAAATTGCATATAATAGATAAGCATTATTTATGCTAATTACTATAAATATGAAAATATTCTTCAAATAATAAAACTACTACATTCTAACTGCATCAAAAAATCAACCCAGAAAAGTTTGAGTTATGGTATTGCTTCTACATGTAAATTCGTTGTTGAAATAACATGAGTTTATTTTCATATATAGCAGAATGTGGATGTTGATTAAGTAGAATAAAATCTTTCCATTATCAAACATAAAGTGAAGATCTTGAAAATAGAAAAAAGTCCCAAAAGAGAAAACATTGCTGACATGCCCATGCGTACATGATGATCTAAACCTACAGAAATTAGACATGAAGGAGTTAATGCATCTTAGTGAGAGCTGATAATGTGTCTTAGTGGGAGGTGATGATGTGGCTTCATGAGAGCTGAGAGAAATCCTTAGTGAGAATCTTCTATACAGTTATAATAGATCAGTAGATGCTTGCCCCTTATATATTCCTTCCAAATAAAAAACTTGAATGACCAATGCAATGTGCCGACCGGATATATGTACGACGGCATGGGATAACTAACGACACTCTGATGTGAGCGTCTATTGTGGAAGGTGGCAGAGGCGCCTGCTGTGAGCCCAACAATTATACACTATTACTTTGTTCATACGGTGTATTGCCTTTTCAACTGTTTTTTGTTCTATTTTTTCATTCCTTGCATTATTTTTCCTTTTGTTCTTTCTTTATCTTCAATTTTATTTCGTTCAATAGTTCTATTTATTTTTCCCAGTGCCTTTCTTTTCAATTATTTTCTTTTCATTTTACTGTTCTTCTCTCTATGTTTTACTTACCTTGTATTTCATTTCCAATATTATGTTTTTCGTTTTAGGTCTTTATTTAATCATGTTTATTTAATTACTTTCTATTTTACTAGGTTTAGATATTCATTCTATCAATTTATTAGTGATTATATTATTTATTATTTATTCATATATTTGTTTCAAGTGTAGAAATATTTTTTGTTGCATTTATGTAACTTGTTTCAATGTATGCACCTTTGTTCTGTAAGCTTTTATAATTTGTTCGGTGAGTACAATTGTTTTGTTTGATTGGTCCACATACTTGTTCTCGGGGATGTTTAGTTCGCAAAAAAGGTGAAATTTTTTGAATTGGGTTGAGTGCACAAAGAGAAAAAATAAACTGACACAATTTTCTAGGTGAAAACTTTTTGAATTTCGGGTGGAACTAAACACCCCCTATATATACATCCTTTGTCCCATGATGTAATAATTTGTTCTAGGATTATCCATTTTTATTTCGTGAGCTCGTATTATTTATTTGAAGTGTAGAATTATTTTGTTGGGAGAGTTTGAGATTTGTTACATGTATACATATCTCATAATAATCTTCTAAGTTGAATTTTTTTATCATAATAGTCAGGTATGATCTTTGTTGTGACAATCTTACTGTAATCATGAATTTATAATTTGTTCGCACAAATTAAGTATTAAGTTTAATTCTTTAACCGGATAGAGGATATGATGCCTTATGTTAAAAATATATTAAATTTTTTTAGCACATGTTAGATATATTTAATATGAAATTAATCTCACAAATATATTTTTTATAAATAATAATAATAATAAATTCTCATGTATTTTAAATTTTGCACGAAAACCTCAGTTGTCGGGGCATTTTTGAAAGGAAATAGAATAAAATTTCTCACAGGCAAATGCATGTAACTGTTTTTAAAATTATGTAGACATATTTCAGTACTCATATTTTTTTTGTTTTTGAGAAAATTCAGTACTCCTCTCTAACAAAAAGTAAAAGGAAAGCCCAATATTCCATTATTGGGCTACTTACGCTCGCACCTTCGCGGCCCATTCACGAGCCGGATCTTCTTTTTTTCGCCCAACCCCTGTTGCTTTGAGATTCGTGCGCACAGTAGTATCCGTCGGATCCGCCCCCTCAACTCTAACCTCTGCCCGCCGCCGCCCCCGTGCTTGCCCTCGCCCCCGTGCTCACCGCCGCGCCCGCGCTCGCCGCCGGCTCGGCGCCCGCCGGCCCGCGCGCCGCTCGCCTCCGTCGCTCCTCCGCGCCGCGCGCCCAGACGCCGCTGCGGCTCCTCCGCCTGGCGCCGTGCTGTTGCACTTGCATCCGGACTCCGCCTGGTAAGTGACCCCCACTGCCTTGCACTTGTGGATCCTCTTGCGAGCTGAGTTGATTAACCAGTAGAAGGAACATGGGGGGCAGGAGATGGAGGAGGAGGTGGCGCAGTCGGTGACCGACCTCCCGGTGCAGAACCCCCCTGGGGAGGAGTTCTCAGCAGCCGACCTCACCTGGGTCAAGTACGCGAGCTCCGAGCACCACCGTGAGGATGTCGCGCTCATCCCCTACGAACGGATGGAGGCCTTCATCAGCGGTGAGAGCAGCAACCCCGAGTGCCCCACCCGATTCCACATCGAGCGCAGCCGCAAGCGCGAGGAGGGCAGCCTCAGGGAGTACCGGAGCGATGAGTTCCTCCTCCACAGGATGTATGCCCGCTCTGCTCGAACTCATCCAGTTTACTCCTTGATTGGTTCTAATTTCTAAGCAGTAGTTTAGTTGTGATCTGTGCTTATGTGTTGAAATTGATTTCAGTTATTGGTGTTCATTTGGCCCTGAGAACTATGGGGAGGGAGGAACAATCTTGCCTAGCAGAAAGTTCAGGCTCAACACGAGGAATCGTGCTGCACGCCCGCAGTCGATGCGAGGCTGCACTTGCCATTTCGCTATAAAACGGCTGTATGCCCGCCCTTCCCTGCTGCTTATCATCTACCACGAGAGGCGCCATGTCAACAAGTCTGGCTTCATATGCCATGGCCCGCTCGACAGGGATGCCATCGGGCCTGGAGCAAGGAGAGTGCCATACATTGGGAGTGAAATCCAGCAGCAGACCATGTCATTGATCTATCTTGGTATTCCAGAAGAGAACATTCTGCAGACACACATAGAAGGGATACAGCGTTACTGCAGCTCAGACGCCAAGGTTGATAGCATTGCTTCGCAGTATGTCCAGAAGCTTGGGATGATCATCAAGAGGTCTACACATGAGTTGGATTTAGATGATCAGGCTAGCATCAGAATGTGGGTTGACAGAAATAAGAAATCTGTATTCTTCTACCAGGACTCGACTGACACAGATGCATTCATTCTGGGAATTCAGACAGAATGGCAATGTCAGCAAATGATGCGCTTTGGTCATCAGAGCCTTTTGGCTTCTCATTCCTCATTTGGTGTAAGCAAGCTAAAGGTACTACACCAAGGCGTACTGTTATAATGTAGTAAAATATGATACATTAGTTAGGAGCAAGGACATTTCTTTTGACATTCTACTCTTTACTGCAGTATCCGTTGCACACGCTACTTGTATTTGACTCAATGCAGCATGCACTTCCTGTTGCATGGATTATAACCCGCTCAGTTACTAAGAAGGATACCTTGAAATGGATGAGGGCACTTACTGATCGAATACACTCTATAGATTACTCCTGGAGAATTAGTGGGTTCATCATTGATGACCCAGCTTCAGAGATTGACCCAATCAGGTATGACATTGGTCTTACTTTCACCTATGAAACCAATTATTTCTTATTTGAGCTGTAGCCGGTTCTGCATTCCTATTGATGTAACTGCGTCATTTCTGTGTTGCCTTTGTAACAGGGATGTATTTGGCAGCCCAGTTTTGTTCTCTCTGTGGCACATCAGGAGAACCTGGCTTAAAAATATAATCAAGAAATGCAGCAATATTGAGATACGACGGGAAATTTTTATTCAACTAGGCAAAATTGTGTACAGTATCTGGAGTGAGAAAAATCCCATGGATGCCCTAGAGCAGTTGTTTCAAGACTTTGTTGATCAAACTGCCTTCATGAAGTATTTCAAGTCATTTTGGGTTCCTAAATTGGGTAAGTATTTCAGGCAGTTGCAGTATACCTTATCATGCAAATTATCATGTAATGATAACAAAATTATTCCTATGGTAGAGATGTGGATTGACTCTGTCAGGAATCTACCATTAGCAAGTCAGGAATCATGTGGTGCCGTTGAAGGTTACCATCTAAAGCTGAAGGTTAAAGCATACGATGATGTTCAGCTGGATGCTCTCCAACGAGTAGACTGGTTAGTGCACAAGCTCACAACAGAGCTGCATTCGAGCTACTGGATCAATCTATTTGCAGATGAGAGCGGTTCATTTCCTGAGGTGAAAGCAGAGTATATTGCGTCCACTTCATGGCAAAGGGCATTGCAGATACCTGATGAAGCTGTACACTTTGACAACAAAGAACCTCATTCAGCCAAAGTGGTCAGCCAGAACGATGCCAGTCAGATGTGGACAGTATGGAACCCTGGTTCTGAATTTTCCCTCTGTGATTGTTCATGGTCACTACAGGGTAATCTGTGCAAGCATATTCTGAAGGTTAACATGATGTGCGGGGCACGCAAGGACTTCCAGCCCTCGCTGTCATTGCAATCATTTCAGCGTGTCCTGCTTGATCTATGGCAAAAACCATTGGACGATTCATTCTCACTCGACCTGTCGGTAGCATGGGTGATGCAAATGCAGGAAAGGATCCAACATGTAGCTGAGCTTGCCACCTCTGATGGCATTGCCCAAGTTGCAAAGAAATTGCCAATCCAATGGACAAAAAGGACAGGGAGAAGAACAGCCACCAAGCGCACCAGCCCTGTTGTTCTTCCTCACTCTAACAGCAGTTTGCAAAAAGATTTGACACCAAAGAAGAGCACAAAGAGGAAGAGGTTGTCTACCTTTTCGAGTTGACAATCTGTTGTCTGCCCGGGTAATTTGTTGGTCTCTCTCTGTAACTAGACGACTGTCTTTTTTTAATCTATTTTTTCTTGTGTTACTTTTGGGCTCAGTTAACTTGCCCAGCTATTTGTAACCAAAATTTATCTTGGATGATATCAGCTTCCCTGTGCTGATCGTTCCTAGTAGTAGTAAAATACTAGTAATGACATATTATTTGGGCAGTAAAAGGAAGCCACTAGAGCAGTTTCTCTTGTTCCAGTATGATGCTATGCAGTGATATTCACTTCTCCCCAGGGTTTTTTTTCCCGACCGCTACCGGTCCGGATACCGCGGTAACCGGTCAAACCGGTCCGGACCGGTAGCGGTACCGGCCGGTTTGAAACCGGCCAAATTTAAAAATTTTAAATTTGAATTAAAATTCGAAAATTTGTCAAACCGTTCAAACCGGCCGGCTAACCGCTCAAACCGGCCGGCTAACTGTTCAAACTGGCCGGCTAACCGACCAAATTTAAATTTTTTAATTTTTAATTAAAATTTGAAAATTTGTCAAACCGCTCAAACCGGCCGGCTAACCGCTCAAACCGGCCGGCTAACCGTTCGAAACCGGTTGAACTGCGGATTTAATTTGGTTTTTAAATTTGTCCGGTTTCTACCGGTTTCCGGTCTAACCGGTCCGGCTAACCGCTACCGTCGGCCAGCGGTTTGGCCGGACCGGTCGGGAAAAAAAACCCTGCTTCTCCCAGGTTTCCTGACGCAAGTCTTTTTCTAGAATTCTTGACCTGCACACTTATCTGGGTCTGATGAGGCACCGAGATTGTAATTTACCGAGTTCAAAAGTTTAGCCAGAACAATGTGTTAGTCCTATATATCAAATTTCAGTTAATGATCCTTTATTTCACCTGATTTAATTAGTGACAGCTTTTGATGAGCCATCTAAGAATACTGTTTTGCAGTGATTCATCTTTTATTTACTAGGAGTAGTAGTTAGTAGTTAGACATGTTACAATTTTTTTTTTATCTAAGAACTTTCCAGCAACAGCCTAGAGCTGCTGTGACTCTTCTGAGAGCTGGTGAACTGGTGATATTCCGAACTTTGTAGTCATGCTCCAGAAGGTTCCCCAGCAGTGCCCCTCTCTACATGATTCGCGCCACTCTGTCCTGACTGACCCTATCTGGTTTCTGGAACCATCTTCTGATCTGATGGATGTCTTCATAAATTTAAAGCCCTCATCCACCCTGCCCCCAACAATTTTCATATTTTCATTGCCATCCCAACGATCCAGCTCTGCTCCGATCTCGAGCTTTTTTCTGTTCTCTCCAAGCAGCAAATTCCCGATGGCTGACTTTTTGTTCGGGAGCCCGTTCCGGCGCCTCTTCCACGCGCGGCCCTTCCCGGCCGTCGAGTGGTCCTCCTCCGCCGCGGCGGCCATGGACTGGGTGGAGACTCCTGCCGCCCACGTGCTCCGCATCAACGTGCCGGGCTTGAGCAAGGACGACGTCAAGGTCCAGGTCGAGGAAGGGAACGTGCTCACCGTCCGGGGCTCCCCGCCGGCCGGGAAGGAGAAGGGGGGCGACGAGGAACACAAGGACGGGACGGTGTGGCACGTGGCGGAGCGCGGGAAGCCCGAGTTCTCGCGCGCGGTGGCGCTGCCGGAGAACGTCCGGGTGGACGGGATCAGGGCCGGCGTCGAGAACGGGGTGCTCACTGTCGTTGTGCCCAAGGAGCCCGCACCGGCCCGGCCCAAGCCCAGGCCCATCGCTGTTCACAGCAAGCTCTGAGGCCCTGAGGCGTGCAGTGTGGTAGCGAGTCTACTCGTGCGTGTTTCCGCGCGATGCGATCTGATGGAGTTTCTAAATTAAAAGTGTCAAATCAAATGTCCGCGAGCCAACGAGTATGCATGCTATGCTATGCTTGGGTTGAATAACGTGAGATGCTGAATCTGCTATAGTACGTAACACGATGATCGTATATAGTGTGCTCCTACAAATAACATATGACATCAAAAAAAATTTCGTGACTTTTACTGAAATTGCAATTCTTCTAATAACGAAAATTGAGCTATTTCGTTAGTGGATAGCTTGCAGTTTTGACTGTCCGATTGCGATTGATTGCATCTGCTCTGCTTGCAGTTTTGACTGTCCGATTGCGATCAGGCCGTGTTTAGTGGGGGCTGTAAAATTTTTTCCACCCATCACATCAAAGAGAATCTTACATACTAAATGTAGACAAAAAAATAATTCATTACATGGATGGAGTGTATGTCGCAAGACGAGTCTAAAGAGCCTACTTAATTCACGATTTGCAACAGTAATGCTACAGTAACCATCCGCTAATTCTTAATAAATTACCCTCTAATTACCCATCATTAGATTTGTCTCGCGATTTGCTGGCTAGATCTGCAATTAGTTTTACCAATAGTTTACGTTCTAGACGGTAAATATTCTTTGATGTGACCTCCCAAAAAATTTTCCACCTCCCATCTAAACACCGCATGATTCGAGTTTGCGCCCCTCGAGGCCAGTCTCAGTGAGAGTTTTATGGACACATTTATCTAGAGTGACACATCATCTAAAAGATGTTTGAAACTATGATGAAACACCCTCTCTCAATGCAAAGTTTCATCTCTTGTTATTCCCTAGGCTACATGCAAGACACAAGTTGTCTAGATAACCGTGTAGAGAGAGTTTCATCACCATGAAACTCATTTCACCTCTCTCTTCATCAATACACTGCCACATCATTAAAAATGTTGACATGACAGTCTATTAAATGCTCATAAAACTCCCACTGAGACTGGCCTAATCACACACGGGTACTTGCGAATCGTCTGAAACGCTCAACCGAAATCTTCGTCACCTTTGCCTTGCAAGCAACAGTGGCACCATCTGCCAGCCGCTTTGTTGGGTCGGCCTCCACCTTTCTCTTGCTCCGCGTTCGACGCCTTTTTTTTCCTCTTTTGTGAAAATATGGTAAGATGTCTCTAATAACGGGCATACGGAGTATGGCGCTTCCCATAAAAAAGACGTAAATGCAAGCTATGCGATATGGATACGTGAATATATTATTTCATAAAAAAAGCTCGATACATGGATACGTTTTATATATTTTTTTAAAGAAAATAGTATAATGTAGAAGTAACCTACCAGCCACCAGAGGTTCCTATCGGGAGGAAGCCGGAAGAACAGAACATTAACCAGCACTAATTGATCTTCTACTACTTGATTTTGTTTATTTTAATAGCACATGTTAAGGAAAATAAATCAAATTGTTTGACTACAGAGGAGAGGGGCAGCAGGCTGCAGGCGCTCGCCGTTGCCGAATTGTCGCGCGACGTGCTTTGTGGGCTGTGCCGTTGCCGTATCGCACGGGGATGGAAGGGGATAGGTATCACTAGAAGTATCCTGTGTTTATTGTTTTTATTTTTACTAGTGTAACTGCCCTTGCTATAAGTGCTCAGATGTGTCTAAAGATAGACTGACAGTAACCTGTATTGACATCCTAAAGCAGTACGTACGTGTGCATGCCAATAGGGGAAAAATTGCGCCTAGCTGTTACTGTCCGCACCGGGACCGGTACGCGGCACTCTACACGTCACGGTGGCTGCATGCAGTCTTTGCCAGTTTTTCCTCCGCAGCGGCCTACGGTAAGACGACCTGCACCACCAGTTTCACCCACGAACGCGGTAAATCAAGTGGCTACAAAAGGAGAACGCTATACCCCACATTGGCATGGGGCCCATGCACCTCGCGCTTCCCCGACCGCCCGGGGAGAGAGAGGAAAGAAGCTAGAAGCCGCCGCCGCTGCCCCGCGCCGCGCCGGACCGCTGCTGCATCTGCTCCCTGCTACGGTGAAGAAACAACACCGGCGGAGAAGAAGAAGTTGCCCTTGAAGGAGGAGCCAGGGGACGAGATCCGCCGCATCCGCCCTTGATTCTCCAAGCCGGATCGACTGCCGTCGAGCTGCAATAGAGGCCGAAGAGAACGAGGAAGAGGGCCGGTGGGGAAGGGGAGAGCAGTTCTGCGCCGCTTAGCTTGGGCTTTGCGCAGCAGCCGAGCCCTCTCCTCCGCCAGCCGCCGCTGTTGGTGCCCCGTAGGCCACCACCGCCTCTGCCACGTCACCGCAAGCTGGAGGAAGAAGCAGTACAAAGAGAAGAGATGACCGCCTCGTCTGGTCGATTCCCCGCCGGCAGACCTATGTGGCGTCGGCCTTTTCCCCACCGCCGGTCCGCTGCCGCTCGGCCTTCCCCGCCAAGCTCCGGATCCGCCGCTGCCATGACGCCGCAAGCTGGAGGAAGAGGCCGCCACCGCGAGCCCCCGCGCCTTGCTCGCTTGGGAGGGGCGGTGGCTGGGAGCGCCGCCGGACCCTCGACTCCTAAGCCTTCGCCGGCCATGGCGAGCCGCTGCTCCTCGTCGCCTTCCCCGCATGGGCTCGGCCGGCGGGGTGCTCCTTCCCCGCGGTCGCTGGCGAGAGCCCGTTCGCCACCCCCAGATCCACTGCCGACCGTCCACCATCCCCAGGCAGGAGATCCCGCATGCGGGGGACGTGAATGGCTGGGGCGAAAATCGAGTGACGGAGAGAGATAGGAAGGCGCAGGCTAGAGATTGAAGAAGGATCGAGAGAGGGGGGCGGCCGAGAAAAAAAGAGGAGGGAAAATAGGAAAGAGAAAAAAAGTGGGAGAGAGATGGAGGAGATGGTAGTTGGAATGGTTGAATAAAATATAGTATAGTTGATAGAGAGTATGGGATATAAAGGTTGACGAGTGCGGAAGAAACAAATATAAAGTAAAGAATCTTCATGAGCAAGACAGAATATTCTTTAAAAGTTGAATATAGCCCATGTTTAGTTGGGCCCGAAATACGGAATGTTTTCGGATTTCGGCCTTTCGGAACTAAACGGGCTGGGCGAAAAGTTTTCGCTTTTCGGCCTGGCAGGCCCAAACAGTGGTGGCGGCGGTCAGGGGTGTATACCCGAAAGCCACCGACGCCGCGGGCACAGCACATCATTCGCCTCCTCCCTCGCCCGAGCGTCAAACCCTAGCCCGTCACTCCCCGCAGCCGCATTCGCCCTCGCTCGCAATCCCGCCGCCGCGTCGCTTCCGCCGCCACCTCGCCGCACATGTCGATCAGATCCGGGCCGTGGGCGAGCAGATGCAGTGTGTAGTTGACTAGATCGAGCGATCGCGCCGTCCCTTTCGCTGTCCCTCCAAATCCTGCCGCCGCGTCACATCGACCAACCTCTCCACCAGATCCGCCGTTGCGTACCCCAGATCGAGGGTCTGCTGCTCGAGATCGAGCGTGGAACGCTCCGGATCGAGCGTTCCCCGGTCTACATCGAGCGTTCCCCTTCTCCGGATCGAGGATGCCCGGCAAGGACGATGAAGCCGTGAACTAGGACGGCTACGGAAGCGGCAGCGGCAGCCGTGGCATGGGCGCCGTCGGCAACTACAGCGCCGACGGCAGCGGCTTCGTCAGCGGCTACGGCACGGGGTACGGCAGCGGCTACGGCGCTGGCTTCGGAGGCGGCTACGGCACCGGCTACGGTCGTGGCGACAGCGGGAGCGGATCCGCGGCCAACACGGCCGGCGGCTACGGCTCCGGCTACGGTCCTGGCGACGCCGGGAGCGGATCCGCGGCCAACACGGCCGGTGGCTCCGGCTCCGGCTACGGTCCTAGCGACGCCGGGAGCGGATCCGCGGCCAACACGGGAGGCGGCTACGGCTCCAGGTACGGTCCTGGCGACGCCGGCAGCGGATCCGCCACCAACACGGCGAACTACTTGTCCCAGTCCTCCTTCTTCCACAGCGGCCCGTACCCCTACCAAGGTAACACCAGCAGCAACCCTGCACAGATGGGTACGGGGTCGCTGGACCTCAACCCCTCCCTTGCATGGTCGTACATGGGAGGGTACCAGCAGTTCTTGGGGTTCGGCGGTGAACAAGTACCCGGTGGTCCTCCTCCCGTCCGCGTGCCTCCTCGTGTCATCCGCAACCTCGACTTCGCCGGCTCTGATGCTGCGGATGACCTGCGTGTTGGATCCGCGGCCATGGGTCGCGGCCGCCGCACACCTCCGCATCCTACTCGCCGTTCTGGTCAGCGGCATCAGGCGGATCCACCTTGCATGGTCGCCGCCGTGCTGCTGCCGCAGCACATGTGGTCGCGGCCCAAGCTGGTGCCGCAGACAACTTCGACGCCGTCGACGTGGACGCCCAGCAGAACATGCAAGTAAGCCTTCTGCCCTCCCGTACCTTGCGTACATTCAGGCCCTTTAGTCTAGTGTATAGATTGTCTGTCCGTGGTTGTATGACTGTGCCCTTGCATTGTTCGCCTTTTCTGCATCCAGCCCGTAGCATTTAGCTGGGCGAACTGGTCAACCGAAAACACGCTTAAGTTTTGCCAAGCTTACTGCATGCAAAAGGAAAGGAAAGAGTTGCGCAACGGGGTCATGTCCAAGGACGGTTGGAAGTATACCTGATCATGGGTCGGGTTGTGTCGGGTTCGGGTCGGGTCATGTCGGGTTGGCGGGTCAAAATCGTTGACCCGCGCCCGACCCGTGACATGGTCGGGTCGGGTCGGGTTGTGCTGGGTTCGGGTCGGGTTTCGGGTTTCACGTGTAATTTTTCGGGTCGCGTCGGGTTGGGTCGGTTTTTTTTTAGTGTTTCGGGTTAAAAAACTGGCCCGCGCCCGACCCGTCACGTGCTCGGGTCGGGTCGGGTTTTTTCGGGCGGGTCGGGTCGGGTTTATCGGGTCGGGCGGCCCATGATCAGGTATAGTTGGAAGGATGTCCAGCAAAGGTTCTATGCATCCACTGGCCTCATGCATGACCATGAGCAGTTCACTAGCAGGTTTAGGCAGTTGCGAGCGATGTGGCTCTTCATTCAGAGGTGCATGAGTGACACTGGGTTGGGTAAGAACCCAGATGGCACCATCCAGGCTTGCGACGAGTGGTGGGAAGCAAATACAGAGGTTCGGTCTCCTGCCTTGCTGGTTTCTGTTATTTCCAGTCCTTTCAATCTGTTTCCATTGTGTAGCTGAAAGTGAGACAACTCTTTTGTTACGCAGGGCCATGCAGAGTGGAAGAAACTGAAGAATGGGTGGCCGGAATACTTGGATGAACTTGAGCAGATGTTCAGGGGTGTTGCTGTGGATGGGATGTCAAGTTTTGGTCCAGGCCAGCACAGGAGGAGGAACGACATCAGCAGTTCTGATGAGGAAGATTATGATGATGAGGACCAGAGGACTCCCAACAGCGTTGGCAGCAAGAGGACCAGCTCAGGGCGTAGCACCCGCAGTACCTGCAGTAGCCCGAACAAGAAGCTGAGGAGCCCAGCTGTGATGGCAGTTGCAAACAAGATGGACGACTGCAACATCATTCAAGAGAACAGGAATGAAATGATAGACTTCAAGAACAAATATTTTGTGCAACTTTTAATTAGTAATTGTTGGAACTAATTGCTGCAACCTATAATTCGTCCAAATTTGTACTGCATAGACTTGAACAACAAATCTTTGCTGCAACTTGTAATTTCTAATTGTTGGAACTATTTGCTGGAACCTTTAATTCATCCAAACCGTAGCCTAAATGACCAAATCCTCACTGCATAGACTTTAAGAACAAATATTTGCTGCAACTTGTAATTAGTAATTGTTGGAACTAATTGCTGGAACCTATAATTCATCCTCACTGCATACCCCTTAAGAACAAAAATTTGATGCATAACAGCAAGGAGTGTTGATTTTCACAGGATGTTTGCGCCAAGGCTTCCTGGACTTGGTCGTTCTGGCCTTGTTGGAGGGAACCCACTGCTACGACGTGGAGGTCTGCTGCCTCAGCCAGCTGAAGCCGAAGACGAAGATTCAGATGAGGAATTTGACATGATGATGGAGTGGTTCATGGAGGATTCAACCACGGAGGTCATGTACGGTATGTATAACTGTGGCATTCATGCTGCCAAGTACTTAAGTAGGTCAGCATATAGGGAAGTTGGAGATGGTCTTAGTGGATTGGACTGGGTACAGAGGAGGCTGGGAAAACCCATAGCATGCTACAACATGTTTAGAATGGTGCCTGATCAGTTTTGTCACCAACATGCATTGCTGGTTCACAAATATGGGCTGACTGGTAGTTCCAAGTCTACCTCCATGGAGGCTTTAGCATTGTTCTTGTGGATATGTGGGGCTCCACAGGGTGTTAGGCAAGCTGAGGACAGATTTGAGAGGTCCCTAGGCACAGTCCACAACTTGTTTTACAAGGTTTTGGACTCCCTAGTCAATATGTCATCTGACATCCTTAACCCTAAGGATAGGAGCTTCAGCACACTACATGACAGACTGAAGCAACGTAGGTTCAGTCCCTTGTTCAATGGATGTATAGGGGCCATAGATGGTACTCACGTTCCAGTGTTGGTGCCCACGGATAATTTTGTGAAACACTGTTGTCGGAAGGGGACGACGACCCAAAATGTGCTGGCTGTTTGTGACTTCGACATGGTATTTACATTTGTGCTTGCTAGATATCCTGGGTCTGCACATGACATGACCGTCTTTCAATGTGCATTGGATGAATACGGCGAACGCTTTCCTCATCCACCAGCAGGTACTGACGTACTTGCTGTTTCCTTTCATGTGCCTAATGTACGTACTTGACACTTACAGGTTGCTGCTGCTGGTGCAGGGAAGTACTATCTGATGGACTCCGGCTACCCAAACCGCACTGGGTATCTGTCACCATACAAGGGGACCAAGTACCACCTGTAAGAGTATCAAAACGCAAGACAACCACGAGGTAAAAGGGAGCTTTTCAACCATGCCCATTCATCTCTTAGAAATGTGATAGAAAGGTCGTTTGGAGTGTTGAAGATGAAATGGCGTATATTGAGAGGTATCCCTTCCTACCCAGCTGATACACAGAGCAAGATCGTGCTGGCTTGTTGTGCGCTACATAATTTCATCAGGCTTAGTGGTTATAGTGATAGGCACTTTGGATTCTGTGATCGAGATGTGAATTATGTGCCACCACAAGTGTATGCTGATCAGCCCCCTCATGTTCCTGCAAATACAAGGGAGCGAAGTGCCGAGATGAATGCCATTCGTGAGACAATTGCTTTGGGTCTGGCTCAGCGTGCTGGACGTGTATGAGACTTGTGAATTTGTGTGGCTGTTTGGTTTACATTCGTTAGTTTGCTTTACATTCGTTAGTTTGTTCAGAACATTGTGTGCGAGTTGGTTATATGTGTGACAAACTGTTTGGAACCCTTTGTTTATGAACTTGTTTGAATAAATGGACATGCTGTGGTTCAATCCTGTGGGTTCTTGAAGTGATAGATGTGGGTTGTTCCAGTTTTACCTTCTGCATGGCTTCCATGCACGCTGACTGCATGCAAGCACCATGCAGGAGCTATGCAAGACTTTTGTGTACATTTATTGTGGGACAAAGGTGGCAGTGTGGCAGCAAATTTCGGATGGGGAAAGTTGGTGAAATGTGTAACAGTGACTCCAAAATCTTTTCACTCTCCACTTTTCAGCAACTAAACAAGGGCATAGCCCGTGTTTAGTTCGTGAAAACTTTTCGGTGAAAAGATTTCGGGTTTCGATTTTACCAATTTAGGATTAGTAAATGTAGACGAAAAAGGTGGAAAGTTATATGGATATGTTGGAAATCTCGAGACCAATCTAACGATGATAATTAGAGGGTAATTAATCCATAATTAGCGGATGGTTACTGTAGCATTACTATTGCAAATCATGGATTAAGTAGGCTCATTAGATTCGTCTCGCGATTTACAGCCTATCCATATAACTTTTCACCTTTTTCGTCTACATTTAAGCAGCCCCGCGAGGAGTTCGGAGGACCGTATCACGAGCCGGAGTACGCAGGCGAGTACCGCGAGCCGGAGCCCGAGGACCCGTACCGCGAGCAGGCGCTTCCGGACGACTTCGACGACGGCAAGTTCAATCCCGTCCTTTGATGCATACTTATCCTATGTTTTACAAACACAACCTACTGGCCTGTTTATAAAATGTATTGTTTTATTGCGAGACCCGGTTGGATAGCCACCCCTTGATTTCTTTGAATATTCCTTGATCACCTAGGTTATCATTAAATATGACTTGCTCTGTTTGGATGATAGCCGCTGCTAGAAACGCTTAGGCCCTGTTACTCTTACCACTATGATATTGCAAATACTCATGTGTTTTAAACTAAAGAATGGTGTGAGTGTTTAAAAGAAAAGGGTGGCTTTTGGTGAAAATGGAATAATGGTGAAACCGATGGGATGGATGGTGTGTTCTGTGTGAAACACCAAATTGGTGAGCTCGTGCCTGTGTGGCTGAGCGGGATGTGGAGATATCCATCTTGTCATTGTTTTAAGGACCGAGTTGATTGTCATCTAGCCTGGCCCAGTTTAGTGCTACCGCCCTACTGTTGTATGTGGCAACGGCTTAGCATAAATCCCACTAGTTGGTTGGTTAGCCAATGGGTGAGCTGTGAGCAATGGGAGAACAAGGAGCAGGAGTACGATCTATGTGAGTTACATCCCGGTCATGCCTCGTTGGGATGACATGGACCCCTTGGTTGCTTCCATATTGGCTAGTCCGGCTTAGCTACGGTGTGGTAATGGCTTTGACAGGTCCGCGCCGGCATTTCGGTGTTCGTGTTGCGGAAACCGTTGGGGTGGGTTAAGTGTACAACCTCTGCAGAGTTAAAATCTATTCGAATAGCCGTATCCACGGTATTGGATGAGTCACGGCTTGGGCCTGAAACTAGTTTTGGGAAATGGTGGGAACTTTTGGCGTGAGTGCTTTGGAAAGTGTCCGGCAGGTGTGCCGTGAGCTACGGCGGACGGGGAGTCCGGTAGCATAAAATGTGGATCCTTCATGGAGGATCAACCCACTTGATATTAAAAACTGCTTTTACGAAAACTTGTTTAAAATAAACCCTTGCATAAAATCTAGCTTTTACGCAAATTAAACCTTAGCCGTATCCTTAAATTATCCTGTGCATAATCTTTATATTCCCCTCCGTGGACGTGGTTGGACTTGTTGAGTACTTTTGTACTCACCCCCTATTTTGTTGCAACAGAGGAGGATCCGGACTTTGTCCCTGAGGAGTTCGAGTAGAGGTCGTGTCCGCACCTGACGTTGCCTGTGGTGTGCCCCTTTCAAGATGCTTCCGCTGTCGTTCCTCGCCGAGATAGGGCTAGATCCAGTCTTAGTTTTTCTCTGGTTATGTATTGTTGTACTTTTGGTTACTATTATCATTTGTATCGAGTGCCGTGCCCCTTTGAGGTCGCACGATGACTGAACCATCTGTGGAATAAATGTGTATCAGCCTCCTGGGACTGATATTTGTATCACATTTAGTCTCTGCTTATGTGGGGACGCTTCAGGTGGTATCAAAGCCGTCGCTGGTTGTAGGACGCGACCTTTAGGATCGAAACCTTTAGAAATCCCCTCTTAGCTAAACCTTCCTTGCACAGACACTGACCTTGAGTCCTTGTCCTGTTCCAGATGGCTGATGACGGATGGAACGAAGGAATCTGCTTTGCAGAGCCGGGTCTTCCTAAGTTGATGTTACTCAGCCTGGAGCGCGTCGGAGTTTCAGACGTACCAGAGTACATGTACCGGGAGTATGACTCCAGAGGCACCCTTCGGTGTGACGTAAGGATCTTTGTGGGGAAGAGCACCCTCTACCCCGACGTGGATCCTTGGACCATCATCACCACTGGCTTTTGCTTCTCGGACACTTACCGAAAGGCCGCCCGTAAAGTCCTGCGACGTCTGCGCGTTGTCTACTGGCGTCATCTTCGAGAGAGTCCTATGGGATTTTTCCCGCCTACCAGAGGAAGAGGACGCTCGTGGATTGATCAGATGAGAAGACTCGGAAGGGAAGAAGAAGACCTAGAAGACACCGTCATCCACCTATCCACCTACCTTACCGGCTTAGATCGTCTTTACATCGAGCAGGCAGCGCAGTTGAAGCACCAGATCCGTAGGGCGGAGAAGGCAGAACACGAGATAGAAGAACAACGAAAGGAAACCGCCAAAGCTGAAAGGCAAGCGGAGAGTTACCTAGCCACCCTCCAGGACATAAGGCAGAAGGAAGCCCAAGAGAAGGAACGCCTTGAAGCGTACCGGAGAGAGAAAGGGCTGCTAGAGGATGAGCCCGAAGAAACCCATTGGGATAGGGGTACGCAGACTGAAGATTGGCTAGTGGGGCAACTGCTACCCCCAAAGAAGCGCCGTTGGTGGAGCGAGGAGGATTCCCCTTGAGGATAGATTAGTTTATTTAAGCTAGAGTTTTCTTCTTAATAAATGGATGTACCCAACCTAGTTGTCGAGTCAAAATCTTGTACCTTCATGTTGTACCCTAGCTTTTATGAGAAACAAGTTGTTCACCTTATCCTTACTTTCAGATGGCCGAGGAAGGATGGACCCATGGTGTTTGCCAGGAAGAGCCGGGTTTTCCCCGCCTTTTGATCAACTCCCTGGAGCGTCTTGGTATCACTGAGCGCCCGAGGTACTACAACAGGGAGTATGAGCATCTTGGCACTCTCCGCTGTAGGGTGATCCTTTCTGTTGCCAGAAGCACCCGCTACCCTGATATTGAGCCATGGAGGGTGACCGCTATGGGATTTCGACATCAGGACACCTACCCTTTGGCTATCAAGAAGGCCCTCCGCTACCTGTGTCGGATCTTTGAAGAACACCTCATCTCCACACCGATGAGACTCTTTCCCCCGGCTGTCAGGACTCCAGTCTGGCAGGCCCGCATGAGGAACCTGGAACGCCGCCGCCATCAAGATGACCTGTTGTACCATGTGGTCGCCTATCTCGTCTCCTTGGATAGGCTTTTCAACGAGCAAGCTGGGTTCCTAAGGGAACAAATTGGACGAGCCGAGCAAGCTGAACTCGCAGTGAGGATGTACCAAGTCCGGGTGGCGCAAGCCGAAGCAAGGACCGCGGCAGCCATAAGCAGTGAAGCTGTCGCGCATGAGAGTTTCAGACAGGCTCAGGACCGGAGCATGCAAGATTGGGCCAGAAGCGGGACGCCCGTCCCGGTAGTCGGAGAAGCCCGGATCCTACTTGGGACCCCCATTGCAAGATGGGGAGGACCTAGTAGAACCTCGCCAAGCACACCCGGAGGTGCCGGGGAACCAGCCGCACCCGCCGAAGAAGGAGCCCCTGCACAGCCCCAGGAAAATGGGATCCCAGAAGATGACGAACTACTCATTCCCCTGGAAGAACACTCCTCCCCGGAAGAAGGATCGCCCCGCGAGTAGTGTGCACCCAGTCGCCCCAAGGATTGAAGCCGTCCCGGTCCGAAGTTTAGAGTTGTACCCCAGTTGCGTAGTTGTACCCCAGTTGTGTCGTTGTACCCCGGTCGTGTAGTTCATGTTTCGGCTTGTCCAAGTGTTGTACCCCCTTCCCCTTTCAAAGGAATAAAATCGTTTGTGCTTGCTGTGTTGCTAGACTCTGTGCTTGTCGACAGGAGGAGGATTCTTCCTTTCTGTTTTTACGAACTAAATAACTTAAACATCACTAAAATTCCAAATCCTAGTCTCTTATATGTCCTCTAAATCTGCAGATGGTCAACACGCGTGGACCCAGGGCTTCCCGAAGCCGAGTCCCGGCTGCTAGCAACAACGTGCAGAGTGCACCCCATGGTGAGCACCAGGATGAAGTGAACCAGGAAAGGAGGGAGGAAAGTCAGGCTGGCCCAGAGCAAGCGCCACTGCCACGTGCCGCTGATTGGCTGCAGGTGGTGAACAATCAGAACCTGATAATGGAAGCTGTGGTCAAGGCCCTCGCCAACCAGAGGCCCCGTGGGCAGAGTATGAATGAGAAACTGTCAGAGTTCATCAGGACTAAGCCACCTACTTTTGGCGGGTCCACCAACCCACTGGATGCATATGATTGGCTGAGGGTGATTCAGAGGAAGTTGGAACCACTTCACTGTGAGGATCGTGACAAAGTACTCCTGGCCACCCATCAACTCGTTGGGAATGCTCTCACATGGTGGGAGAACTACTGTGCAGCCGCCCCAGATGCCACTAACATCACCTGGAGGGATTTTGTGGATGAGTTCCGCCGTTACCATATCCCCGCAGCCACCATGAAGCGCAAGGCAGATGAGTTCCGGGCACTGCAGCAAGGCAACAAGACTGTGGAAGAGTACACCTACCGGTTCATGGAGTTAGCCCGCTATGCACCAGAAGAAGTGGACAGGGATGAGAAGTACCAGGAGATGTTCATGAAAGGCCTGGACCCAGAGCTCAGGACTCTGCTCACCCCCCAGATTTATCCAGACTTCAACACACTGATGAACAGGGCCATTCTCACTGAAAGGGCCAAGGCGGATGAGAAGAAATATCTCAAGCGCAAGTTCCTAGAGAACAAGGCTCACCAGCAGGACCGCTTCCAGAGGATCAAGAGTTATAACCCCTCACCACCCAGATCCCAGACGCCGATGCAGTACCGCACTCAGTCCCGAGCCTCAGGCTCACAGGTCACCAATCCCACCTTTACAAGCCAGAGTGCCAAAGCCCCTCAGAGTAGCGCCAGTCAGGCCAACAACAACAACAGGGCTTGTTTCAACTGCCGTGAGACCGGGCATTATGTGGCCAACTGCCCCTATGCCAGTAACAAGCCAGCAGCCCCAATGTACTCCAACTCGGTGAATGGACCGAAGCCAGCTCTGTCAGGTGCCAACCGTGTGCCAGTCCGCAGCAACAACCCCGGCAACAACACCAACAACCAGCAGATGAGGCAGCCCCAGCAGTCCTTTGGACGAGCCCGCGTCAACCACATCAACGCGCACGAGGCTCAAGGAGCTCAGGGCGTAGTACTTGGTGAGTTTTTAGTCAGCTAAGTGCTTGCCACAGTTTTATTTGATTCTGGAGCATCACATTCCTTCATATCATCAAGTTTTGTGGATAAGCACAATATACCTACAGTACTACTAAAGTTACCCCTGTTAACCCGAACACCTGGAGCCGACATCAAGTGTCAGTTAGGTTGTTCTAGGGTAAGGATTATTTTAAATGGGGTAGAGTTTCTAGCTGATTTGGTAGTACTCAAGTCCAAGGGGATAGATGTAATACTTGGAATGGACTAGCTGACCCAGCATGACGGCCTTATAGGATGTGCCGCTAGAACTATATGCCTAACCAGCCCTGAGAGAGTCCAAGTAACTTGCCACACCCGAGAAACAAGATCAGACCCAATGGTTTATACTTTGGAGGCCAAAACCATAGCAGAAGTTCCAGTAGTGTGTGAATACCCAGATGTGTTCCCAGAAGAACTCCCCGGAATGCCGCCAGATAGGGACATAGAGTTCATTATTGACCTTGTCCTAGGGACATCTCCTATAGCCAAGAGACCATACCGAATGGCCGCAGCAGAACTAGCAGAGTTGAAAGAGCAGTTGAGAGACCTTTAGGAGAAAGGATTCATCAGACCTAGCTCATCCCCGTGGGGATCACCCGTTCTTTTTGTGAAGAAGAAGGACGGAAGTATGAGGATGTGTGTGGATTATAGGTCCTTAAATGAGGTAACCATCAAGAACAAGTATCCATTACCCAGAATAGATGACCTGTTTGACCAGCTGAAAGGAGCCAAGTATTTCTCTAAGATTGATTTAAGATCAGGATATTATCAGCTTAAGATCAGAGAAAGTGACACCCCCAAGACAGCATTCGTAACAAGATACGGGCAGTACGAGTTTACAGTGATGTCTTTTGGACTGACTAATGCCCCGGCATACTTCATGAACCTCATGAACAAAGTGTTTATGGAAGAATTGGATAAGTTTGTTGTCGTTTTCATTGATGACATACTCATCTATTCCAAGAGTGCCCAAGAGCACGAGCATCACCTGAGAGTGATCTTAGAAAAGCTGAGAGTACACAAGCTGTATGCCAAGTTTAGCAAATGTGAATTTTGGCTTGAGAAGGTAGCCTTTCTTGGCCACATACTGACAGCAGAGGGAGTAGCTGTTGATCCCGAGAAGGTAGAAGCAGTGTCAAACTGGCAACAACCCACTAATGTGAGCGAGATAAGAAGTTTCCTGGGATTGGCCGGATATTATCGAAGGTTTATAGAAGGATTTTCCAAGATAGCAAGACCCATGACCGAGCTGCTCAAGAAAGAAAAGAAGTTCGTCTGGACTGAGTCATGTGAAAGAAGCTTTCAAGAACTAAAAAAGAGACTGACCTCAGCCCCGATACTTACCTTACCAGATATTCAGCGGGACTTTGTCATATACTGTGACGCTTCCCGAAATGGGCTAGGTTGTGTACTTATGCAAGATGGGAAGGTAGTAGCATATGCCTCCCGCCAGCTTAAGCCCCATGAGCAGAATTATCCCACCCATGACTTGGAATTAGCAGCCGTGGTTCATGCCCTGAAGATTTGGAGACACTACTTAATTGGAAATAAGTGTGAGATCTACACGGATCACAAGAGCTTAAAGTATATATTCACTCAGCCAGATCTGAATTTAAGACAGAGAAGATGGTTAGAGCTTATCAAGGATTACAATCTGGAAATTCATTACCACCCCGACAAAGCCAATGTTGTGGCAGATGCCCTAAGCAGAAAGACCTATGCACCCAAGAATGCCCATCTACAAGAAGAAATGGCTCGGCTTAATGTGCACATTGTATCTCCTAAGTCTCGCCCGCAGCTAACGGTACAGCCCACCTTAGAAGAAGACATCAGGAAGGCCCAGGGATCAGACCCAGACTTGGTAAAAATTCGGAACCACACAGGAGAAAATAAGGCCCCAGATTTTAGAGTGGATGCAAAAGGAGCCCTATGGTACAAGGATAGGATTTGTGTGCCCAAGCAAGGGAATTTCCGGCAGACCATCATGGATGAAGCCCACAACTCACCTTACTCTATTCACCCCGGAGCCACCAAAATGTATATGGATTTGAAACAGAAATAGTGGTGGAATGGGATGAAGGCAGAGATCGCCCAGTTCATCGCCCAATGCGACATTTGCCAGCGAGTCAAAGCCGAGCACCAGAAACCGGCAGGCTTGTTGCAACCATTGCCTATCCCGGTTTGGAAATGGGATGAGATTGGTATGGATTTTGTGGTTGGATTGCCCAAGACTAAAAAGGGAAATGACTCTATATGGGTGATAGTGGACCGACTCACCAAAGTGGCCCATTATTTACCCGTACGGACCAACTATGGAGGCAAAAAGTTAGCGAAGCTCTATGTGGAGAACATAGTAAAGCTACACGGAGTACCGAGCAGAATTGTCTCAGACAGAGGGACTCAGTTCACCTCCAAGTTTTGGAAAGGTTTACATAAAGCCATGGGAACCAAGTTAGATTTTAGCCAGTGTTATCCTAAACGGTAAACGGTAAACAGTCGGTCACCCACCGTTTAGCTCATTATACGGACTAAACGGCCAATTAAACGGATTAAACGGCCATTAAACGGGCTAAACGGATGATTAAACGGACACAGTTAGGCACTGTGTAGCGTTTAAACGGTGTGTAAACGGGCTAAACGGCCGTTTAGGCGAACAGTGATTTTAGCTCAGCTTATCACCCATAGACAGACGACCAGACGGAAAGAGTAAACCAGATTATGGAAGATATGTTACGGGCTTGTGCCCTGACCTATGGGAAGGACTGGGAACGGAGTTTGCCCTATGTAGAATTTTCTTAGAACAACAGTTATCAAGCCAGCTTAGGCATGTCGCCGTTTGAAGCTCTCTATGGAAGGAAGTGCAGAACCCCTTTGATGTGGTCAGAAGTAGGGGAGCGTACCTTGGTCGGACCAGACTTTATAAAAGAAGCAGAAGATAAGGTAGCTGAGATCAGGGAGAAGCTAAAGGCTGCTCAGTCCCGTCAGAAGAGTTAATCAGACAAGCACAGAAGGGAATTAAGTTTTGAAGTGGGAGATTATGTTTACCTA
Organism: Urochloa ruziziensis; assembly: GCA_015476505.1. Lineage (NCBI taxonomy): Eukaryota > Viridiplantae > Streptophyta > Magnoliopsida > Poales > Poaceae > Urochloa > Urochloa ruziziensis. Next base: position 44,128,404 of record CM027126.1, on the reverse strand, counting down.
AAGGTTTCCCCGATTAGAGGGACCCACAGGTTCCAAATTCAGGGAAAGTTAGCCCCACGATACATTGGACCATACCAGGTGCTTGAAAGGGTTGGAGCCGTAGCATACCGCATTCAACTCCCCACTGAATTGTCAGACATCCATCCAGTGTTTCACGTTTCCCAGCTCAGAAAATGTTTGAGAGTACCCGAGGAAGAACACATACCAGTGGAAATAATAGATTTGCAGAAGGACCTCAGATACCAGGAAGTACCCGTCAGAATCTTGGATACTGTCACCAAGCACACAAGAAATTCCACGGTACGGATGTGCCGAGTTCAGTGGAGCAGACATGGCGAGAAAGAGGCCACATGGGAATGCGAAGATGCGTTGAAGAAAGAATTTCCCCATCTCTTTAAGGATTCAGCCGAATCTCGAGGACGAGATTCATTTTAAGTGGGGTAGGTTTGTAACATCCGGAAAAATTTACCAAGTTAAATCACTCGCTAAAAATTAATTTTCAAAATTCTTTTCATCGAGCTCAATCATTTCCCGATGAATATTCGTCGTCCCGGTACCGACACCGACAAAGTTCCTCGCTTCCTCGTTTTTCCCGTCGCGCGTGCCCGACCGATCCCGCGATCGGCGCCGTAAATATCTCTCTCTTTTCCCTTTTCCCTTTTTCTTTTTCCTTTTTTCCTTTTTCCTTTTTCTTTTCTTCCTTCTCCTTTCTTCCTTCTCCTTCTTCCTCCTGCAGCCCGACACCCCTGCTCGTCACCGCCACTCCCTCCCTGCTCCTCTGCCTCCACCACTCGCCGCCGCCACCTCTGCCGCCCCTGTGCTCGACGACGCAAGCACAGCGCCAGCGGCGACCCCGGCCCCGCCGCCGTGCTGACCACGCCGGCGTCCCCACCTGCTGCCACCCCTGCACGCCACTCCCGCCGCCGCTGTAGCCGACCAGCACCGTGCCGCCCCTTCACTTGGCCCCACCACCCGCGTCGCCACACCACCGTCGCCTCCCTGCCGCGGTCTGCGCGCCCCTGTGCACAGCGACGAGCACACAGGGCCAGCAACGACCCACCGGCCGTGCCAGGCCCCACGGCCTCCGGCCGAGCTCCCTCCCGGCCGCCTATAAAAGCCGCCACCGCTCCACCGCCCCGCCACCCGCACACCAGTCACCCCGCTTCCTCCTTGCGCCGCTGCCGCGCCGCCAATCGCCGCCGCCAACCAGAGCCGCCGCCGCTGCCACTGCCCCGCCGCCGAACCACCTCCACGCGCCACCCCCGCCCTAGGTGAGGAGGGGAATCAAACCCCCTCATCCCCCTCGTGCTTCTCCACCCCTCTAGGGCCACCGCCGGGCCCTGGGCCGCCGGAATCGGCCGGCCGGCCGGCTCCCTGCCGCCCCCTCTGTTCGAGCAGAGAACAGAGGTAGGAGATGGTGGTGTTGCAGATAACCCCCTCCCCTTTTCCTTTCTACGCAGAAAACCTTCCACCTTTATACCACTTTCCAGAAAACTCCCTGGCACCCTTTTAACTCCTTCAAAGTGACCCTTAACCCTTTGTAATTAATTACAAAGGAGTCCCTGTCCATTCTAAATCCATCCTATCTTTTTATAATATTACAAATCAGTCCTTTCTCAGTTCTGAGTATTCACAAATAAGCCCCTCATTCTTATAAGTAATTACAGTTATGCCCTTGACCCCGTAAACATACCCTAATCACCCCTTTGATGCGTCATTTCATGCGCCAAACTCCGCCCGTTTCTCCCAAAATTCGACCACGGCCTTTCCACATATATTCCGGCCGAGCTATACAAAAATCTCTCAAAATAATCCTTCTATGATTTATTTCCTATTTCTCTTTTCCGAGCTCATTTTAAAATCCTTTTTCGTTTTTCTTTTCTTTTATTTTAATGTATGTTTGCTTGTGTGTACCGAAGACCACGGAGTGACCGAGGACCAGCCCCGTGAGGAGTTCGGAGGACCGTACCACGAGCCGGAGTACGCAGGCGAGTACCGCGAGCCGGAGCCCGAGGACCCGTACCGCGAGCAGGCGCTTCCGGACGACTTAGACGACGGCAAGTTCAATCCCGTCCTTTGATGCATACTTATCCTATGTTTTACAAACACAACCTACTGGCATGTTTATAAAATGCATTGTTTTATTGCAAGACCCGGTTGGATAGCCACCCCTTGATTTCTATGAATATTCCTTGATCACCTAGGTTATCATTAAATATGACTTGCTCTGTTTGGATGATAGCCGCTGCTAGAAACGCTTAGGGCCTGTTACTCTTACCACTATGATATTGCAAATACTCATGTGTTTTAAACTAAAGAATGGTGTGAGTGTTTAAAAGAAAAGGGTGGCTTTTGGTGAAAATGGAATAATGGTGAAACCGATGGGATGGATGGTGTGTTCTGTGTGAAACACCAAATTGGTGAGCTCGTGCCTGTGTGGCTGAGCGGGATGTGGAGATATCCATCTTGTCATTGTTTTAAGGACCGAGTTGATTGTCATCTAGCCTGGCCCAGTTTAGTGCTACCGCCCTACTGTTGTATGTGGCAACGGCTTAGCATAAATCCCACTAGTTGGTTGGTTAGCCAATGGGTGAGCTGTGAGCAATGGGAGAACAAGGAGCAGGAGTACGATCTATGTGAGTTACGTCCCGGTCATGCCTCGTTGGGATGACATGGACCCCTTGGTTGCTTCCATATTGGCTAGTCCGGCTTAGCTACGGTGTGGTAATGGCTTTGACAGGTCCGCGCCGGCATTTCGGTGTTCGTGTTGCGGAAACCGTTGGGGTGGGTTAAGTGTACAAACTCTGCAGAGTTAAAATCTATTCGAATAGCCGTATCCACGGTATTGGATGAGTCACGGCTTGGGCCTGAAACTAGTTTTGGGAAATGGTGTGAACTTTTGGCGTGAGTGCTTTGGAAAGTGTCCGGCAGGTGTGCCATGAGCTACGGCGGACGGGGAGTCCGGTAGCATAAAATGTGGATCCTTCGTGGAGGATCAACCCACTTGATATTAAAAACTGCTTTTACGAAAACTTGTTTAAAATAAACCCTTGCATAAAATCTAGCTTTTACGCAAATTAAACCTTAGCCGTATCCTTGAATTATCTTGTGCATAATCTTTATATTCCCCTCCGTGGACGTGGTTGGACTTGTTGAGTACTTTTGTACTCACCCCTATTTTGTTGCAACAGAGGAGGATCCGGACTTTGTCCCTGAGGAGTTCGAGTAGAGGTCGTGTCCGCACCCGACGTTGCCTGTGGTGTGCCCCTTTCAAGATGCTTCCGCTGTCGTTCCTCGCCGAGATAGGGCTAGATCCAGTCTTAGTTTTTCTCTGGTTATGTATTGTTGTACTTTTGGTTACTATTATCATTTGTATCGAGTGTCGTGCCCCTTTGAGGTCGCACGATGACTGAACCATCTGTGGAATAAATGTGTATCAGCCTCCTAGGACTGATATTTGTATCACATTTAGTCTCTGCTTATGTGGGGATGCTTCAGTCGGTCGCCGAGAATATGAAGTCGATCGCTAGCCGATCCATCGGAACCCCGCGAACGGGATGCCGGGCTTCACTTGAATTTTCCTGTTATCAGCTCACCGAGCACCGTGCCCTAAGGCCCAACGAGGGAAGGGCACGAGGTAGCTCTCACCCCTCACCTCCCCGACCGAGGTGCACGGGGGGAAATTCGATCAAAAGACGGCGCAACCTCTCGGTCGGAACCCTGCTCCGTGTGGGACCCAAGGGTGGGACCACAATTAAACCCTTACGCAGGGTCAAGAATTAAAAAGGGCACGTCTCAAAACCCCAAGCGAGTCTACAACTCCAACGCATCGATGGTATCATATAATTACAAGAATAACCCTATGAACGAGTCTACAAGTCCTTCATAGGCTCGGGGGCTACACCCGTCAGGTGCGCTCGCGCGCACCCGGGGCGACCGACAGACACACTCACGCTACGACGCAAATCCCCCGAACGAGTTTTACAACTCCTTCGAGGGCTCAGGGGCTACTGTCGAGGATGAATATTTGCGATAAATATTTATACGAGAAAAAGTAACGGATCGCAAGGCAATTACCACCCCGTCCAGCCCTCACCAGTTGGGATCAAACAACTTCAATTCGTCCGACCCTACCCGACTGGTTTTGGGGGCCTCCGCTTCGCCCGACCTTTCCGTCGGGATGGAACAACACCACCTCGTCCGACCTCCTGCGGGGGTCGGATGGGCTCGTTCAATCCCCTGGCCGAAGTTAAACTCCCGGCTCCAGTCTGGGAGCGGTGAACCTTTACACTACGCGGCCGTGTTTAGTTGCCACGTGAAAAAAAATTTCAAAAGAGAATTTTACATTCATGAATCACTAAATGTAGACGAATAAAATAATTCATTACACGGATGGAGTGTATGTCGCGAGACGAATCTAACGAGCCTATTTAATCCAAGATTTGCAACAGTAATGCTACAATAACCTTCCGCTACATGTTAATTAATTACCCTCTAATTACCCGTCATTAGATTTGTCTCGCGATTTGCTGGCTAGATATGTAATTAGTTTTACCAATAGTTTACATTTACTACTTCTAAATGATAAATTTTTTTTGACGTGACATCTCAAAAACTTTTCACCCTCCCATCTAAACACAGCCGCGTATTCATTTGTTCTGACACCACGACCAGCGGAACCAACCGCATGCCCGTCACGGTGCCGCATGCATGCCATTGCCATGCCCTGTTTCACGTGTCAAATCGTCTAAAGAAATCAGCAACCAGCTATTAATTATCCAAGCGCAGCGACGTGCTACAGGGCTGCCAGGTCCCCCCCACGATGGAGAAGGGCAGGGCAGCAGGGCCCCTTTTTTCTCCTCCGAACACGCCTTGTGACATGCATGTTGACCTTTCTCTCTCTCACTGCCTCACGCGTCACTCAAACAGCCGAGAGGCCCACGATGGAGGGGCCCGCGGCATGGATAAAGATTCCTTCACATTTTCCTTTGACTGTACTCCCTCGCTCTCTCTCGTGTAACTATTTTTTACCGTCTCTGGCCTCCCTTGAACTATAAAAGGAGAGGTCAGGTCTCCTGCGAGGGGCATGGATTCCTTTTTCTTTCTTTCCCAGAGGCTTGCTCCAGGCAAGCTCTCTGGATTTCTTTTTCTTCACACACCACACACACGAACACAGAGACTTCGAAGCAGCTCTTCATCTCTCGCCCGTTTGTATCCCCTACTGCAAACCATAGCAAGCAACACGAGAAGCTCTAACTGGACGTAGGGTCTTATACCTCCGGGTAGTCCGAACCAGTATAAATCCTTGTGTCTGTCTTGCTAACCATCCGGGCTTAGACGCGCACCCACGTAAATTTACTAGTGGGGTTGACGAAACACCGACATGCCTTTTGATGGAATCGACTGAGAGCGCGACGTTTTGTACAAGTAGTCGGCTATAACCGAGTTTATGCAGGTAATCAGTGTAGGCGCAATAAACAAAGAAGAAACGACTAACATATTAGCCGAGACTTTATGAATAACATTTAGAAACAGATCTAGTAGTCTATAACTGCTTACGATACACTAAACAGATCGTTTGCTAATGAGCTGACATCAATCTTGATCTAAACAGGATAAATTGGTGATAAAAACTAGAACAACAAGAATTGATATGAAACTTACGGATCTAGCAGATATCGATAACTGTTTGAATAAATCTAGACAAAACCTCAGCGATGCGCCCGGAGGTTAAAGCTTAAAAATTACTCGGTAAAAGCAGAACTTACAGGCAAGCCTTGGAGATCAGAATCGACCTCGGCGTGCCCGGGAGAACTCGTGAAAGCAAAAGATGGCAAAGTCACCGACAATATATGAAATTGCAAGTAGTAAATGCGGGTAAAAAAGGTTTGTTTATAGATTCTATAATAAACGTTTTACAATGACCGAGGGTATATATTTATACCCTGGACTAGTGACTCCTAATCAACCAGGACACTGGCTCGTATAAGACTTCCCTAATATTGAATATCTAAATAAAAGAAATTATTAAGATACATGAAATTCTCCTACTATAGAATGCTTGCTAATGAAGCACCTTCCAATCCGTCTATGTGATCAGCGTAATGAGTCTAGACTCCTTCCTCCCAAGCGGCAACAAGCTATTATTTATTCTAATAAATCTCGTCACGCAGAACCCACCTTGCCTTGCATCCATTTATCAAATAAAATAATCCGGCAACAATTGTTAATCACCTCTTTCTTTATTCTAATCAACTTCTTTAATTCAACATCCATCGGCCATCCTGACATCCTGACTTCCATATCCATGACGATCTTTATTGGAATATAATATCCAACCATGATGCCAATCACATATGATTAACCAAGATTCCACGTGATGCCTGATGACACCTGTTCAATTCACACGTGATGCATGCAAAGTAAACTCCTTTATCATCCGATGGACTTTTTGCCTGTGTGCATCGAATTCTTCACGTGACTTGTGATTCCTCCACTTCCTTAATTACCTTCCATATGCATACTTAATTCTTCTCATTATTCTATTCTATGGGCTCCTCCTTTCATAATTTCCATCGGATACCCATGTAACAGAAGAGCATATAACCGATGAAAGTGTCCAGACGAACTAGCAGGCCTTTAGCTCTATCGGCAAGTACTGCTGTCTATCGACTTCCATTTCTGAAGACCCATCGGCTTCCATGAGCTTCCATCAACTTGATACCTGCTGGCAGCCGATAGCCCATTTTCTCCTCTCCGATTTATCCTGAGTTTACTCAATCGTCATCCTTTCATTGTCCACAATAAAATAAGCCCGTATGATGTTGGCTCTTGCCGATTTCCAATTAGACATCAGCAAGGCTCTTGTCGATTTTCGCATATTGCTGATTATTCTTTCCTGCCGATTACTGATTTGACCAAAAGCCTACGATAGCCTTTGTGCTCTTCCAAGTCGATATCCTTGACTCTGGATTTGGTCAAAATCCGGTGTCAACAATTTCTATCTCTATACACGCTTCCATAGAAACAGTGTTATTCTGTACTTAATTTCTACCCATTTTTCTTGACTAGCAAAAATGCCCGTGCGTTGCTATGGGCGAAACTCGTAGCGTTGTATGCCCTATATTTAGGCAATTATCATTATTGTATAGTATTAAATTAATCCTTCTGCATACCATACGCTATATCCATGACTTTTTTAAGTTCTTTGATTTTATGTCATTGTGCCAAAATAATATCTACATTTTTTTAGAAAATTCATCGTCTTTAATTTTAACTTACGTAATTCTCAAGTAATACTTGATACATCTATAGTTTTTTATTTTAGATATAGTTTCTAGAGTTAAAAATAATCTCCATTATATTTTACCACATAAATCCAATGCGTCAAGGCCCAGCGCGCATGACGTAAGATATGAGAATTAGATGCACATATATAAAAAACTGTGAAATAAATATTGTTGCTCTTTGTTCTTCAGTCCATATACTAATTATGTAGATTATATGTCTTCAGTATGGTGAAAATAAAAATTTAAACTGAAACAGGGGAAATAAAATGGGAGTACAAAAGCAATTGAAACTATTACCGTATATTTAAAGCCCAATGTACTAATGAAACAAGATTCTTGGCTTCACTGGTTAGAGCCCTTCATTGTATTAGAGGAGATCTGGGGTTCTTTTTTTTTTTTTTTTTTTTTTTTTTTTTTTTTTTTTTTTTTGAGACCCAGGAGATCTGGGGTTCGAATAGCACCCAGTAGCGCCAATTTTAACATTTTGTTTTGGTGGGTCTCAGTTTTTTGGTTATCTAAGGCCGCGGCTTGGGGATTTTTTTTATTTTAACTCTTTTAAAACTAAAATTTTAATAATAACCTTTCCCATCTATATTTTCAAAAACTAACCTTTTTAGTCGCACCGAGCACTTTGGCGTGACAAATACATCAGCCACACTACACTATTTGGCGTGACTAAACACCACGCTGGCACTTGGTGCTGATGTGGACAGGCTCGGTCACGCCACATGCAATGGTGCGGTTCAGTCACGCCATGCACTCTGGCGTGACCAAGGCTTGGTCATCAGCGCTATGAAAGCTGGTAGGGACAGACTCATTGATGAGTGAAAGCTGGTAGGTTGACCTAGGGTAGAACGCTACTCCCTCCGTTCCAAAAAGGATGACGTTATGGGAAGCGTGCCGGTCAAACTTTTTCAATTTTGACTAAATTTATAGAAAAAACGTGCAACATTTAAATTTTCAAATAAATTTGTTAAAAAACTAGACTTAAAAATCTTTCCGATGATACTAATTACTTAACATAAATATTTATATATTTTAAAATATAATTGCCGGTATTTTGAAAACGTTGACTTCTCGAAAAGCGAGAATGACATCTATTTTGAAACGGAGGGAGTACGTTACTTGCAGGCTGTTGTGGTCTCATGTCTCATGTTTGATTCTATAGACATGTACTAAACAAATAAGGGGTAGGCGTTGTGGACTGTTGTGCATGTGCAAGCGCATGCATCCTTGATTTATGTGATGCAAAACATTTTTTTATCACTATGTACTAAACAGATAGTTATTTATTTGGCAGCCTCCTACTATTTTTTCAAAAAAGAAAATACTGACTATCATTGCTTCGTAAATTCTGATGTGCCGTGCTGGGTATGTTTGGGCTTTATTCAATGCATCGTCTTCCGTTGGATACTTCCATTAGGGGGTGTTTACTTCCGTAAAATAAAGTTTTTTAATGAAATTTTTTCACATTTGAAGTACTAGCAGAAGGGCACGTGCCTGAGAAAATTACTAATTTAGAGATGTAGTCTACATGGACTCTATAGATTAATCTAGAGCGTTCAATCATCATAAAATCCGATAGCGTAGGCTCAAAGGTGAGATGTAGTCAACATGGACTATTTAGATTAATCTAGAGCGTTAGATCATCATAAAATCCGACGGTATAGGAGTAATATAGTCAACTTGGACTCTTTAAACTAATCTAGAACGTCCGATCGTCATCATAAAATCCGACGGTGTTAGAGGGATAAGAGTAACCCCGGTACGAAAATTTCGTCGTCCTTTATAGTATACTCCCTCCGGTTTGGTAAAGGAAGTCGTTTTGGACAAGATTTGAGTCAAACATTGGGAATATAAATCATGAATAACTTTTAAGTCGTTGAGTTTAGAAATGTGAAAACTACATGAATAGATTTGTCTTGCGAAATACTTTCATAAAAGTATACATATGTTAGTTTTTAATAAATATCTTTATAAAAATAAGAAGTCAAAGTTGTACTTTGAAGACCGTGCCGCTGTCCTAAACGACTTATTTTACTGAACCGGAGGGAGTAGATATGCAATTACTATGGTATATGAAAACCAATTACATGTACTTGGTAACAAAATCTTATCTCACGCAAATACATCCTTTCTTTTGGATGGGGAAAATTAGTAAGTAAATACAAATGCAGCAACACCAACAGATTCTCATCTCTCTAGGGCTATACCCTGCTCAAGAAGTGCTCAGCCACACCAGGAAGAAAATGCAGCTCTTCCTTTCTTTTGAATGTTGCTTTTATGGTGGGATCCCTCCACATCTCGTCAACAAACGGAGCATCCATGAGTTGCAGCAGGGAAGAATGCATCTAGATCACCCATTGCTATGATATCCAAAAGCCAATCAGAGAATTTCTTCAGCCTCGCATTTATGGAGTATGTACAAGATCGAATTTGAGCCGCTGGCTTTACTGTCATATGCATTCAGAAAAACAGCTCAGTGATTCTGCGTCTGTGTCTGGACAAAAAAGAACAGATTAAATGACTTGGCCATATTACCATGCCGAGTTTCTTCACCGAAGTTGTGCAATTCAATCTATACAAAGCCTCTTCCTCAAAGCGCTCAGGGCCCTCTAGCAAAATCCCAAGATACTTGAACATATTGCTTTGGATCATCAAATTCTTCCAAAAATTTCCCCTGAAAATAAAACACACAACAATTAATTATACCTCCAGGGCAGTACCTCCTTTTCCTACTTTTTTTATGTGATCTTCTACGTATGACTGTTCATAAAATTATGATTCAATGCTAATCTGGCAAAAATGCATAATTAACTTGGAAATTACTCGTTGAAGCTATATATACTAATTAAATGACAGATCAGTCTAATAGGGAAGAGGTACAATTAGTTTTTTTAGTGTTGAATAATGGACTGGACTGAACACCGTCGCATCTTCAATATCACTTCATTACCAGACTATAATTCGAGATACAATTGCTAAGAATCGATGAAAAGTCTCACATTACCCAGCCCAAATCTTCCAAATTCATGATAAATTCACCCATCTTGTAGGATTTGCATGAAAGCAGAAGCAATAAGTTGAGCCTGACCTCATGTTGGGAGGTAGAGATGCCCTAAGAAACTGGAGGCAGCAACCTTGCTAGGAGCTCCTTCTGCACTAACCGCCCTGATCACTTCCTGGATGCATGGCCTAGCGCCTATCATGGAATTAATAAGGCCCTTTTGCTTTTCCTTTGGTACTGCTGTAATAACTTTCCTCCAACATAAAAATGAAACAATTTCAGAACAGGGGCACCAGCTATATAGAAACAATTTTTCACATAGATAATCCATGGCTAAAACAAACACAATAGATCCTCACCTTTTGTGTTGGGAATCTGTTAGTTATCTTTGAGAACTTTGGCAATGATAATTAGTCATTATAAGCAAGGTGATTAGATAACCTAAAACAGTGTACCTGCTGCATGATGCCAAATTCTATGGCTGGATTTAAATGAAATGAACAATTCTCAAATCGGATAAAAATGCTAATTGAGCAGCTTTGCTACTGTGGTGATTTCCCCTTCCGAATTCCAAACTTTTCAGCATTTTTCACTAAAATGAATTGAAAGTTACTTCTCTAATATGTGTATACTTCTCTGAACATTTAAAAGTATGCATGATTTGCATAACGAGTGAAACAATAAGTTCAGATTATAGTCGATCAAAATTGGAGAGTAATCTGAGCACAAAAGACTTTTTGTCAATCAGCTCCCAAAAAGTAATTGGGTTATGGTTTCAGATCTTGCAAAAAAAGAACTACTTTGCACCTTTAGAATCATGCTCCTCATTGCCGGTATTTGATTGATCTGGGCCCTTTGTGAGTAGAGACCATTTGTTGAATGCGGACCGTGTCCCTGCACGGAAAGGCCATAAGTCCAACCTAACAAAGAAAGCATTTATTCAGGTTTGAGGCAATGTAAATAGCACAGTAGCCATATGAACAACATAATATCATGGAATCAATATTCGGAATAGTCTACTGAAACTCTATTACTGCAAATTTGCTATTTACAAACAACCATTCGAGTTCAAGTTTCCTTCAAGCATCAAGTGATCTTGATTGATGCTTAGTAACAGAAAACACACATTATATTCCTTACACCTTTGTGTTGAGCCATTTTTTTACCAACCAAGCAACCAGACACCCCCTCTAGATCTGAAACTCTTTATTGTGAGAGAACATGTAACTCGAAATTCACAAACTACAGGAAATTGAAAAAAATTCTAAAAAATAGTCTACTGTCCAAAACTTAATGTGCATTCTAAACAAAAAAGCATTGGTTCAAAGATGTACTATGAAGCAAGGAGATCGAACACAATTCACCTGTTTAACTTTGATATCTCTCTTCCCTACATCCTTGTTTCAAACTTGTCCTCTTCTGGCTTTTAAAACCCAGAAGCAAATCCTCCCTCTGTGGGCATGATCAGGCCCGGCCCTGGAGGGGGGCGAGAGGGGCGGCCGCCCCGGGCCCCCGAAGCCACGGGGCCCCATCCTAAGTACACATGCAGTATGCATACACACATCAATACACCGAGCTGTCCCAACTATCACGCGTCCGAGCATCGAGTGCACCAAAGAAACTGCTGCAGCGCCGGGCCGCGCGGCCTGTCCGTGGCTCCGAGTGAATGAACTGTCGCAGCATCATCATGAGCGTCATCATGAGCTTCATATTTGACTTATGAATTTGTATAGTAGTAGTCCATCAATATTCCATAGATTGGACTTTGCCACATTGGTGAGGGATCTATTGATTGCACATTTTTTCAAAGTAATATGCATAAATTGTTTGATATGAATATTTGTATATGCTCATTGAGTTTTTCATAACATTATTATTGTTATAGACGACCATTGTTGTTATGTTCTTATTAGTAGTCGCTCCATTTCAAAATATTACTATACTAGCGTATACTAGCGGAAGGGCACGTGCCTAGCTTACTAAATTAGTGATGTAGTCAATATAGACTCTTTAGATTAATCTAGAGCGTTCGATCATCATAAAATCCGACGGTTTAGTAGGGATGAGTCCACCTGTCAAAATTTGACGAAGGACGAAACAAATTTTTGTCGTCCTTTATAGTATACTACCAGAAGGGCACATGTTTTAAAAAAAAAATACAGTGATGTAGTCAATATTGACTCTTTAGATTAATTTAAAGCGTTCTATCATCATAAAATCCGATGGTGTAGAGTGATGTAATCAATATGGACTCTTTAGATTAATTTAGAGCGTGCAATCATCATAAAATCCGATGATGTAGGTTAATTTTGACGAAGGTCGAAACAAAATTTCGTTGTGCTTTTTAGTATAGAGATGCAAGACCGGTTGAAGGGCCCCGGCTGTTTGTTTCGCCCTGGCCCCCCAAAATCTCAGGGCCAGCCCTGGGCATGATGCACGACCTAAACTATGTCAGAAAGTTATCAGATTCATAACTTCAAAACCCAGAAGCACATCCTCCCTTCGTGGGCACGATCCACGACCCAAAGTATGTCAGAATTTTATCATATTCATGACCTCATGTGTGTTGTATCTTGTCTTGATTCCTGCAGTTCCAGCTTCATCTTGCATAGCACCAATTGAAGGTGTGGGCACAAAATGCCATTTTTAACATAGAAATTGAAGTACCACTGAAAAACCCTACCTGATCTCCACAGAACTATAAAAGAATCTGAATTTGGTAAAAGATCAGACATAAGAAGTGCCGTCAAGAAGTGCTACTGGCACCTCAACCACCAAACGCTGCAGGGGAAGATTCTGCTTGTCTATCAGCCCTGAACGCCTGACGGTAGCGCCATGCTAGGATGGAGGCTGGCACCTGAAACCGAATCCGCATCGGTGGCGATGGATTCGTTGCAGCTTCATCCATAGAATTTAAACCAAGGATCCCCAATAGATACTCTGTAAAATATAAATAGCGACACCAAACTGCTCACGACAGTGAACTGAAAGGAAATAATCCCAACTCATTATGCAGGAAAGAACACACCTATTTCAATCACCACAACCAGCAAGCAATATACCAGGCAGCTCAACCGTGGCACTCATTAACAAAAGAAAAGACATGCATTTTCATGGTAGATTCCACCACAGCTTGCTGTCAATCCTATGCTAGCACTCTAACCCATCAACGTCATGGATTTAATTGAGCATAAGAAATCAAGCTGAGCAATGGTGACACGGTATCATGTAACACATAATTTTGCTCGACCAAATAAAAAGAATCGCAAACCATACTGAATCATGGTATCAGAACATATTTCTTCTATGCCATAATATTCAGAATAAATTACTTAATATATTCAAAGTGACATCCAGTGCCCCTCCAAATTACATTCAACAGGTAGAATTATATGTTATTGTGCTTTGTCGGCAGCAACTTGCATTATAGATCAAGATTTGCTATCAAATTTCTTGGAAGGCTCAGAATAGTCATATTCTACCAAAGCTCAGAATAGCAATATGCTAACAAACAAACCAATTTGTAATAGATATTCAGTTATCATACTCAAAACTAAAAGAGTCTAATTCTTGGCTAAAAAAAACACATCTACCTTATTAAATAGTGAAGGATCTCACACATTCTATGCTTCTGAGGGCATTCAGTGCACCACCAGATATTGCAGGAAGGGGATCAGAATAATTTACAATCTAGCATCCAGTTGGAATCATGACAGCATATTCTATTATTTCTTGAGATAAAATAGAAATCGCTTCCAATAACCAAGATCTGTCGGTGTTCCTACAAACTGTATAACACACAAATGAGTAGCACCAATATAAGAAGCAAATAAAATAATACACTGAAAATTGGGAGAAAATGGCATAACCGTGACATTCAGAAAAAGAAAACCAGCTTTAGATTCTTTCTTAGCCTAAAAAACCATACAAAACCTTCTCAGACTTTGTCTATGCTTGGACACCTTGACACTGGGCTTATTCACAATATAGTTCGTACCAAAAAAAATTAACAATTGGCTTATTTAAATATTTAAATAAACCTCAACAATATTAGTTGATAGGAGTTCTTGTTCTATAATATAATTAGTACCAGACACACATCTCCACAGTCCACACTGGGTAAAGATTTGATGAACCAGTGTTAAATAAGCATCAAAATTATGATCAATAGGAGATATGTCCAAGCATCTAAATGGACAAGCAAATAAATGTTCTCAACTCCAGTAAAATTCAATGCAATCCATCTGATCCATTAAAAAAACCATGAGAATTAAAGAAAATAAAACCAGCAGGGAAAACAGCTAACAAGGGTACATGTAAAATACGTATGGATATATCCAATGTAGAAATAATAAAATAATTAATACACAGACAAAATACCAGTATAGAGGATAATCTACCAGCAAGAAAACAATAAATAGATTACAATATTGTTGGCATAGTGATCCTCTCCTGAAAGGAAAAAAAAAACTTCAATTCAGGTCATATGGAGTCAGTGTTGAAGGAAGTAAAAACAGAAGAAATGATGGAATAAATAACAAAATAACAAGAATAGAGCAATACCTAGGGAGGAAGGCCAAAAAATGAAAATATTATCCATCCACGAGCTATAGAACAAAATACATGTAGGTAGAAGAGAACAAAGACTCACATTTCCTGCTGATTCTTGCATGTCAACAATCTTAGCCTGTCCAAGTTGTGGCCACTGTCTCAGAAAACCCCGATTGCTGCATATGATAATCAGATGAGAAAAACATGAGTGGTGTAGATTCTTGTAACCACCTCCTTGCCGATCCAACACACCGACACGCACCTTGGGATTCGATTGGGGGCGGAGCTGCTGCCCTGCACAATCGTCAGCAGGGATCTGCCGCGCGCGCGGCTGGACTGCTGAGATCCGCAGCGCCTCCGCATGGACTTCATGCTAGTGCTGCTACTCGCCGCTGTGTTGTCCTCTGATTAGAGGTGCACCGGCACGGAATCGACCTCCTCCACCGCAGAGACGTGGATGACGCAGGCACAACCGTGAGACCGGCGAGCTGAGATCCACCGCTGTCGGGTCTCCGCCATTAGGTGGCCGCCGCCACATCTTCTTCGGGGGAGGGGAGGAGCGTTGTGGAGGCGGCGCGGCGGGCGGGTGCGCCGGGGCTGTCGATGATTGGCCGCCGTCGCATCTTCTTCGGTGGAGGGTGTTGATGATTTAGTGGTGGATTTAAGAAGAATCTAGAGGATAAGGTTGAAGGGAGGAAGAAGATAAACAGTAAAGTTGGGGAGAAAAAAATGAATGGATCGATACTAATCCTTCTCTGTACTCCACCTTATCTTTTTGGCCTCTTTACATTTTAGATCCTAGCTCTAGCTACATTTACAACATACACCAACACCCCCCTCAAGATGGGGCAAACACATTATACAGACCCATCTTGCTACGGAACATAGAAAATGTTTTTTTTAGCCAACCCTTTGGTGAAAATATCTGCCACCTGACTAGCAGACTTTACATAAGGCAAGCAAATTATTCCTGTATCCAATTTCTCCTTAATGAAGTGACGATCAATCTCAATATGCTTGGTTCTATCATGATGAAAAGGATTGTTGGCTGTATCAATAGCCGCTTTGTTGTCACAATATAGCATCAGGGGCCTTCTCTCTAACAATTTCAATTCTTTTAGGAGAATCTGCAGCCACAACAACTCACATGCACCATGAGCCATAGCTCGAAACTCAGCCTCGGCAGTAGAGCGTGCAACAACACTTTGCTTCTTACTGCGCCAAGGAACCAGATTACCTCCAACAAAGGTACAATATCCAGAAGTGGACCGTCTATCATCCAAAGAACCAGCCCAATCAGCATCAGTATAACATTCAAATTTCAAATTTTCTTGTTTGGTGTATAAAAGGCCCTTTCCTGGACAACTTTTGAGATATCTCAAAATACGGTGAACAGCATCCATATGTGATGACCTAGGATCATGCATAAACTGACTCACCACACTCACTGCAAATGCAATATCAGGACGAGTGTGGGAGAGGTAAATGAGCCTCCCAACAAGCCTCTGATAAGACTCTCGATCAACTGGAGTCCCCATATTTTTAACCAAGCGATGATTTTGCTCAATAGGTGTGGCTGCAGGACGGCATCCAAGCATACCTATTTCCTTTAAAAGATCTAACACATATTTTCTTTGAGAGAGGAATATCCCTTTTGAACCACGAGAGATTTCAATTCCAAGAAAATACCTCAACTGACCGAGGTCCTTCACTTTAAATTCTTGTGCAAGATAATTTTTCAGATTTGAAATTTCAACACAATCATCACTTGTGATCACAATATCATCCACATACACTATGAGAATTGCAACCTTGTTAGCATCATGTTTATAAAATAGTGTATGATCAGCATTGCTTTGGCGATAGCCCCTTTTAAGCATTGAATGTCTGAAACGATCAAACCAAGCCCTCGGTGATTGTTTCAGTCCATATAAAGATTGATGCAATCAAAGCACCTTTCCATTTGTTTGATCTGTTTCAAAACCAGGTGGTATATGCATATATACTTCTTCATTAAGATCACCATGAAGAAAAGAATTTTTAACGTCCATCTGGTAAATATCCCAATCCAAGTTGGTAGCACAAGATATGAGAGTTCTCACTGAATTCATCTTGGCAACAGGAGCAACTCATAATAATCAATGCCATAAGTCTGGGTATATCCTTTTGCCACAAGGCGGGCTTTATATCTATCAACTTTCCCTTCAGGTGTATGTTTGATGGTGAAAACCCACTTACACCCAACAGGTTGCTTACCTTGCGGTAGATCCACAAGCTCCCAAGTTTCATTTTTTCCAAAGCTCTCATCTCCTCAAGCATTGCCGCCTTCCACTTAGGATTAACATACTCCGTACCATTATCTGAACGTAATACCTTAATGGTGCTGCCAAACTGATTTTTAATGCGAGCAGATAACTCTTAAAAAACAGGAAAAACATCACTTTTATGCTTCAACAAATAAAGCCAAGTATACCGACTGCAACCATCAATAAAATTCACAAACCATCGATGCCCCAAAACAGTAGGAACTTCACATGGTCCCCAAACATCAGAATGAATTACATCAAATGGTTTTTTACTTCTCAAACCCAAACTAGGATAGGGATCCCTTGTATGTTTAGCAAGCTCACAAGCATCGCATACAAGAGATTCCCTAGGACAAGCATTAAAAAGCGATAATTTGTGAAGAGACATAGCAGCAAAAGTGGGATGCCCAAGCCTGCGGTGTAGTAACAATAATTCTTGACATGGAGACATTTTAGATGCAAGAGCAACTTCATCACTCCCTTCATCAAGATAGTAGAGTCCCTCATGCACCGTCCTAGTTCCCAAAATTCTCCCTGTCCCTAGCTCCTGAAAAGCACAATGAGAAGGATCAAACATGCCTCTACAATTAAGAGACTTTGTAATAGAGCTGACAGACAACGGGTTAATGGGAAAATCAGGAACGTGCAAGGTTGGTGATAGGGATAAGGTTTTGGTGCACCTAACAGATCCACGTCCTATGATAGGAACCATGGATCCATCAGCCACACGCACCTTATCCTTACCTGAACAAGGAGTGTAGGAAGTGAAAAGGTTGGATGCTCCTGTCATGTGATTAGTGGCTCCTGAATCAATAATCCAAGGTGTGGATGTGTGGGTGGTTTTACCTTGAGAAGTGACATGATAACTGGAATTAGTAGAGGACCCGTCAATGGAGGAACAACCTTCAGAGAGTTTGAGCTTGGAGTTGTACTTCTCATGAGCTTGAGAATCTACCACTCGAAGCTCCCTTTCAGATGTAGTGAGATTTGCTTTGCCTCGAACTCCCACTGGCTGAGATTTCCCCCCCTTTTTTCCACCCAGGTGGAAAACCATGCAGCTTAAAGCACTTCTCAATAGTGTGTCCCTTGTCACCACAATGATCACAAATCATCTTGCTAGAAGGAAAACCATGCAGCTTAAAGCATCTCTCTATGGAGTGCCCTTTGTCACCACAATGATCACAAATCAGCTTGTTCTTCTCTTGGGCCCCTCGAAAACTAGATGAGCGACCCTTTTGTAAATAGGAGGCAGCACTAACATCAGCTACCTTATAATCATACCCTTTGGGATGTGAAAGTCTTGTTTCTTCTTCCATGATGCTAGAAATTATCTCATCAATGGAAGGCCATTCAGACTTAGAGAAGATAAGCTGCCGACGAAGATCAAATTCTTGATTCAAACCATCAAGAAACAACTTGCTCACAAATGACTGAAACCAAGTATGATGAACATCCACATCTTTTTAATCAACCGGCTCAAATGGATGATAATAATGCAAATCTCTGTAAAGCTTTTTCAGTTCACCAGCATACTCAATAACTGATTTTGTACCTTGCTTCAAATGCAACAGCTCATGCATAATACGGGTGGACTGCATTTTATTTGATTTGCCCGCAAATTGATTCTGCAAGGCGCTCCACACTTCTGAAACTGAAGCCAAGGTTTCAACCTGCTCTCTAACTATTGGTTCCATACTGCCCAATAGCCAAACAAGCACTTTGTCATTTGTTTGTTTTATCTTATCATCCATTTTTCCTTCAACACCAGTTGCATCAGTCATCAACAATTCCTCATACCCATGAGAGCTCAAAATTAATCGGGCGTGTCGAGCCCAACTAATATAATTTTCTTGTCCCTGTAACTTGATGGGATTCGACTCAAGAGCATACTTGACAGCATCTGGAACTACCTTAGGCTGGTCTATTAATTTGCCAAGAATTTCACATAATTTTCCAATACTAGAATCAGTTTCACTAGTACCAGCCATGTTGAAACAAACCAACAGTACAGATGAACCCACGTACTGTAGCAACAGCCAGAGGAATCAAATCGAGGAAGAACGACAGCCCCCTCGCACCCAACAAACTTACTGATGATAACACCCCTTGGTGTGGATGATGACTATGGCACCTCCACTCCTCCAGGCAAAGGTTGAAAGAACAGAATCAATACAGAACAGCCACAGAGAAACTCTAACTCGTGGCTCACCAGGACAATAATCCCCCACAAACTTGATAAAAATGGAGTGAACTCCACAGGATTAACCTGCTCTTGATACCATGTTGATGATTTAATGGTGGATTTAAGAAGAATCTAGAGGATAAGGTTGAAGGGAGGAAGAAGATGAACAATAAAGTTGGGGAGAAAAAACTGAATGGATCGATACTGATCCTTCTCTGTACTCCACCTTATCTTTTGGGCCTCTTTACATTTTAGACACTAGCTCTAGCTACATTTACAATATACACCAACAGAGGGGTTGATGGTTGACGTCATCTCCATCAGAGACCTGGGACGGGAGGACGCCCGCCAGATCCTCCGCTGCGGGGGCCCGGTTGTGCTGCTGGGAGGAGGAGGAGCAATGCTAGAGGGAGGCTCTGCTGCCTTGGTTGCGTTGGAGCGCGGTGAGGCGAAGGTCCGACTTGCAGCGGCGCTCGGGCTCCCGCTAGATCTTCTCCTTGCGGGCGGGGTTGACGACGCAATTGAGGAAGATGGCGTCGGCGGCGGGTGTCGAGGATGTCGACGCTCAGGCCGTCACAGTCGATGGAGACGGAGCAGCCGCCACCTCCTGTCTGGGTGCTGTTGCTCGGTGGTGTTTGAGATCTGCGGGATCGGTCTCTGGCAAGGAGGAAAGAAACGGAAGAGTAGCAGATGAGAAGGAAAGAAATGCCGTGATTGACGGGCAGGATGTGGGCGGGTACGCGGGCGGGTAAGTACGAGACGAGGTGAAAAAAAATCGGCCTTCTTGCGGGAAACATTTTAGAACGTGGATTTTTGTATAGGGGTTTTCGTCACCGTTTTTCGTCCTCCCTTTTTAGTCTGGACAGTGGGCCTTTTGTGAGGGGTATGAGGATGTTTTGAAGGTGAGAATAGTTTCAATTTTGTTGGATCCTTATAATATAGATATAGATAGATAGATTAAACATAAACTAATCACAAAACTAACTACATATTTCGTCCGTAAATCGCGAGACGAATTTATTAAGCCTAATTAATCCGGTAGTAGCAAATGTTATTGTAGCTTTAGTGTAGCAATTTATTGTCTAATGACGGACTAATTAGGCTCAAAAGATTCATCTCATAATTTACAGACAATCTGTGAAATGCGATTTTTTTCAACCAATTTAATACGCTATGCATGTGTCCAAATATTGATATGATTGATGTGTAAAAATTTTGACAAGTAACTAAGGCCATGTTTAGTACCTT
Organism: Urochloa ruziziensis; assembly: GCA_015476505.1. Classification (NCBI taxonomy): domain Eukaryota; kingdom Viridiplantae; phylum Streptophyta; class Magnoliopsida; order Poales; family Poaceae; genus Urochloa; species Urochloa ruziziensis. The sequence continues at coordinate 44,107,821 of CM027126.1, read as the reverse complement.
CAAAAAAAATTGTTACCCATCACATAAAAAACGAATCTAATGAGTGTACTTAATTCATGATTTGCAACCGTGATCCAAAAGAGATTTAATTAGTTTTATTATTAGTCTATATTTACTACTGCTAAATGGTAAAAATCTATTTGCAAAAAATTTTCACCGAGCTAAACAACCACTAAACACCCCCCTTAGCCTTGCTCGCACCTTGGCCGTGTTTAGATGTTTCGTGAAATTTTTTTCGAGTATGTCGGGCACACATTTGAAGTATTAAATATAGACTAATTACAAAACTAATTACAGATTCAGTCAGTACATCGCAAGACGAACCTAATGAGTCTAATTAATCCGTCATTAGCACATGTTTACTGTAGCAATTTATTGTCTAATCACGACCTAACTAGGCTCATTAGATTCGTCTCGCGAAGTACACTCCATCCATATAATGGGTTATTTTCTTCGACTACATTTAATATGCCATGCATATGAGAGAACATACTCGAAAAAATTTTCGCGAAACATCAGGCCCTTACTCATTCGTGTTAGCCTTCTTTCTTCTGTTAACAAGGTGAGAGGAATGGAAGAAAAAAGTCGCTATCACATCATATGCATTAATAGCCAGCGGGTCAAGAGTTAGAATATTTTATTTTGTGAGTAGGAGACGGTCAAATCGAAGTAAAAAAGAATACAAATGGTTACAGGCTCCCTATCCATGCATGCCAGATCTTGCATGTACCCTTTGACTAATAATTAGGGGTAATAAATGCACCTTTAACTAATAATTAGGGGTATTAATTAAAGACAGTTTACAAAACTATCTTCACAACCCTAGGTAAATTCTCGAGACGAATCTAATGAGGTCTTTGACCACACGATTAGAGGATGGTTACTGTAGAGTTACTGTACCAAATCATAGATTAATTATGCTCATTAGATTCGTCGCGCAAAGTTGCACCCATCTGTGAAAAGGTTTTACAAATAAACTTCATCTAGTGCTTCATACATACAAGATTCTTTGCATTTAATGCCTCAAATTTTTTTTGAGAGGGCATCTAAACACGACCTCTAATAAAATAGAACATGGGACCACAGCTAAAGCGTCACACCCCTGCAGCTTGTTCAGAGCTGGGACTACAGCTAAGGGCAGTCCTAATACAGACTCTACCGTAGAGTCTAAAGTCATTAATTATGCTGCCATGTAAGCAAAATGCTGATGTGGCAGAACATTTATTGAAGAGAGAGGAAAAAAATGAAGAAACCAAGTCTAACTAAGAAACCAAGTCTTCACGCAAATCAAGACCATACGTGAGAGAGACAAGTGGGTCATGGGATTGGGTAGACTTCAAAATACAAAATCTGCATTGGAGGCTATAATTTCTTATAATAGAGTCTTCAACGTATGGACTCTATGGGTAGAGTCTGGGTTGGGACTGCCCTAAAGCGTCACACCCCTGCAGCTTGTTCAGAGCGCCCGTGTGAAGGGCAAGTACAACAGTAGAGGCAGCTGCTATCTTTTGATACAAACAGATAGCTGAACAGACACCTTGTACAATGGGCTGTCTGTTTGGCCGTCTGCATGATAATTGATTTCTCATTTGACACACAAACTCATGGTGATCTAGTGCACAATTGATCTTTGTAGTTATTTTGTTGCATGCACTAGAAAATGCACGATATCAATATTTATATATATAGTTATTGTTACACAAACAACATGATCAACTAAATTTACATACAATTTAAGAACTTATATGAAAGGAACTCATTTAGTAAAGAATTTTTCGTAATATCAACAAAGTCAAAGGGCTAAAATAGAAAAAGGTGAAATCATTTTCCTCCACTCACGGTCTCATCTCATCCCATCAGTCTTATCCTTTCCTCATCCATCGTATCCTTTCCTCGTCGCAAACCTGTGCAAGCGGCGGAGGACGGCGGCTGGCGCAAGCAGCCGCGGTCATTCTAGCTGACGGCGTGGGAGGAGCTGCAACTCCAGCTCGAGCTGGGCGACGACGAGCTGGCCAGCTTCGACTACGATCTGCACGCCGGCGGGCCGAAGCAGGAGCGGGCGAAGCGGCGGCTGACGGCGGAGCAGGTGCGCGAGCTGGTGGCGGAGCAGGCCACGATGATTTTCCCTTGCTCCAGCGACGAGTGGATCGAGCTCCTCTGGTACGACACCACTGCAGCACCCACGCTGTCCTCTTCCCCGGTGCGGTCCCATGGCCCCGTAGCCTCCCGGGAGATTTGCGCGCCAGAGGAGAGAAGTCCCGCGCGGAGGGATTCCCGCATCGGATCGAAGGCGGCGTCGGTGACTCGCAGCTGCTTCTACAGCGCGCGTAGGCAGCCGGCGAGCAGCCTGTGAGCACGCGCCCGAGCCGTAGACGAACGAGACGTCGAGTCGGCTGTCGTCATGGACTGCCAGGGGCATTTTGTAAAATTGCCGTGCATGTCTACAGGTCTCGACGACCCGATGTGCCTGCCTAAGGCTCGGTCACGCCAGAGTGCATGGCGCGACTGAGCCGCGCCATTGCACGTGGCGTGACCGAGCCGGTCCATGTCAACATCACGTGCCAGCATGGTATTTAGTCACGCTAAACGGGGTGGCGTGACTGATGTATTTGTCACGTCAAAGTGCTCGGCGCGACCAAAAGGCTAGTTTTTGGAAATACAGATCAGGAGAGGTTATTATTAAAATTTTAATTTTAAAAGGGTTAAAATAAAAAAAAATTCACGGCTTGGGCCCCTGGTTTTCTGGGCTGCGTCCGTCAGGTTTTGTCTCGTTTTCTTAGACCGTAACTATAGGGTCCCGGTTCTCACCTCTGCTTTCACCGGTTTTGCATCGCTTCTTTCCGGTTTAGCGCTGGACGATTAATATTGACGTACCATATTTAAGCTGCCGTGTTTTTTTTTGGGGGGGGGGGGGGGGGGGGGGGGGGGGGGGGGGGGTGGGGGGGGGGGGGGTGGGGTGTTCCCAGTTTCCCTGGTTATCTTCGGCCGTGGCTTGGGCTCCTGATTTTCTGGGGTGCGTCCGTCTTTCACCCGGTTTTCACCGGTTTTGCATTGGTTCTTTTCGGTTTAGCGCACGATTAATATTGACGTACCATATTTAAGGCAGAGGCGTTCCTTGCTTTATTATTAGGTAATACTAGGTGATTCCTCGCACATTGCTACAAGATTTGAAAGAGTTTTTCGATAAACTATAAATCACCATGGTTGTTTAGTTGCTCATAAAAATAGTGCACTTGTACAAATTACCTAGAGAACAATACGAGTTATCTATGGATGAAAATGATAAACTTTTATGTTACTTTGAATGGGTAAGAAAAAATAATAAGATATACATCTAATAAATAGAAAATGTGCACTATATAAAAGAGAAATAGCAATTAATGCATCTTAATTGGATATTAATGCATCTTAGTGGAAGGTGATGATGTGGCTTCATGAGAGTTGAAAGAAATCCTTAGTGAGGTACTTATCTAGATTCCCGATACGGCATAGGTAGGTATTTGGTATGATCCTTCGTATCCATATTGGATACGTATCCGATACAGATACAACGGCAATTTAAGTTGGAGATTTCAACTCGGATATGTAGGCTTGACAATAAGGGACCTAACTAATTGAGCAAAGTTCAGCACGTTTGTGGCACGAGCTTTAATGTGTGTTTTGACCATTGTATGTTAGAAATTCAATGTTCAGATTCATTTGTTTCCTTTTCTTTTTCCATTCATATTTCTTTTAAATATTCAATGTGTCATCATATTTTATTTTCCGTGAACTAGACGTGCATGAATCCAAAGCTAGACGTATAAGAAGGTTTAGCATCAATTTAAAGATCCAAACAAGTGACAAGAAACAATAAGTTGATGGAGACGAAACTTGTTTGCTCTCGATATTTTTAGATCATCTTTGGATTTATCAACTAATTAAACTTTAGCAGCTAAAGTTTAGCTGCCAAGGATCCAAAAGGGGCAGTTAAAATCTAGCTAAACATTAACTAGAGATGTTTCCTAGCCAAAGTTGTTTGAAGACCAAAACCCCTCTACATGATCACGGGAATTTCCCGTTACAATCGCACTATCTATCCGCAATTAATGACGGTAGGACTATCCAAATTCAATTAGGCCTCGTTTGGCAACCCGTGAATCGACTTGGATTCGCCCCAAAACCCGGCCATCCATGGAAGTCAGCCCACGTCGGGGTGTGCTACCCTGCTTGGCCCAAAATTGTATTTGGCAAAGCGTGTGTCAGGGTGGATGGTGGCCCAATACCCGTCGATCCGTGTGGGAGAGAAAAATCCCCACCTGACGCGCGTCGCAGAATCCTCTCGGCTCTCGCTTGCTCCTCGTCGCCCCTCCTGCACAACACATGCCACCTCCTCGCCCCCTCCCGCAGCGCGCTGCCTCCTCGCTAGCTGTCAATTCGCCCCGTGGGGAGGGGATTGGGTGAAACACTAGTAATGGGAGCGCGCCCATGCGCGCGATCGAAATCAAGTTATACAATTTCGATCTGTACTAAGTGATGATATGGCTGTTGTGATGTTTACATATGGGCTGTTCAGTAGTAGTACATACATTCATGATAAATTTGGAAAAGATAGTTACATCTTAAAACACGTAAGACCATATGAAATTGAGGCATTGTTTTGATAGCTGAACTTGTTCGTATTGCGTACTTTACGTAGAACAAATCATACATGAGATGGTACATGGAAACCAACCATGCAGTGAATACATATGTTGCTGCTGGAATAATAGAATGGAGGATATGAGACCAACATCATTTACCTTGATGTTAAAGCAGGGTACCTGCAGTGATAGTCTGGGCAGGGCATGGATCTTCAATACGCTTTCAAGTTCTTTAAGACAAACTAATCTGTGATAGAGGTTGAAGAAAAGTATTTCCCTATACTTGCCAATTGTCCTGAGCACTGCGCAACACCAGAGGAGGACACAACTACCTTCTGAGGGGCTTCTACAGAACCTGCCAGAAATAAGAAGAACATAGTTAAACAATTTGATGCAAATGGTCAACACTGCCCTACATGCAGAGAGTTATGATGAAGTGACATTGATATGCACAAAGTGTGAAAATATTGATAAATTTAGTTTACAACCAAACAAATGTGTGCTGGCACATAGTCAGGTAATTGCTGAACTGAATTTTTATGATGAGGCCAAACAATTTTGCAACTCTTGACATGTTACATACTACTAATATACTATCTGCAAAAGACACTTTACATTGAAGAAACGGACAATTTCATGTTAAAACTAAATGTTAGAACCACCATATTCGCTGAAACAATGTGGCACTAGATCTGACACACCGATAAAAAGCAAGGACAATGATGGACCTTCATTTAAAAAAAAAGAAAGGCCAAGAGATAAAATTATTTTTTCCCCAGCAAATGGTATGAACACGAAAGATATACAATAAAGCAGACCGTTCAAATATACAGAAGAAAATTGGAGAGCAAATTGCAATATACATATACTACTCTGTAAGTGAACATTGCATGGTAGACACCTAAGTCAAAAATCATTATTCTTGTTGCAATCAATACACCTCTCTCGGACCATCTACTAATAGATCAGGGCTACAGCTACAGCAGGGATACAAAGAATACAGATGCATCAGTCCGCCTTTTTTATCAGTAGATGGTCTTCTAGTTCATTTTCATTTCTGAATTCTGATGCAAGTAATGCAAGAAAAGAGAGCACGTCACACTCAGTTACGCATAATAGGTTTAAAGTTTACTCAAAAAAAAAAAAACAGCACACCAAAGCCCACAATATAACATTGGTGATCTTTTTCCCCCCTAGTGACAATATAACTCCAAATTAAGAATTGGTTCTTAATTCTTACTTCATTGATGACATGGTCTTCTAATTGATCCAGCCAACATTTCTTATGGCACCTGCACTCATCAATGCATAGTGGCTTGAGGCCCTAGACACAAGCAACAATGCCATCTTCAGTAAACTCAAATGGACAATGATGGGTACAATATTTGTTTGCTTGTAATAACAGTTTTAAGCAGGTTTAGATAAATAGTATCTACAGAATAAACAGAGCTATATAGATATCATGAATACCTCATGAATTAGTAAAAAATTGTAAGCATACCTGACTATGTGTATCTCAGAAGGCAACCTTTCCCATTATCAAAGAATAAGCAAATTGAAATATGAGATAAGTGGTCTCTACATTCATAAGGGCTTAAATGTGCACACAAGAGAGCAACTGCGAAACAGAGAATCACTATTATACACCATGGTAAAAGTAAAGGTAATCATTGCTTGATATCAGTCATTAACATGTAGGCAATTTTGTTTTCAACATGTTCAAAACCTAAAAGCTCATACTAAATATTGAACTACTACTCACAAATGCTGAAACACACACAATGGGGTGACTGGCAAACAACAAATTGCATTTACATATCTTGCCTCATCTGCTCCTTCCTGTTAGGGAATTGCGGAAACACATGTGTACCCATCAGATATCTAGCATATCTAAAAATCTAATTTGTTCTAGAAAATTACTGAAACAAATTATTTTGTCAAAGAAAAGGCATGCATGATTACACTTAGATGCATCAAAACCTCTGTAACCAACATAAGAAACCAACAGGTCGTCCTCCCAGTGCCCAATAATCACTTATAGTGTCATATTCCATATCCAGACAAAATCTCTGCACAAATTAAAATTAATCTGAAAAGAAAACTCTGCTTTTACTATGTTTCAGCTTTTGTGTCACTGTTAACAATATAACAAATGTCATTCATACTGCACAGTGTTTCCATACCGAAGAACATCACCTACTCGTAAAAAACAACTACCACGGTATTCTGACCCTTTTTAAGGTTATCTTCTGAGCATGCCATTTTCTTTTTAGGAAATGAAAACACATTCATTAAAAAATTGAGGTACCACCTGCCCTAGAGAAGTAAACACCTTTTTTACTTCTAGAAGGATACTCAGTGAACAAACCTAAGAGAAGAATCAGCATACCTGTGGTGCTGCCATGTACTGTAAAAAGGAAATATGAAGCCCATCCATTTTTGGTACCTGAACATCGAATAATCAAAATATGGTTTAGTGGAAACAATTTTTGGAAGATTAATGGACAAAGCATATTCAAATGTCCACAGTAGTTTACATAGCACTAAGACAAGAGATACTTACCCCATTTGAATGGTGTACTACATGTGCTTCTTTGCTACAGGATACATGATGCCTATTTACCAAAGAGTGTGAGCCTTGTCATTTAACTTTATGAAGCTTAAAGGTCATTACATAAAATATTTGAGAACTTCCCAAATCTCTAGAAAATATCCAAATACTTCTTGGAACTGAGGTACAAATAAAGGAGAAATTGTTTGGTTGATACAGTAACTGTGAAAGGAAGAAAGGTTACTCCTTTTTAATTTATAATAACAAGGAACAAAAATCAAACGGAGAAAAGGCAATCGTACTTTATCATAAAAAGCATATGAGCATCACTGTGTATATGTAATCTAAGCATCACCATGCTTCATATGGGAAACATCAGTTGTTCAAATTTGGAAGCAGAACCGGCTGTATAGACCTTTTTTGGTTCTTTTCAAATTGCAGTTAAGTCACCTTCTTTCTTACCTCACGATTCAAATCACAGGAATTGTTCCTCATACTGAGTACTGCCAACTGAAGTGGTTTAAACAGAAAGAAACATGACAGGTTACACTATCTTGTTCCATAGCTTTAGCTCCTACAATGAAGCATGCAACAGAAAGTTGTTTCAGACAAATTAATTGTGAGCGATGATTTGGTTTGTTTCCAAAACAGAAAAAACTAAGTAATATACTTAGAAAATCTACAATACTTGATATTCACTTAATTGACATAACAATTTTGCAAAGCTAGCAATTACTAATTAGTAATGCTCTGTATCTCTTTACAGGATTTTTACACTATACAGGACCAGGAGCAAAAGAATATTAGCACTGTGCTGCTCTTTTAAATCAATCACCAAATTATTAAATTTCTGCTCGCCCAGATCATTTCACTCCCACCGGGTCAGGCTTCTATTCACCCAATGGGAAAAGAAAACAAAATCTAAAGATGTGAATCTTGACTTGCCTGGTGAGAAAGATGAGGGAAGGGGAAGAGAGGGCTCCCGTTCTTTTTTTTTTCAGTGAGTATGAAAAAAGAACATGGGGGGCTGGGGGTCCCGGATTTGAGAAACCTGAACATGGTTCTGTTGGGATCATGGATCAGGAGATATGTGAACAATGAGGGTAGGGTGTGGAGAGAAGTGATTCAGGAAAAATATATGAAGAGAGCGGCCAATATTTTCTGTGTAACCCATGGCCAATCGTCACCCTTCTGGAGGGGGGTGTTGTGGGCTGCACAGGCTTTAAAGTTTGGGTATAGGTGGAAACTGGGAGATGGTAGAAAGGTCAGGTTTTGGGAGGACACGTGGTTCGGCACAGCTCCACTTGCAGTCCAGTTCTGGGATCTTTACTGCATCTGTAATCAAATAGGTGTTACCGTTGACAAGGTATGGGATGGTAGAGAAGTGAGGCTAACTTTTAGAAGAAATTTCTCTGAAAATCTTATGCATAGATGGTATGAGTTGGTAGAAATAGTCTCTGTAGTCAACCTCGCAGACGAGGATGATGCTTTGGTTTGGCAATACACTAGTTCAGGCACGTACACCTCTCAGTCGCTGTATGCGGTCATTAATTTCAGGGGAGTAAAACCCGTGTTTGTTCCGGCGGTCTGGAAGGTCCAGACACCACCTAGAGTTCAGGTTTTTCTCTGGCTGCTCTCCAATAACAAACTGATGACTACTGATAATCTGAGAAGAAGAAATATTATGAAACCGGCCAGCTGCCAATTTTGTTCTGAGGATGAGTCAGTCCATCATCTATTCTTTGATTGTGTAGTGGCTAAATGCATTTGGGATTATGTGTTCAGGTTCTCTGGGGTGAGAATCAATTCATACATAGACATGGCGGAAAAATGGGTCTCTCAGAAAAAATATAGAGTCTTGAACTGCATCTCTGCAGGAGTATGCTGGTCTTTGTGGCTAACAAGAAATGACATGATTTTTCGAAAGCAGGCATGGACATCTGTGAAGATGATCATTCGAAGACTATGGAAGTGTTTTGTGGCGTGGACTCCAATCTTCCAGGAAGGTTTGGCGGAGGAAGTTCACCAATGGTCCAGCTTCTTGCAGGCAATCCTCTCGACCCCTTTGGAAGTTGGCGCCTGAAGAAAAAATCCAAGCTGGTACCTCTGCTGTTCCCGGCGTGAAGTTGGTCGGCAGGTTGTGAGAAGTGAGAAGCTCAGTTTGACTGAGAAGTGAAGTGGAAGGCCATCTGCTGTTCATTTTCCTTTTCCTTGTGGTGCTTGAACGCTGTAAACAGAGGAGCCAGGGGGCTCCTGCTGAATCCCTTTTAATCAGAGCTTAATCTGCTGTAAACATCGAATGTTGCCTTGTTCAATGGAAATGGGGCAGGGCGTTTCCTGCCTGTTACTCTAAAAAAAGGGGAAGAGAGGGGATGGGTGATTACCTGAATCATTGTCTTCTTGGCCGCTGGTTCTTTACCTCCGCCTGCCGCTGTGCTTGCTGGTGCTTTGCCTCCGCCTGCCGCTGCGCCATCTACTGCACCTTTGGTTGCCGATCCGAGCTTTTGCTGCCATGGCCACCTGCAGCTCCACTGACGCGTCTCCCTATGTGGAGGAGCACAGCACCTTGCTTGGGACGCCAGAAGGGAAAGTGGCAAAAATAAGCAACGAGGAGGAAGGTCGATGGGCACGGCGGCAGGAAAGAGTGAACTGAACTTGGCAATTGCTACGGTACACCCGAACCACTGTGAGCCGTCCATTTATATTGGGACGCCAGAAGGGAAAGTGGCAAAAATAAGCAACGAGGAGGAAGGTCGATGGGCACGGCGGCAGGAAAGAGTGAACTGAAGTTGGCAATTGCTACGGTACACCCGAACCACTGAAGTTTGAGCTGCTTGCAGCAAGAAGCCGCGCCGCTGCTCCATCTACTTCACGCAAACTATAACCAGCAAAGCAACGGCGGAGGACCGTGAGGGAGCACTCCTGGGCGAGGCGGAGGCCGCGGAGCTGGAGGCAGGTGGCGCTGGTGCTTTGGGAGACGACGGTGTCGTGATAGCCGCACGACGCGAGGTGGAGCGCGGGCTCGGGCGCGGCCACCGCAGAACGGCGCAGGGGCAGCGGTCCTGTCGAAGGCCGGGAGTCCCGTACGGTGTTGCGGCCACCAAATGCGCACCGCTGTCGCCATGCGGAGGCCGAGCTGGCCAGCCGTCTTCACGCACGGCGCTGCTGCGGTGGATCCGCACCGCCGGCATTGACTCGTTCCGACGCCGACCGCCTTCATTGCTCCGCCGCATGCCAGCCGCGGCCGTCAGACTTGCTCCGCCGCGCGCCGGCCGTGCCATAGCCCACCGCCGACAGCTCGTCGACCGTCGCCCGGAGGCGGGGCCACGGGCCAGGTGACCGCCGACCGCGAACCGATGGACCGCCGCCGCAACCGCTACGCCTCAACCCGCCGCCGCCGGCGTGCGGTGGAGGGTAGGGATGAAAACGGTCGGAAACGGTCGGGAAAATCCCTGCTACTGTATTTTTTTTTTGGCCGGGAGCGAAAGCGGGATCGGGAAAGCCGGACGGGAAAACGAAACCGATATTACGGGATACCGGGAACGGAACATTTCGATCGGGAACATGTCAGGAAATCGGGAACATGTCGATTACAGTCGGGAATCGGCAACTCAATTCGGGAACACCCATACATGTAACCACTTCAAATATTTAGCTCGATGCAATAGTAACAACCATACATAATTCAAATGCAAACAATATGCAGCTCACTGCATCAGGGCCATGACCAGTTCACCACATCAGTTACTGATCAGCACACGCACATGCAAGCAAGATGCAACACAACTACACAAGTGACAAGTCTGCAACATTAATTCAGCCGCACAGGGCACACAGTGACATTGTCACGCCACTCACCACCAAAAGATCACAATTCAAGGTCCAAATTAAAAAAAGATGCATGCCACAGTGGGCAGCCAAAAGTCGGCAGTAGCAGGTGAGGCCGCCGAACTTGCGCGCAGCGCGCAGCAGCGGCGTGCCGCAGGGCTGCTGCCTGGGGGCGGCGGCGGTAGAGGTTGGAGGCGGGCGTCAGGCTGCTGAGGGAGGCGGCGCTGCGGTGGAACGGACTGGAGAGGAGGCAGGTTAGGGTTTGATGGCTGGGTGCCGCTGGTTTTAATCGGGACTGGAGCTGAACGGAGCGCTGCTCGTCTACGGGAGGCTCGGCTGCTCGGGGTTGGGCTAGGCTGAATGTTCCAGCGGGCCGAACAGGAGGTTGTAGCACACAAAATGCGGGAACAACCGTGAGAAATTCCCAGATCAAATATGGTAACCGGCAAACGAAATACTGATGCCAGACATACAAAAACTAGGTGAGCCTTCAGGTGGATGAGTGAGGAGGAGGCGGAGGCGGAAAGCCCCCCGGGGCAGCTCCATTGTCGGAGCACTAGGGTGGAGGAGGTTGCTCGTCGGAGGAGGCTGACGCTGGCTCCCCGAGCATCAAGTCGGCAAGGTCGTCAGCGAGCACAGGAGAAACCCAAGGTATGGAGCGCTGTATTTGCAGATTCAGAGGACGACGAGGGTGAGTGCCCACGGCAGCAGCATACAGAGGTAACGCCGGCCGACAGCTCCCCTGCTGATCCCCTAAGCGGGCTCGGACGGGCGGGAGGTTGCTCGCGATTCTGGCCGCTGGAGGGAGAACAAAGCTCCGACGATGAGGAATCGTGTGCAGCTAGGGGCACATCCAATGGAGGGATGAGCTTCGATGGAGTGAGCGCTGTCGGGTGCATGAAGTTTGCTGCCCCTGAACCTCGCTCATATGAGGAAACAAAAGTTAAACCATCTAAGCAATGGGACAATGGGTACATTGAAAACAGAAGAAATCGAAAACTCCGGCCATGGATAGGACCCCTTCCTAAGAGAGGGAGTTCATCAGATATGGTTTTAGGGGATTTCTTAGTTAAAGATGTACGGACTAAATGGCCCGGTAAAGGGAGAACGTTGAGGGAGGTAGTCGAGAGCGAAGAAGGAAGAAGCTCGGTGGATTGCTCTTCGCCGGCGAGGAGGGTGACGGCGGCGGATGTGTCGCTAGATCCAGATGCGGTTGACGTTTCGTTTTTGGAACGTGAACAGCCGCATGTTGGGCCGCTGGTGTGGGCCGGGAAAACGGGCTTTGTACGCGTTGGGGCCCATACTTTGTTTCGGTGTTGTAGCGAGCTGGGACGGCTGTTTAGGAGAGGTGGCAAGCGGTGCCCTAGCAGCACGCAGACTGTCGATTGCCATTCCAAATCACGGCGAGTGAAAACACCAGAGAAATAGGAGGGGCGAGTCGGAAGAAAGGAGACGTGGAGAGCCGGCGGTCATGGTGGAGGGGCGGCGCATGGTTTTCAGGCGGGCCGCGCGACATCTCGAGGAAGAGCTCATGGCCGTGCGGATGAAAGGGAGGAGAGGTTTGGGAGAGGTGGTTACCTCGGTGGCGCAAGGGGGAACTTTGGTATGGCTGCCTATCCTTTTCACGGGGGGGGGGGGGGGGGTGGTTCATAAGCAAGCAGATCGAGGGCGGGGTTTGGAGGTGGAAGAGGCCAGCGTGGGGTGTTCCAACAGAGGGGCACTTTCAGGCAGGAGAAGGAATGGAGCAGGAGGGCAGATGTAGAGGTTGGGAGGGAGAGAAAGGAAGAAGCAAGGAAAGGGCAAGAGAAACAGTAGGAGGCTAGCGCAAAGGTGGACGAGAGAGAGAAGGAACATGAAGATGTAAGGATGGAGGAGGCTGGATGCGAAGGGGAAGAAGGAGCTGATGAACATAGGGGAGTGCTGAAGTGCTCAAGGTGCACAAAGAAGGGGCATACGACAGCTAAGTGCTCTGCCGAGATTTACTGTGTGATATGCAACAAACACAATGAGCATATGAATCACAAGTGTCCCATCCTCAAGCTTCCAAAGCCGGTGGCTCATGCTGTGGGTTACGCTGTCCACGGACTTGGGTTTTACCACATTCCGCGTCCCCCTGACAAGAGCAAAAAAAGAGTCCAAGATGGCAATGATCAAGGTAGAAGGTGGAGAACTTGATAAGGATCAGGTTGCTGCACAACTCCAACGTTTATTTGGGGGAGGTGGAATTTGGAGGTAACCGAACAAGATGGGTCTTTCATCACCAAATTCCCATCTAAAGTTGAGTTGCAGCGGGCTATTGCTTTCGGAGGTGCGGATGTTAAAGTGGAAGGGGTAAACACTGGTTTGAGAATGAGTTTTGAGATGTGGCAAGAGAGAAAGGAGGGATTTTTGCTTCCTAAGGTGTGGGTTCGGGTGTTCGGATTGAGGGAGGAGTTAAGGGAATTCTTAGAGCTATGGGCTGTGGGTTCAATGCTGGGGTCTATACAAATGGTGGACATGGAAACGACAAGGAAGAATGAGTTTGGAAGGGTTCTCATTGCTGTTTTGAATCCTTTGTTGATCCCAGCGAATCTTGATGTGGTTGTGGGTGATCACTACTTTGAACTTGACTTTGAAGTGGAAAGGAAAGGATGGGATGAGAATGGAGAGGAAGCAGAATTTAATTGGGTCGGCCATACAGAGGAAGAGGGAGAGGGAGAAGGAGAGGAAGATGATCAGAGGCCGGATTCTTTTGAGGAAGAAAGGGAGGGACACAGGGAAGCAAAAAGACAGAAAAGTGGTGATGCTGAGAAGGAGAGCAAGGTAGGAGCCGATTTTGAGGGGATTAAAAATAGAATTCAAAATATGAGCAGAGAAGAGTTCAACAGTTTTATAGAGGAGCAGGCAAAAGAAATCCTTGATAGGGTTGTACACCGCAACCTAGAGGATGTGGCTGATAGAGTGATGGCGGAAGAAGACAATGACCTGATCATGAACGATGGAGGGGAGGTGGGCAGCGAGGGAGTGGGAGCGAAGGCAAGGGACAACCACAAGGTGAATCCGCGGGAGATGAGGGAAGAAGCGGCCATTCCGGAGGCCGTGCTGTCACCAATGTCACACCCTGAAATTGTTGGATTTCAGGATGTGATTAAAAATAAAAATTTAACAACGATTTCTTATAATTTTAAAACTTTTCCAATAATTATTTACTTTACAGGGAATTTAGCATAGGAAAAACAATTGATGGTTCTTTTGAAATTGAAATAAGTCGTTATGTGTGTTGCATTCATGCTGATGCATTTTGGTGTTTCATGAGTGCACAGCTTTTAAAATGCGTTTATGCGACGTCTAGGTTCTTCCGGGAATTTTCTGGACTTTTCCGGAATTTAATTCCCCTTTTCCTAGAGCTCTTTCTATTTATTAGAAGGCTCTAAAGTCCTTTTCACGAGCTCCTGATATTTTATTTGGACTCCTCGTGTCCCAATCTACCTCTAGGATTTTTCCTGAAATTTTTGGGATTTTCTGAGTATTTGTTTGTGCTTTAAAAACATTATCTAGATTTTCTGGATTTGTTTTTGCACAGAAAAATATTTCTAAAAAAAAAGAGAAACCCTAATTCTTAACGGACCGGGTCGGATCCTGCCGAACCCGACCCGACCCGCTCCAACCCGCCCCGCCCCCGCTGATGGGCTGCCAGCCCAGCCGCGCCCGCGCCTCCTTCCCACCTGGGCCGGCCCAGCTCGCCTCCCTCCCCGCTCCGCGCCAGCCCACCCAGCAGCCGCCCGGCCCAGCCGCGCCACGCCTTCCTGGGCCGCGGCCCAGCCCCCTGCGTCCCGCGGCTATGCGCCGCCGCCGCCAGGCCGCCGCCCTCGGCGTGCGAGCCCGGCCATCCTAGGGTTGCGCGCCCTATAAAGAGCGAGGCCGCAGCCCCGCGCGTCCCTGCTGCCGCGCCGCCGTCGCCCCTCCCTTTGCAGCGCCGCCGCCGCCTCGTGCAGCGCCGCCGCCGCACCTGCCGAGCCGAGCGCCGCCGTCGTCCTCCGCCACGCCGGGAGACCGCCGGGACGAGCCGAGGCTGCCACGAGCATCGCGAGGCCGAGCCTGCACCCCCTGCCGCCTCTCCTCGTCGCCAACCGGCCACCGGAGCGCCGCTGCTCTGAGGAGGCCCGAGCCGCCACCGCCGTCCGCCGCTCCCGGCCGAATTCCCGCCGGTCCCGTCGATCTCCGCCGCCGGTGAGCGCCTCCCCGTGACCCCCTCGTCCTCCTCTCTCCGTTCCCCACCTCGCTGGAGCCCCTAGACCGCCGGAGCACCGGCGACCCGGGCGCCCAGTGCCGCCGGCCGTGAGCAGCCTGAGGAAGAAGAAGGCACATTTGCAGTTAGGCCCTCAAAGAAGAACGTAAATAATAGATTAGCTTATGTGTCTTGCAACTTTTCCAGAAAACCCCCTGAAAACAATAGACTCTCTCAACCCAGCCCGAGCTCTGCCCTTTTGCAGATGTAACCCCGAAGTTTTACATATTCACAGTGACTATTCACTGAGTCTATGGCATCTTCTTTGCTAACCCCTGCTGGCTACGTTTAATTACGTATAGGTCCCTGCAGCCTTGTTTAGCTCATAGATTCCACGTTTTAGCTCCGTTTTGATCCGTTCTTGTCGCGTTAGGTTCGTGCCGGCTTAAAATATACGTTAGTAGTGATGTTTACACCAACTTATGCTTTTGAAAATTATTCTAAATTAATTTGATTAATGTCTACTTGCAATGTCTTTCTCGTAATAAAATCAACCTAGGCTTTACATTCGGTTTTCGTAACTAATATTAAGTTGACTAATGCTATCTCAATGTGTTTCTAAATAAAATCCAAATAGAGCTACACCTCGGTGTTTCTAAATCAAATGTTAACTTGATTAATATAGAGTTCATTTGGTTTTCTAAATAAAAGTTGACTAGGTTCTATCTCGGTTTTCATAATAAAGTTAATATGATTAATGTGAACATAAATGTGTTTCTTTTTATAATTGGCTTAGATGAACTCAAGACATGAACCTATACGCTCAGATGTTCACAAGTGTTTCTTTTCTAAATTAAATGTTTCATTTGCATAACTTATACATAAACATCTCTAAATAAAATATGACTAGGTTTCACATCGTCTTTTTAAATATGAGTACGAATTGGAATAATTTTAACATAGGATATTTTCTAAAGTATCCTACACACATGTTTTCTTAACTAAAATAAATAAAGCACCTAGCTCTTGTCTTGCATGATCAATCTTTCGATAGTGGCTTCTTTTCAACCGTAGTTCCGTCTTCAACGTTTCTTGTGCGTTTGCGAGCCCTATCGTTTAGTACGTTCTTTTAAAGCTTTTCTCTTTGATTGATGTAATGTTCTTATTTGTGCTTGTTTGTCTATTTGTATGTTTGTGCTCGATGTTTGCTACGAGTAGAAAGAACGCCGTTCGAGGATCTTGATGAACAAGAGTTTGAAGAGCAAGAGCTGAAGATTCTGAGCAGTTATCTGGAATTGAGGCAAGTGTAACATGGAAATTCCTTGCAACCTATTCACCTTTAATCATTCATTCATATTTGCACGTGTCCAACTTGATATGCCTTAAGGTTGTACCTAGCTACTTTTATCCTGTCCTCGTTATACCCCGGGTTTATGCATTTATGGGTAGTCTTTGCTAAGCGCAGCTACTGTCACCTTTATTTAAGTGTTAATATTGATTTAAAGGTTCACTTCAACATGATGGTAAAACTTGCTCTTTAGCAACATGGCTCAGGGAGCTAGAGCAAGTGCTGTGTGCTTTGTTCTAGCGTCTCTCCGTAAGGTCCGGTTCGGAAAGCGGCAACCCAGGAACCAGTCGCCACCGCCGGAACTATTATGGCTCTGGTCTTGGTCAAGTAGCTCGTACGTCTCTAGCTCGCCAGTGGTTACCGAAAGGCGTACGTGGGGAACTGCAGTTCAAGCATGGACTTGATCCATCGAGGACGGTCTCACCTGCGCTCTGAGATCCGTTGGCTATGTCTCGTTAGGCACAGTCCCGTGTTGGGGGTGTCCACGTTCGCGCCCTGGATACCCCACACGTCGCGCTTGATGGACTCACGTTGCGCCCTGAGGTCCGCGCTCTGGATGCCATTGACCCCCCTCACGTTGCGCCCTGAGCGACGGTCGATCTCGATGCCTTGGGGCCATGCGCTGCAAGTTGGACCAAAACGGCTACTGTGCTTGTTAGGGTGTCTTGTGAAAAACCTTGTAGCGTCCCTATGCACTCACACCTCGGAAGTGTGGTACGTGCGTGGTTGGGTTGAAAGCTCCTTGAGCTTTTACGCTAACGGTTGGGTAAAGGGCGAAACCTCTGCAGAGTGTAAATCTATCATGATAGCCGTGCTCACGGTCACGAGCGGTCTGGATCCTTTCTGATTAGTGGCTCTCTTAATGAAGAAGAAGATGATGATGATGCTCTATGGTTCTAATTATACTTACATCTTTAATTGGGGTTACAACCGGGATCTCTCACATATTTGTAGTAATCAGGGAATGATAAAACGAATCAACTAAAAGTGCTAATGCAGTAAACCCGAGTCAGCCTTTTTAAGCCTTTCATACCTCCGTGTTATACTTGCTAAGTATGAGGGAATACTTACACTTGCTTTCAATCAACAAAACCCCAGATGGGTAATCAGATGGAGCATCATGTGAGGCAGTGGCTGAAGATTTATCAGAAGACCTTTCGCACATCTGAGCTGTGGTCAACCAGTCGGTGTCCCTGTGGACTTGAGGCTCGACTAGAGGACAATGTTCAATAAGTTAGACTTCCGCTGTGTAATTTCTGTAAACTCTGATGTAAATTGTTTTATTCGAGCATTGTGTTCTCTGTAATACCATATTTGTAAGCTATATGTGTTGTGTGGACTTCCTGGGCACACATATGGCAGCATTCGGTTTTTGTTTAAAATCGGGTGTGACAGATTGGTATCAGAGCTGTGCTGACTGTAGGATCACAACCTAGATAGAAATGGTCGTTTCCTAAAGACCTCCTTATCATAAAAACTTTCTCTATATTATCCTTGCTCTCTCAGTTAACTCTTCTCACTCCATGACCACTCATCTACACCTTGACTGCTTACATCTTACCTTGGCCCCCGCACCTTGTTTTGTTTCGGATTAATCCAATCCTTGCTTCTACTCCACTTGACATCTTGAATTTTTGAATATCCAACCTCTTGATGAGTCATTGTTCCTTCTTATGCATCTCACCCCCTCGATTTATTGGTGATATTGCAAACTTCCAACCCCTGTTTATGAAAATCCTTTTTCGTTGATTTCTTGACCCTGATAATTTATTGTCTTCTTGAAAATTTTATTTCCTTTCTTTGTATCCTTGTTTGTTCAGATTCTCCCTCAATATTACTTTGACCATTTGTTCACCATGTCTATTTATGTGTTCCTTGACTTTGCTCCGAGAGTCTCCATCTGCTCTCGTTTGCCTCTCATCGATTCTCTTTGGAGTCTGTCCTTGAGTCTTTTAGATTCCAAAGTCCCTTTTCTATACTCGTCTCAGGTGACCCACACCACCTATCTCCATGCTGGTTCAAGCTTGACGTTAGAGCCCTGCTTAGGAATTAGGAGCACCCCTTTGCAGCCTTACTAACAACACATAGCATCGACTAACAATTGTTGACTGTTGGAGTTCTGTGTTTGCGTGATGATGCTTGGTTTTATGACCTTGTGTGATTTGTTTCTTTGTATTGATTGTTGGTGTATTGTGGGTCTTCTACCTACAATAACATCAGTTGCCTAGCTGGGGTTCTTCTTCTGTTCCTCCCACCTCCTTGTCATCCTTCTTTCTTTCTCTCTAATCAAAGGGAGCATCTTGGAT
Organism: Urochloa ruziziensis; assembly: GCA_015476505.1. Taxonomy (NCBI): domain Eukaryota; kingdom Viridiplantae; phylum Streptophyta; class Magnoliopsida; order Poales; family Poaceae; genus Urochloa; species Urochloa ruziziensis. The sequence goes on along the minus strand of CM027126.1, from coordinate 44,088,959 downwards.
GAGAAGATGAAGGCAACACCAACATAGAAGGTGAAGGTAACACCAACATCAAAGTCAAGCATCTGCAGCCAGGCACACATGAAGCAAGTCGAAGAAAAGAAGGTACTACAAAATTCTCTTTCCCACCCTAATTCTTGCTTTCCTCCCATCTACTTCTCTCCAAGGATGACCCAGCAACAGAAAGACGAAGAGGAAAGAAAGACAGACAACACCAACATCAACGACAAGCATCTGCAATTATCAACACCCGGGACAAGTCCAAGAAAAGAAGGCCTTATAGAATTCTCGTTCCCACCCTATTTCTTGCTTTTCTCCCATCTACCTCTCTTCGAAGGACGACTCTGGAAATAAGAAAGATGAAGATCGAAGATTCTACACAGTTTGACACTAGAGGTTGAAGATGAGAAATGCCATCAGGGCAATGCCAAAAGTGCCCATGGAGACGATGCGCCAGCTATTTCATTCCATCTTAAGACGGCATAGCTTATGGAAGTACAGAGTCAGGCATTGCACACGATGGCTTAAACTATGGAGAAAAATCAAATGAGCTATGATGGAACCAGCCCCACTCCTCAACAACTACAACGAAGAAAATCGTAAGGTCTTGATTACAACATCCCAGTCCCCGCCACCATTCAACTCCGAGGAACTCTTAGCCATACAAGCTGAGGCCCGACAAGGAAGGATGCAATGTGAATTATCGTCCCCTCTCACTATGGAGATGGCAAAGGTAAAGTTCACCCGGGACTAGTAAAATGGCATGTTGTTGAAGCATGGAATAGTCAAAGGAGTACAATAAGTTGTAGAGTGTCAGAGCTAGAGGCGCAACTACAACATGAGGATGTTAAGCATTCAGGGGCATGTCAATGTTGAGAATACCATGACTTTTCATGTCCTCAGAGTGAAGCCAGTCTAATGAAAGCCGAGGCGTTACAACGATACCGTTCGGTTATCGACAAAGAGCAGAAGGTGTTCGCAAAAAAAAAAAAAGGGGGGATCAGTCGGAGAAGGAGTTACCCAAGATTAGGGTAGAACTCAGACTATGATCCTCGTGGATTGAAGTACCTCTGTCAAAGAATTTCAACCCTGGAAGGCCAGGAGACCCAGGAAGCAAAGTAGTGAAATGAGTTAAGGGAAGAAGCTCACCCTTACCAAGCTCAATTTGAACCTTGGAAAGAACTTGTTAAGGGGGGTAGATCCGACGTAGATAAGGAGTTAAAACGAGAAGAAGACAACAACATTGATGACGGATGGAGAAAGGATCAACATCAGACAAGCCAGTAAAGACTAAGAGAGTAATGGGACAATCAAACCAGCTCTACTCAAATCACTTTACAGAAGGAAGTTGATTAACATCCTTGGAACCACACGAGTAAGTCCATGAAGGAAGAAGGAAAGCTAGGGAATGAAGTAACATGAAGCGTGATTGAGAAACTTCAACAAACTTATACTAAGGTTCTCTATAGGGATCATCTCATGGTGGTACATTCGAGAATAACTCCATGGATTACCTAACGATGAATTTGCAACAAGGGATTCAATAATCACCAACACACGTCCTATGGAAGTACGAAGGGCAAGACAAGAATATGTGAAGCAATGCAACCCATAAACCTTTCCTTTTCTTGCTAGCCTTTCTCCTGAATCTCGGGACGAGATTCCTGTTAAGGGGGGTAGTTCTGTCACACCCTGAAATTGTTGGATTTCAGGATGTGATTAAAAATAAAAATTTAACAACGATTTCTCATAATTTTAAAACTTTTCCAACAATTATTTACTTTACAGGGAATTTAGCATAGGAAAAACAATTGATGGTTCTTTTGAAAATTAATAAGTCGTTATGTGTGTTGCATTCATGCTGATGCATTTTGGTGTTTCATGAGTGCACAGCTTTTAAAATGCGTTTATGCGACGTCTAGGTTCTTCCGGGAATTTTCTGGACTTTTCCGGAATTTAATTCCCCTTTTCCTAGAGCTCTTTCTATTTATTAGAAGGCTCTAAAGTCCTTTTCACGAGCTCCTGATATTTTATTTGGACTCCTCGTGTCCCAATCTACCTCTAGGATTTTTCCTGAAATTTTTGGGATTTTCTGAGTATTTGTTTGTGCTTTAAAAACATTATCTAGATTTTCTGGATTTGTTTTTGCACAGAAAAATATTTCTAAAAAAAAAGAGAAACCCTAATTCTTAACGGACCGGGTCGGATCCTGCCGAACCCGACCCGACCCGCTCCAACCCGCCCCGCCCCCGCTAATGGGCTGCCAGCCCAGCCGCGCCCGCGCCTCCTTCCCACCTGGGCCGGCCCAGCTCGCCTCCCTCCCCGCTCCGCGCCAGCCCACCCAGCAGCCGCCCGGCCCAGCCGCGCCACGCCTTCCTGGGCCGCGGCCCAGCCCCCTGCGTCCCGCGGCTATGCGCCGCCGCCGCCAGGCCGCCGCCCTCGGCGTGCGAGCCCGGCCATCCTAGGGTTGCGCGCCCTATAAAGAGCGAGGCCGCAGCCCCGCGCGTCCCTGCTGCCGCGCCGTCGTCGCCCCTCCCTTTGCAGCGCCGCCGCCGCCTCGTGCAGCGCCGCCGCCGCACCTGCCGAGCCGAGCGCCGCCGTCGTCCTCCGCCACGCCGGGAGACCGCCGGGACGAGCCGAGGCTGCCACGAGCATCGCGAGGCCGAGCCGCACCCCCGCCGCCTCTCCTCGTCGCCAACCGGCCACCGGAGCGCCGCCGCTCTGAGGAGGCCCGAGCCGCCACCGCCGTCCGCCGCTCCCGGCCGAATTCCCGCCGGTCCCGTCGATCTCCGCCGCCGGTGAGCGCCTCCCCGTGACCCCCTCGTCCTCCTCTCTCCGTTCCCCACCTCGCTGGAGCCCCTAGACCGCCGGAGCACCGGCGACCCGGGCGACCCAGTGCCGCCGGCCGTGAGCAGCCTGAGGAAGAAGAAGGCACATTTGCAGTTAGGCCCTCAAAGAAGAACGTAAATAATAGATTAGCTTATGTGTCTTGCAACTTTTCCAGAAAACCCCCTGAAAACAATAGACTCTCTCAACCCAGCCCGAGCTCTGCCCTTTTGCAGATGTAACCCCGAAGTTTTACATATTCACAGTGACTATTCACTGAGTCTATGGCATCTTCTTTGCTAACCCCTGCTGGCTACGTTTAATTACGTATAGGTCCCTGCAGCCTTGTTTAGCTCATAGATTCCACGTTTTAGCTCCGTTTTGATCCGTTCTTGTCGCGTTAGGTTCGTGCCGGCTTAAAATATACGTTAGTAGTGATGTTTACACCAACTTATGCTTTTGAAAATTATTCTAAATTAATTTGATTAATGTCTACTTGCAATGTCTTTCTCGTAATAAAATCAACCTAGGCTTTACATTCGGTTTTCGTAACTAATATTAAGTTGACTAATGCTATCTCAATGTGTTTCTAAATAAAATCCAAATAGAGCTACACCTCGGTGTTTCTAAATCAAATGTTAACTTGATTAATATAGAGTTCATTTGGTTTTCTAAATAAAAGTTGACTAGGTTCTATCTCGGTTTTCATAATAAAGTTAATATGATTAATGTGAACATAAATGTGTTTCTTTTTATAATTGGCTTAGATGAACTCAAGACATGAACCTATACGCTCAGATGTTCACAAGTGTTTCTTTTCTAAATTAAATGTTTCATTTGCATAACTTATACATAAACATCTCTAAATAAAATATGACTAGGTTTCACATCGTCTTTTTAAATATGAGTACGAATTGGAATAATTTTAACATAGGATATTTTCTAAAGTATCCTACACACATGTTTTCTTAACTAAAATAAATAAAGCACCTAGCTCTTGTCTTGCATGATCAATCTTTCGATAGTGGCTTCTTTTCAACCGTAGTTCCGTCTTCAACGTTTCTTGTGCGTTTGCGAGCCCTATCGTTTAGTACGTTCTTTTAAAGCTTTTCTCTTTGATTGATGTAATGTTCTTATTTGTGCTTGTTTGTCTATTTGTATGTTTGTGCTCGATGTTTGCTACGAGTAGAAAGAACGCCGTTCGAGGATCTTGATGAACAAGAGTTTGAAGAGCAAGAGCTGAAGATTTTGAGCAGTTATCTGGAATTGAGGCAAGTGTAACATGGAAATTCCTTGCAACCTATTCACCTTTAATCATTCATTCATATTTGCACGTGTCCAACTTGATATGCCTTAAGGTTGTACCTAGCTACTTTTATCCTGTCCTCGTTATACCCCGGGTTTATGCATTTATGGGTAGTCTTTGCTAAGCGCAGCTACTGTCACCTTTATTTAAGTGTTAATATTGATTTAAAGGTTCACTTCAACATGATGGTAAAACTTGCTCTTTAGCAACATGGCTCAGGGAGCTAGAGCATGTGCTGTGTGCTTTGTTCTAGCGTCTCTCCGTAAGGTCCGGTTCGGAAAGCGGCAACCCAGGAACCAGTCGCCACCGCCGTAACTATTATGGCTCTGGTCTTGGACAAGTAGCTTGTACGTCTCTAGCTTACCAGTGGTTACCGTTAGGCGTGTTGGGGAATATGGGTGCGAGTATGGTTCGATCCACCGGGGACGGTCTCCCTTACGCTCCGGGATCCGTTGGCTATGCCCCGTTAGGCACAGTCCCGTGTTGGGAGCACCTCACCTGCGCTCTGGGCGCTCCGCATGTTGCGCTTGATGGCTATCGCGCTCCGGACGCCATTGACCCCCTATGGTGTTTGATCCATGGGCCTAAGTCAATCTCGGTGCCGAGGGTCATGCTGCCCATATTGTACCAATGCGGCTACTGTGTTTGTTAGGGTGTCTAGCGAAAAGCCTTGTAGCGTCCCTATGCACTCACACCTCGGAAGTGTGGTTCGTGCGTGGTTGGGTTGGAAAGCTCCTTCGAGCTTTTACGCTAACGGTTGGGTAAAGGGCGAAACCTCTGCAGAGTGTAAATCTATCATGATAGCCGTGCTCACGGTCACGAGCGGTCTGGATCCTTTCTGATTAGTGGCTCTCTTAATGAAGATGACGATGATGATGATGCTCTATGGTTCTAATTATACTTACATCTTTAATTGGGGTTACAACCGGGATCTCTCACATATTTGTAGTAATCAGGGAATGATAAAACGAATCAACTAAAAGTGCTAATGCAGTAAACCCGAGTCAGCCTTTTTAAGCCTTTCATACCTCCGTGTTATACTTGCTAAGTATGAGGGAATACTTACACTTGCTTTCAATCAACAAAACCCCGGATGGGTAATCAGATGGAGCATCATGTGAGGCGGTGGCTGAAGATTTATCAGAAGACCTTTCGCACATCTGAGCTGTGGTCAACCAGTCGGTGTCCCTGTGGACTTGAGGCTCGACTAGAAGATAATATTCAATAAGATAGACTTCCGCTGTGTAAATTCTGTAAACTCTGATGTAATTTGTTTTATTCGAGCATTGTGTTCTCTGTAATACCATATTTGTAAGCTATATGTGTTGTGTGGACTTCCTGGGCACACATATGGCAGCATTCGGGTTTCTGTGGAAAACCGGGTGTCACACATAAGCATAATAATAAACCATCCAAGCAACTAAGGACATAACTCACACAAGACCCGACACGACTCAACCATGTTTTGACTCAAAAGCGTGGTACTAAACGATCCCTGTTACAGACTCATGGTACTAGACTCCTAAGGATCGATGGTGGTACAGCTTGCTGCATTCCCGTAGAAGGTCATCTTGCGAGGCGGCGACTCTCCCTGGTACCTCGGACTGTGCGGCCTCGGTCTCCCCATGAAGTGCTCCTCCATCGCCTCGATCCTGAAGTAGGCAGTGTCAAGGCGGTCCCTCAGCCTGTGGTTCTCCTGTAGAATGGCATCCAGCTCCGTGCTGAGGGCACCGGCGAGCTGCACTGTGGAAACAAGCTGGGCGTCCACGATACCCGCGAGCGTAGCAATGGTACAAGCTGCCTCACCGCTCCTCCTGCGGGGGTACCACCTCTCTGGCTGGCATCGGATCGAAGGGAAGTGCCTATGCCTGTAGACGTAGAGAGCCTGACGAGCTGCATCAGCAATCCCTGCCTCTTGTGTCTCCCTGTCAGTGATGGCGTAGTGGACGGTCTTTGCACGATCAGCCCGTGCATGCAGATCATGCACGTGGACGTGCACCTGAGTCCTCCAGAAGTTGTCGTAGCGCAGATGAGTCCACCACCAGCAGTGGTACTCCACTCTCATACGACTGTGACCATAGTGACTGCGGAGCAAGCGGACGAGGTGGCAGTGGAAGAAGTCATCACCCTCATCGGTGACATAGCTATACACCACCCAACCGCGTCCAGCGTCGATGCCCTGCACTGGCGGCGGTGGTGTGGGCGCCCGGGACGCGTCTCCATCGCCGCCATCTTGGCCTCCACCAGGGGCACCTCCTAGATGAGTGATATTTTGCACGCTTTGCCATCAAACTGAATTTTTTGGCCGTTAGATATTGAATCGGACGGCCCGTATATCAGGCGTCCATTTCTCCTACCAAAATGTGACGTCATACATTTCTCAAACATTTTGGAAAAACAAATATTGTTCAAGCTAACTCCTTTATCTCAGGACCTCCTCTCTCTCGCACCCTGCTTCCAAGATCCGGTTCTCTCTCCTCGTTACTCTGCATATCTGACACAAACCGCATCACGTCTTCCTCCTCGCCTCCCTCGATCAAATGCAAGAACAGCGTTCAGATTTAACGCATCGTTACTCGATCCAAACAGAGAGACCTGCAAACATCGAAATCTAAGGTTCGTATCACATTCCTCTCCGATTTATCCATCGCGCATTTGTACATTAATCACATTTTGTAAATAGAAAAGAAAATTACGTTTTTTCTGGTTCTAATTAGACATTGTTCTTGATAGCAGATTGGTTGATCGAATCCAATCACCATGCTTCCAAGATCCGGTGATACACTGTATTCTAAAACATAAATGCAACGCTCGCGATCTAAGGTTCGCATCACATTCCACTACTCCGATTGATCCATCTCGCATTTGTACATTATTAATCACATTTTGCAAATAGAATGATAGATAGACAAGGGAAAAAAATTTCTCTCGTTCCAATGAAACATTGTTCTTGAATCTTGATAGCAGATTGGTTGATCGAAGAATCCAATCGGCAAGGAGGCTCGGCCGCCATGGCGAACAACAAGGGCGGCAGCCCGGGGGCGCGCAGCCCGCTGAGCCTGGTGGTGGCCATGGCGCTCTGCTGCTTCTTCTACCTCCTCGGCGCGTGGCAGCGCAGCGGCTACGGCAAGGGCGACGCCATCGCCGCCGCCATCAACCACCAGGTAGCCTGCTCCGACAACCCCTCCTCCTCCTCCTCCTCTACCGCCGCCGGACTCACCTTCGAGACCCACCACGGCGGCGCGTCCACCAACGCGTCCTCATCATCTCCGGCGCCGCCGGAGATCTTCCCGGCGTGCGCGGCGTCGCTGGCGGACCACACGCCGTGCCACGACCAGGACCGGGCCATGAAATTCCCCCGGAAGAACATGGTGTACCGGGAGCGCCACTGCCCCACCGCCGCCGCCGGCGATCGCCGGCTCCGGTGCCTGGTCCCCGCGCCGGCCGGGTACGTGACGCCGTTCCCCTGGCCCAAGAGCCGCGACTACGTGCCCTTCGCCAACGCGCCCTACAAGAGCCTCACCGTCGAGAAGGCCGTGCAGAACTGGGTCCAGTACGAGGGCGCCGTGTTCCGGTTCCCCGGCGGCGGCACGCAGTTCCCCAAGGGCGCCGACGAGTACATCGACCGCCTCGCCACCGTCGTCCCCTTTAACCCCGGCCATGTCCGCACCGTCCTCGACACCGGCTGCGGCGTACGTATATAATATATAAGCACGCACGCACCTGACTGGCATTGCCTGCCTGCCCTGCAGCTTTAATTTAATTTAATTTCCTGACTGAGTGATTTATTAATGAATCCGTCGGATTTTTGCCTCGGCGTCCGTGCTTGTTATTGCAGGTGGCGAGCCTTGGGGCGTACCTGGACTCGAGGGGGGTGATAGCGATGTCGTTCGCGCCGAGGGACTCGCACGAGGCGCAGGTGCAGTTCGCGCTGGAGCGCGGCGTGCCGGCGTTCATTGGCGTGCTGGGATCCATCAAGCTCCCATTCCCGCCGCGCTCCTTCGACATGGCGCACTGCTCCCGCTGCCTCATCCCCTGGGGCGCCAACGGTGAGCTCCAAAAACTCCGATCATGTTCTTCCTCATCTCCGGCGACCGGCCGGTGGTGGAAATGGCATGACATCGCGTCCATGAATGAATGCAGGAGGGATGTACATGATGGAGATCGACAGGGTGCTCCGGCCGGGCGGGTACTGGGTGCTGTCGGGCCCGCCGATAAACTGGAAGGCGAACCACAAGGCGTGGGAGAGGACGGAGGCGGACCTCGCCGCCGAGCAGCAGCGGATCGAGGAGTACGCCGCCGTGCTCTGCTGGGAGAAGGTCACGGAGATCAACGAGATCGGCATCTGGCGGAAGCGGTCGGAGCCCTGCCCGGACAGGCCGGCGGAGGCCCGGGCTTGCGACGAGGCCAATCAGGACGACGTCTGGTAAACAAAAATAAAGCACCTCATGTCTCTCTCCATTTCTGCTGTCTCAAGATCGTCGATCAGTACACTGTACACGTGGCTGCTTCAAAGGAAAAAAATGTATGGTGGTGACAACTTTGTTCGATTGTGTAGGTACAAGAACATGGAGGCGTGCATCACGCCGCCGGCAGGGGCCGGCGCCGGTGGCGAGCTGCAGCCGTTCCCGGCGCGGCTGACGGCGGTGCCGCCGAGGATAATGTCCGGGTCGGTGCCAGGGTTCACGGCGGAGTCATATGAGGAGGAGAACCGGCGGTGGGAGCGGCACGTGGCGGCGTACAAGAAGGTGAACTACAAGCTGAACACGGAGCGGTATCGGAACATCATGGACATGAATGCCGGCGTGGGCGGGTTCGCGGCGGCGATCTTCTCCCCCAAGGCGTGGGTCATGAACGTGGTGCCGACGGCCGCGGAGCTCTCCACGCTTGGGGTCGTCTATGAGCGGGGACTCATCGGCATGTACCATGACTGGTAATATAAGTAGCAGGAGCTGGAGTTCGATCATCTGGAAAATATGATGCAAAAATGTGAGATTTTTGTTCCTTCAGGTGTGAAGCATTCTCTACATACCCAAGGACATACGACCTCATACACGGCAATGGAATCTTCACCCTCTACAAGGACAGGTAAATGAAAATATGTTGATTTTCTTTTACAGAAGTGATATAAAAATCAAATTTTCGCTCTACATATGCTGTTCAAATTCAAATTGGTCATCCTTTTTCAAAAATAGAATTGTGAAATTCAAATTGTGTTCAACATTTGTTCTCTTATTACTTGGATGTTACTCGGTGGACTCTTCTGAATGTGTAAATTATGGTGTCTCCGCCTGACAAGTTGGTCTCTGAATTTGGAACAGGTGCAAGATGGAGGACATCCTGCTGGAGATGGACCGGATCCTGCGCCCTGAGGGCACCGTGATCCTCCGGGATGACGTGGAGATCCTGCTGAAGGTGCAGAGGACGGTGCAGGGTATGAGGTGGAAGACACTGATGGCAAACCACGAGGACAGCCCGCACATCCGCGAGAAGGTGCTCTACGCCGTGAAGCGATATTGGACCGCTGCCAGTGAAGACTAGGAGCAGAAGAACACGGGCAGCACTTCAGAAGGCAAGGGTTCCGAGGAATAAATGATCAGTAAGATAAGGCAGACCAAGGAATGTGCTGATGGGGATGGACGTGTGATTACTTTCAGTTTCTCTAAATGTTTCACGGGGTAGCCACCCGCCCAGCCCGAGGATAGTGCTAGTAATCTTTTTTTCCTTTTACCTTGGGTCAAAACTTATTGTTTTTTTAGAATAATTCAGGATTTTTGTCAGCATATAGAAGATTAAGCCAATTTTATAGATTTTTAGAGCCAATGCCAATGAATCATATGTGGTTATTCACCATTTTTTACTTCTTTAAAATAGCATAATTTCTAAAAAGAATTTTGAATGTTCTAGAGGTACAAACTTAAAACTTAGAGCTTAAATGCTTTGAAACAAAACATTAAACTAAATTTAACACCCTTCTCCTCCAACGCAGTGCCGAGAATGAAACTCAGGGCATGCTGGTTTTAATTACGGTTGTAGCACGCAACACCTACTATGCGGACCCGTGCAAATTAAATTAATTTAACTTTGGCATAAAATAATTAAATTGTCAAAACGGTTTAACATACTAGTAGGTTGGCACGTGCCTGTGGCACGTGTTATGAAAATAGCATAAATTTAAAAATCTTAATTAAAATATAAGTATATAAAAAGAACACGCACTTTTGTTACATTGCTTGGGCCTCCGACGAAAACAGAAGTAAATTTGTATAATCAAATCTTAAACAATCAGCAACATATATAGAAGAAAATATTCACGATACATGTATCCATGAGCAACTCGGCGCCGCGGCCAGCTTCTTGACGATGGGGAGGCCGAGAAGGTTGCTCTCCTCGTCGTCGGCGGCGTGGAGCAACGACGTCATACACTCGACGGCGCCGGGCACCGCCACAACGCAAACCACGTTCCACTTCTACCCGACGAGCTTGGACACGACGAACGTAGCGGCCACCCTTGCGCCGGGCTCGGCGCCGGCGCCCTCACAAAAATATGAACTCTGAACAGGTGATGTGAATGAATGGAGAGATTGTGTGTTTTGAGGAGAAGGAGGGGGCGCCTTATACAGGGGGCAGGAGGGCTAAGGAGATGAACCTAGACGCCCACGACTATGATAAGTAATCAATTCTCTGATTGATTCCCACAGCTATGGTAAGCAATCAAGTTTTAAAAGGAGGGAGACACCCGATTGCGTAGATGTCATTCCTTTTTTTTAAATTGGAAACATTGATTTGCTGTTGTTCGTGGCAATTAGGAAAGAAATTAAGCGTGAATTGTTTTTTTTAATGCGTTCGTGGCAATTAGGAATGAAATCGTGAATTGTTTTTTGGAAATGTGTAATTTCATGCAAGAAAAGAATCCCGTGACAATTATAAAAGGAAACGTTGCTGGCCAAAAGCATGCAAGGAAAAAAATAGGCAATAATTGAAACGTCAACAGAAACATGCAAAGAAAGAATCCGCCAGGAAGGCAACATTTGAACCTGCATGATGCGCGTGTGTGTGGTATGAAGAGTGGTGGGACCGGTGGGTATGAAAAAGAAGATTGGTGAGAAAAAAACGGGTGGGGGAGGTCACTGATGCCCTTTAGAACGTCGAGAGGACGACCACATGGTCTCCCCCTCCCCTCCCCCCCCCCCCCCCCCCCCCCCCCCCCCCCATGGTCGTCCACTATGGGCTGTCACGTGGGTCCTTTGTGAGAGGTAAGGGAGGTGTTTTGTTGGTAAAAAACGGTTTCAATTGGCTCATTCTTTATAATATAGATTTAACCTCGAGTATCCGTAGAACACATCTCATATTGAACCTCGAGTATCCCTGGGACGCACATCCCATAGGTCCCAATAGCACAATTTACTAGGATCATGTTGCATATCATACATGATCACACACATAAGAAGCCTTCGTTACAAGTCTCACTGACCTCATCCATTTGTATAAAAGTAAACGAAGTCTCAGTGACATAGCAACTAGCAATTTATCAAGGCATATTACAGCTTAATGTAAGTCATAAAACACTAGCAATTTGTCAAGTAAATAAGAAAAAGACATAGCAACTAAAATTTACTACTACAACTACACACACAATCCATTTGTATAAAAGTAAACCATGTCTCAGTGACCTCATTAGTCTTCCGTAAGCGATATTTGATAACTCTACAATGATGACAAAGGCATAGAGCATGCTCATGACTGACACCATGGCTAATGGAACAGTTCAATACCCTATAGGGGTACTGTACAACATTTCCCACACGAGAATAATACAAGCCTACATATCTTGAGTCCAAGATAGGTGTGAATTCAATTCATAAGCCTTTCCCGCACTCACCGACAATGTTGAAAGGACAACTGACATGGACAAGTGATTCATACAAGAAAAATGTGCAAAGCCAAAGCATCAACATCATGGTCCTACATCAACCTAATTGAACTTAACTACCACACCCACCCAAGTCCGCATCACAACCCAATCATTAGTAGCTCATCTTATATATCATCATCAAAATATATAACCAACCATTCCCTAAAGCTTGCAAGTTGCATACCCTTGCCATCGCTCGACTTCTACAAGTCTAGCATCACTAATTAAGGATGAGATTCAGCAGTAGGCCTAGATATCATACTCATCCTACAACAGTTGACATAATGAAAGGAATTCATTACTAATAGGTTCTACTCATGACATACGCCTACTCGAGCACATGGAATGAAGTGGAATTAGGCAGTGATAGGCAAGGCTTGGCATTGTGGAAAGTAATCGGTGAGGTGGGTGGTTTTAGACTAACAGATGGGCCCATGGATGGTGAAAGCATGGTCAATGTCCTGCATATGGTGTGCTATCATGCCACTGATGTTCCGATCACAGATGACAGCAATCGAACTGCTAGTGTCAATGTGGCTGACATGTTTTGACTAACCTCCAACAAGCGATGTAAAATGTGGTCCTCGTGGATCAAGTCAATGAAGTTCAATCTCATCATATATCTTGGTGGTTCGACTACTTGCCATAGAGTACTTATGTTGGAGCTTGTTAGCAAGGTTTTCAGGAGGGATTTCTAAGATTTAAATCTTGACCCTTTGATCAAATATGATAATTGTCATATTTGGCATTTTGGGTTGCTACAATTCACTCATTCAAACAACCTCTAGAAATAATATTTTCCATGTGGTTTGTTAAGAAAACCGAATGTAAATATATATTTATACAGGTAATTGTCATAACAAAACCACTTGTGAAACTCAATTTATATATGGGGTTGTCTTAAAAATCCAATCTATAGAAATCTATATGTGAATATTTGCCCACTAGTAAAAATCAACAGTTTCTAATACCAATGGGATGGTGGCAATTTAATTTGAGAAACATTACTAGAAATAGGTTATGGCTCATCACTAAAAATGAGTATTCTATTCGATCTCTTATGAATTTCTGTCCTACAGTGTGCTCATTCTAAGAACTCATCATAATTTCCTTGTATTAGTCATTACATCTATACATAGATATTATCGACCATATTTGAACAATTTCAAAAAAAATCTTCATTTTGAAAACAATCAAAGGTGGAGATAAGCGACCCTATAACACCAACTCGCCACATTTCCATTGTCCCCCTGTCTCCCTCCCTCTACAATCAATGGACCCAGTCAAACTCATTCATTGTCATAATCCTAGCCTAACTATAACACCATAGGTGGTGGCCTAAAAGTAAAATGACACAAAACTGGAGCTATGCCACATAGTCGTATGGTGAGGATACGTATGTCTAAGCTTGAATTTTGGAGTTGATGGGAGCATTTATGTAGTGTGTAGAGGAATGGCCTGAGCCATGTACAAAATAGGACATATATAAATGCCCAAAGGCCTATTTGTAAATGATATATCCATTAGGGGTTTGGGAGAAAATTACCATCCCTCCGTCTATATAATTAATCCAAGGGGTCATGAGGAGGGGATTCACTTGAGCACTTTTCACTTGTCTTTTTTTTTCCTTCATCTCTCTCATTTCTACCCTTCTACTTTTCCTATTCTCTACTTTGTTCGGATCAGTAAAATCCCCAATATAGTGCCGACTGCCACACCTACTAAACATCCACAATGTTTTGTATTAAAACTGAAGAATTGAAGTAATGGGTTCTTTGCAATAAAAAATGGTGTTTTGTTTGTAGCCATTGCTTGGTGTTGGTTGCCTTAGAGGTGTCACAATATACTATGGTTTTCTTGAGAATAAGTAATATTACTTTGAGAAACTTATAAAAGACAATGATACGGAAAGAGACAAGAGTTTTTATGGTTTGTATAAAAGTAAAGAAAATTTACAAGTAGAACTATTGGTATAGGAAAAATATCAAAAAACTAGATAAAGCTAAAGATATTTCTATAATTTTGATGTATATCTTTATAAATGTATTTAGTTGTAGAGGTGGCATACATGGAATGTCAAGAAATTGTTGTAAGTATAATGAAAAACAAGCGATTCCAAACCAATTCAGTTTCCTAGGGAACTATCCAGATCTGCTCTTTGTTATTATTCGGCCCTCAATTGTATTCTCCATCTGTTATTGAGTTTAACTTATGGAATATTAGAAACAGATTATCAGAGTTCTTCTTTCATTTTCTGTAGGATAACTGCAGCTAGTCGGTTAAGGATACACTGCCAAGGCTTGAAAGTAAGATCGGCCTCATCTTAAAGAATTTAGAAGTAGGAAATCAACTCATTCTCAAAACATTGCTACATAAGATTGAGTGGGGTTCGATAAAAATCTTGCCATAGTATTATTGTCGTGAACAAGTCTTTGTTGTGCTGGACAAGTCTCATTGATTGTGTTTGGATGTGTGGCAGCACACAAAGAACCATAACCAATTCATTTATTGGTTCGTATATGCTTCCATTATCACGATCGCATTTCAGGCTCAAATGCAGTGTACATTTGTAGTGGTTGTCCGAGTCTCATGGAATCATCACGTTTTTATCATTTTTAGGCTACAATTTATATTCACTCGTATGGACTGAAAAATGGCATAGTCTCACTGCAAAATGGCTTTGTTCTGATATGGGTCGCCTCATGATGAATTGTTTGTGTTCGATATGCATAGACTCTTGTTTGATAGTAATATATTCAATCCACATGTGTATTAAATCTACACCGGGAATAAGTGGATGCACAAGCCCACACCCAATACATGTTGGGATAATTTCCATGCCACTAGAGATGAGTATTTTTTTTCCAGGCCTTGATGAGTGGAAATGGCCGGGATTGAACTGGTATTGCATACGGCCAGGGTTAAATGAACGCATAATTTTTAATGGACCGGTTTTTTCCCGGACGAAGTGATACACATGGAATGACTCCCAATGCCACCCAAATACAGCCCAACTGAACAAGGCCTTATATGCTTTCAACTTCCACGTTATAATTACCTAAAGGAGGGACTATGTAGACTTAGAATCCATTGCAGCCTGCAGATACATAAGGTCCTCTGTGAATATAATCCAGTATACAATCACTTCTCTTACATGCCCTCTGCTTGCAGGCCCTGATGTTCTTTAGAAGGAACTGACACCAATTCATCAAAGTGAACAAGGGAAAGAAACATAATTGGAGACAACAGCTTGGTGACATTGCTTAACTCCACAAAAGGGCATGTAACCTATATCCTATTGGACGTAGGTGCATGTTCCATACGTCCATTGAACCTTCGCACTCACTAAGAAAACAGCAGTCTTGAATGAACCCTTATCACATTCAGTAGTCAACACAATTCGAAAGGGACAGACATCTAATATAATGGAGAGGGCAAGCGTAGATCACAAATTGATTTATGGAATAGGAAATCTAAGCCACTGAGGCACTACATCACTATACAAACTATTCTGGTTATGCGTCACACAGAGCCTCTCGAACGAGTATCACTCAGTCAGCATCCCCGAGTCATAGGACTACTCCTCTGACTGATGTTTTTTTTTCCCTGCTCCGTAGGAACGCGCTCTGTAGCATACGGTAACTTGATAGCTCTGCTGGTCAAGAAATTATTCTGGTCTAAGAGTCAAGAAATTCTTCTGGTTTAATCGGTTATTATATTCGTAGAGGACTTTATGTATTTACAGTGGATTAAACCAGAAGTGGAGCTTTGATAAGAGTCTTGCATCTGAAGATTTCCTCTGGTGCAGTGCAGCCAAAAATTTCAACGATAAGTACAGAATTGGATCCGGATCAATCGGTAAAGTTCAAATCCACCATAGGCAGGCAGCCAGGCAGGTAGCTGGTTGCGTGCTCTAAAGT
Source organism: Urochloa ruziziensis (assembly GCA_015476505.1). Lineage (NCBI taxonomy): Eukaryota > Viridiplantae > Streptophyta > Magnoliopsida > Poales > Poaceae > Urochloa > Urochloa ruziziensis. Next base: position 44,072,995 of record CM027126.1, on the reverse strand, counting down.
ATAGTTGAGTGAGTCATGGAAGAAGGTTAGGTAGAAGATGCAAGAAGGCTTCAATGCTGGCAGTGAGTTACATTTTTTATTTCCTACCATGACCTGTGGATGTGTTGTACTACGTACGTTTTATTTCTTGTAACGTGACATGGATGAATTGCGTAGTGACATTTTTCCAGCATATATCGTCATACACTTGATAGATTCAATTTTTTGGAATGTGATAATTACATAAATCTTAGCCATACATTTTTTATCGTGTCATGATGAACTACGTCTGCAGCATGTCTTCTACGTCGTGTCTTTAAAAGAAAAAAAAAAGTCTGCACACCTGACCCAGATACATAATCGATACCCTTCCTTGTCTTTTACCCGTTGAATATATGGCATGTACCCGTTCTATATGTTAGCAGATATTTTTATGATTGCCGTTAGTTGAGTGGAAAAGAAATACTCCGTAAACTGCATGTATACATGCAGATCAATCGTTCTGAGATCTACGGAAGCACATGCAGATCGTGGTAATCACCAGCAATTTCTTTTTTATATGATTATAAACGTTTTATCTTTCATAATATTCAAGGGTTCTGATTTATTTGAAGTCTTACCTCCCAAGAGGTAATTGGTGTACTGTAGCAAGGCCCTTGTTCCCAACCTATATAAAGAAAACACATGTAATTTGTAGTGAGCTAAGACATGAAGAAGAAACCACTGCAATCATGCACACTGACACTATCTCCCTCTACTCACCTCCCAGTACCAAAGCCAGCAAACTTACATACACATACAGAAGACCATAATTAAACATGGAAACGACCATATCAGCAATCACCAGTGACCTAATAAGCCGAGTCGTTTCCTATCTGATCAAGAAGTGCTTGGACAGGCCTGCCATAGATGAGAATCTGGAAAGATTGCAGCAACTCTTATTGAGGATCCATGCTGTTATCGAGTAGGCAGACGGCCGATACATCACAAATTCAAGGATGCTAATGCAAGTTGCTTGTGGCAAGCATGTATCAGGGTTACTATATGCTAGATACCTTCAGGTACAGATCTCTCGCATGGAGTTTTATACATGAGGAGAGTACAGCTTCTTCAATTCCTTTGAAGCGTTCTCTACAATTCCTGGTATCTTGAGAAGCTTTGCTGAAAGTAACAATCTAAGGAGTGTTGTAGAAAATTTAGAAGATGCTGTTGCTAATTTGTCTGAGTTTGTTATGCTTTTGGGGGGATGCGAACGCATGTGCCACAGGCCCTATGATGCTTACCTCTACATTGACAATTTTATGTTTGGACGCCATGTTGAGAAGCAACAGGTCATGAACTTTTTGTTGAGTGCTCCTGGATGTCATGGTGCTCCTATGGTGCTTCCTGTGATTGGCGGTTGCAGGGTTGGTAAGAAAACATTGGTTAGCCACGTTTGCAAGAATGATCATTTCCGGTCCCACTTCTCTTCCATTCTATTCGTTCATGGAGATAGTATAGGGAGAATGGACGATGTGAAGTTCAGTACTGAGCCGACATTGGTTGTTGCTTAATTTGTTAAGGATGTGGACGATGACCGTTGGGTAAAGTTCTATTCAACTATAGCTGAAGGAAGCAGAGTGATAATCATAAGTAGGATTCAGAATCTTGCAAGGTTTGGAACGGTAAAGCCTTTTGTTCTAGACAGTTTATCTAGGGAGGAGTACAGATACCTCTTCAAGATGCTAGCATTTGGAGGCGCAGATGAAAAAGATTACCCAAATTTAGCATCAGTAGCAAATGAGCTAGCAATAGTACTCAATGGATCACTCGTCGCTGCAAATGCTATTGCCGATTTGCTGCGAAGGAACCTTGATATTCAGTTCTGGCTCCGCATATTACGTCGTTTCAAAGGGATGGTGGATTATAACTTATCAAAGTATGGAGATCATCCAAAAAATATCCTTGACAATGAGCGCCCAATAGACATCACCACCTTGTCTTCTTCCTATCCCATTTGTCGTTTCCTGATGCCCCCTCGAGTTGAAAGGGATAATTGCCGTAAAAGAGTTAGCACATATCTCCTTTGGGGATCTGATGAATAATGGAGGTATTGTTATACCTGACGATAAGTTTGTGGTAGTTGGGTGGGAATCACGGTTACCTCCTTATACTAGGTTTGTCAATGATGTTGAGTATGCTGTCATGAACCATGGATCTACAATCTCTTCAAGGAAGCGCCGATCCAGGCATTTGATTTCTTAAAGAAATTGAGTTCATTGCTTTTTCTTGTCCCATAATCATTATTATATATTTATGTACATTGAATCATGTAAATACTAGTTGAACTTTCTAATTTTTGCAAGTGCATTTGTATGTCCTGTGATTTGGTAGTCCTATGGATACATATATTGCCAATTTATGAACAAAGTGTAGTTACGCATCCAAGAAAACGTGTATACATAATATGTAATCCATCTGGTAAATCATACAAGGTTTACAGTTCAACAATTCAATCAAGAAGTGTCATAATTCTTTACGACATGTGTTTTATATCAACTCACATTTAGGATGGAAGGATCCAACTTAGAACAATCAAGCTACCTATAAGATGGTTACCATTGACCATTCTATTTTGCACAATCAGCAGATCCGATCCGCTTTCATCCGTAACCATTCTATTTTACCCTTCAAAGGGAGACTTTGCTCCAAGGATGCAATGCAACAACACAGCAGATTGCCCATTCCGTGCCCACACAAACCGTGTCCACACCCCGACACACATAAAACCATACTGAAAATATATATATAGATGTACTTCCTCTGTTTCAAATTATAGGTCGTTTTGGATTTTCTAGATTCATAGATTTTGGTATGAATCTAGACATAGCGTTTATCTAGATGCATAACAAAGATGATGAATTTAGAAAAGCCAAAACGACCTATAATTTGGTTGGAACGGAGGTAGTATGTTCCACAACCATTAAACTTTCGCGCTCACTAAGAAAACAGTAGTCTCGAATGAACCCTGATCACATTCAGTAGTCAGGACAAGTAGAAAGGGATAAGCATCCTGCAGAATAATGATGGCATGCATAGACCACAAAATTGCTTTATGGCATAAAACATCTGAGGCAGTACACCACTCTATTTCTGCCAAAGGAAACATGAAGTCTATACAAGTCAGACACCAAAACTGAGTTCTACACATTGACATTTCCCCCTTCCGAGTTAGCCCTGCACATAGTTATGAAGAGCAACCAAAAGGAATGAGGCGGACATAGACGCCACCCATGGTGTCAGATCAATTGCTCCACCATGCCTGCGTGTCGCATGAATGATAGTAAGGGCAACCATGTAGCACATATGCACAGGTACCCCCTCATAAGCCCAGATACTGAATACACTAAACTTTTGCATTCACTAAGAAAACAGCACTCTCGAATGACCCTGATCACATTCAGCAGTTAACACAACTCGAAAGGGTTAAGCATCCAACAGAATAGCAAGGGCAACCATAGATCACAAACTGCTTTATGGCATAAAACATCTGAGGCACTACATCACCCTATTCTGCCAAAGAGAAACATGAAGTCCATCGAAGTCAGACACCAAAACATAATTTTGCACATTGACATTTCTTCCATCCCGAGTCAGCCGTGGATATAGTTATAAAGAGCAACAGCGAAGAAAGATGCAGACATCGACATGGCCCATGGTGTCAGGTCAAATGTCCCACGATGCCTGCATGTCAAATGAATGATAGTTAGGACATCATAGAAAGAAAAAAGGATTTGCTTATGCATGTGGAACAAAACAAGTGCTGGCTTACTTGTTATTTTCTTGTATCTGAAAATAGAGCAGCTTAAGGAACCGTTCATGTTCATCTAAGCCATCTGAAATCTTATCGATCTTTGTTGATAGTCATTGATAAATGTCTTCCTTCTTCTCATTCATGTGACTGTTCTGTTCCATAGAGCCTCTCGAACAAGTATCTGAGGAGGGGGAACACTTGCTTCTCTGAAGAAGTATGGAGAATTAATTTGTGTCAAAATGTTTGCATACAGTGATCGTCACATTTAGCGAAGCATATCAAGTGCCAGTTTGTGAATACAAATTATTCTGGTTAAGTGTCACAGATAGGAGCATCAATCACACTATTCGCATTATATCCATCTACACACTGAAAACGTTTCATATAATTGTTTCTTCGCCTATGTCATTGCATCCATGTATTGTTTAAACAAGACGAGACTTCTTCAGTTTGCAATCGATCAAGGTGAGGCACTTGCACATTCCAGTTCAAATGTTGGACCAGTAATAATGTATCCGTCTATGTCAACACCCCATCTATTCTTTTTTAACAAATATACAAGAGTTTCACAGTATATTCATTCAGTTTAAAATCGACCACTATCAGCCGCCTCCCTCTACAATGGACCCAGGCAAACACAGTTCTAACCCCTAAACCTAACACCATGGCTGTCGGCCGAAGAGTATTGACATAACATAATACGACAAGGTGTTTAAATAAGACAAGAGAAAAACAAGGTGATCAAGGTGAAGAACTTGCACATTCTGGTTCCAAAGTTGGGCCCGTTTATAATTATGTATTTATCCATCTATGTCACTACACCCACAATTCTTTAAACAAGTCAAGAGTTTCACAAGAGCTTTCTTCAGTATAAATTTGCACACTTTAAGTAGGGCCCGTTTATAATCATATATCCATCTATGTCATTGCGTCAATCAATTCTTTAAACAAGACAAGAGTTCCAAAATATATCTCTTTAGTTTGAAATCGACCACAGGTGAAGGCAGGACGCACCCTGTAAAATCAAAACACAGCCGCCTCTCTCTACAATGGACCAGGGCAAGCACAGTTCTAACACCTAAACCTAACACCATGGCTGTCGGCTGAAGAGTATAATGACATAACATAACACAACAAGGTGTTTAAACAAGACAAGAGGAAAACAAAGGGCTTTATTAAGTTTACAGTTGATCAAGGTGAAGAACTTGCACATTCTGATTCCAAAGTTGGGACCATTTATAATCATGTATGCATCCATCTATGTCACTACACCCACAATTCTTTAAACAAGTCAAGAATTTCACAAGAGCTTTCTTCCGTCTAAACTTGCACAAGCACTTGCACGCTCAAAGTAGGGCTTGTTTATAATCATACATCCATCTATGTCATTGCGTCAATCAATTCTTTAAACAAGACAAGAGATTCATAATATATTTCTTCAGTATAAAACCAAGCCACAGCAGCAGGGCCTCCCTCACTCTACAAGTGACCCGGGCAAACACCCCTAAACCTAACACCATGGCTGGCGGCTGGAGAGTAATAGCATGTAAATTCGACCAAAGGGCCTTCAATTTCAGTCGAACCGAAGTTGAGCAACAAATTTCTGAAGATAAGATGGGTCCAACTTAACCAACGCGGCCGACTAATTCAGCAGACCAGTAGTTCGCACGAATAGGCTCCCAATTCCTTCTGCAGATAAATACATCCAACGATCCTACTGTTAAACTGAATGTAATGTGTTTGATATGAATCACAACAACCGTGTGCTGGTTAGTTGTAGGAGATAGAGTCCTTATCTTGTAAACTAGATGCCGGCCAGGTTGTTGTGATCGTAATCTTGTAAACCTCGGTGGAGGTTGTTTCCACCCTATATAAACACGCACAGCGGCCTCTAAGGAGGTAACAACGCTTACACAAAGTTTTACATGGTACCAAGAGCCAACCTCTAGATACATCTAGATGTCGATCATCCCTAGCTCCTCCACCGCCGCCACCGGGCACGCCATGGCGTCTGCCTTTGGTTTTTCCATCTCGGAAAAGCTCACCAAGAGCAATCTTGCTCTATGGAAACTCCAGGTTCTTCCGGCCGTCCGGGGTGCCCAGCTTGAAGGGTTCCTGGATGGCACGGATCTTGCGCCGCCGAAGGAGATTGAAGAAACCCTCGACGGCAAGACGATCAAGCGCGCAAACCCTGAGTACGCCAGATGGGTAGCGCTAGATCAACAGGTGCTGAGCTACTTGCTCACCACCATGACTCGCGACGTCATGATCCAAGTCGCGAACGCCAAGACATCGGCCGAACTGTGGGCTGCGGTTGAGGAGATCTTCTCTTCTAAGACTCGCGCCCGGTCGATGAACACCCGCATCGCCCTCACCACCACCAAGAAGGGCAACATGACTGCGGCTGACTACGTGGGCAAGATGAAGACCCTGGCCGACGAGATGGCGGCGGCCGGGATGCCCCTCAGAGACGACGACGAGCTCGCCACGTACATCATCAACGGCCTCGACGAGGACTACAACCCTCTGGTCTCCGCGCTCCTGACCAGGGTGGAGCCCGTTCCCTACAACGAGCTTCTAACCCAGCTCTACAGCTTTGAGAGCCGCCTTGAACTGCAACACAGTGCTAGGGGCGGTGGCTCTCAGTCCTCCATCAACGTCGCTTCCCGCGGACGCAATCCTTCGCGCAACCGTGCTCAGCAAGGTGGACGCGGGGGACGTGGCGGTGCGCCTGGTGGACGCGGGCGTGGCAACTTTGGAGGCAGAAAGCCGCGCTTCAATGGCAATGTCAAGTCTGCCTCAAGGACGGCCACAGCGCGCGTGATTGCTGGTACCGCTTTGAAGCGGATTATGCTCCCGAAGAGAAGCACGTCAACGCTGCTACGCATGCCTACGGCGTTGACACCAACTGGTACACTGACACCGGCGCCACTGACAACATCACTAGCAACCTCGACAAGCTGAACTTCCAAGAGAAGTATGGCGGGGGTGATCAAATCCGTACTGCAAGCGGAGAAGGTATGAATATTAGTCATGTTGGTCATGCTGTTGTTCACACCCCTAGTCGAGACTTACATCTAAATAACGTCTTGCATGTTCCTGATGCCCATAAAAACTTGATTTCTGTTCATCGCCTCACATCTGACAACGATGTATTCCTTGAGTATCACCCTGAATTTTTCTTGGTTAAGGATCAGGCCACGAGGAGAACACTCTTGGAAGGCAAGTGTAGAGGAGGTCTCTATCCTCTTCCTGCGCCGAGCAAGGAAGTCCTGAGTACAATCAAACCATCTACGGCGCGCTGGCACAATCGTTTGGGTCACCCATCCCTTCCTATTGTCAAGAAAGTTATTAGTGAGAATAATTTACCGTGTGATAGTGGAGATCCTACCACTTCGGTGTGCAATGCTTGTCAACAAGCTAAAAGCCACCAACTTCCCTATCCCAAGTCCTCTAGTATTTCTAAATTTCCTTTAGATTTAGTCTTTTCCGATGTATGGGGACCCGCTCCTGATTCTTTTGGGAGAAATAAATATTATGTGAGTTTCATTGATGATCATAGCAAGTTTGTTTGGGTATATCTTCTCAAATATAAGTCTGAAGTCTTTCAGCGTTTTCATGACTTCCAACAGCTTGTTGAGCGTCTCTTTAATCGTAAGATTATTGCCATGCAAACCGATTGGGGAGGGGAATATGAAAAATTACATTCCTTCTTTCAGAAAGTGGGTATAACCCACCTTGTTTCTTGCCCTCATGCTCACCAACAAAATGGGGCAGCCGAACGTAAACATAGGCACATTGTAGAAGTGGGTCTCTCCCTTCTCTCCCATGCATCCATGCCTCTCAAATATTGGGATGAAGCTTTTCTTTCGGCCACTTATCTGATCAACCGAACCCCCTCTAAACTCTTGCAGTTCTCTACCCCCTTGGAGCGCCTCACTGGTAATAAACCAGATTATTCCATGTTAAGAGTATTTGGTTGTGCATGTTGGCCCAATCTAAGACCATATAACTCCCGCAAACTTGCTTTCCGTTCCACAAGATGTGCATTCCTTGGCTATAGTAGCATGCACAAAGGATACAAATGCCTAGATATAGCCACTGGACGCATCTATATCTCTAGGGACGTCGTCTTCGATGAGAATGTGTTCCCTTTCTCTGATCTTCATGACAATGCTGGTGTCCGACTTCGCCAAGAAATTGATCTCCTACTTCCATCTCTACTTCCTCATCCTGTATTCCAGGGCACTGTGACGCAGCATTCCAATTTGACTAATATTCCTACTGCATTTCCTACTAATGTTGATTCATCTGATACTGTGTTGGAAGTGTTATCGCATGTGCCAGTGCAGGAACCGACCGGCGCTCAACACGAGGCAGATCCTCCTGCGGCTGCCGACAGACCTGCCGCGCGCATCACCCTCGGAGTCAGCGCCCAGATCTTCTCCGGAGTCCGCACCGACAGGAGCTGCCCGCGCACCCCACGAGTGTTCCCCTGACGAATCCGCGGCGACCACGCTCCCGCCCACGGGCTCTGCGTCCCGCACCGTCCCGCCGGCCTGGCCAGTCTGCTGGCGCCACGACGCCACCGCGGGATTCCCCTGTCCCCGTGCCCCCGACCGAGCCTGGTTCCTCTGCGCCCAATCATCAGGTGCCGAGATCCTCTGCGGCTCCTATTTCTGCTGCGTCTCCCGTGCATCCTGCTGCTCCTGATCGTCCACGGACTCGTGCTCAAGACGGAATCCGTAAGCCCAAGCAGTACACCGATGGAACCATACGGTATGGCTTATCTGTTATAGCTGGTGAACCTAGCAACCTTTCTGCTGCATTGGCTGATACACATTGGAAACAAGCCATGGATACCGAGTATTCAGCTCTCATGAAGAACAATACTTGGCATCTTGTCCCTCCACAGCATGGAAGAAATATTATTGATTGCAAATGGGTCTACAAAATTAAAAGGAAGTCCGATGGGTCTATTGACAGATATAAGGCACGTCTTGTTGCTAAGGGTTTCAAGCAACGATATGGCATTGACTATGAAGAAACTTTCAGTCCCGTCGTGAAGGCAGCTACTATCCGGCTAGTCCTTTCCATTGCAGTGTCAAATGGTTGGAGTCTTCGACAGCTAGATGTTCAGAACGCGTTTCTTCATGGTTATCTTGAAGAAGAAGTGTTCATGAGGCAACCACTTGGGTATATAAATAAGCATCTTCCTCATCATGTCTGCAAGCTTGATAAAGCTCTCTACGGCCTAAAACAAGCTCCGCGCGCCTGGTACGCCCGTCTCAGTTCGAAGCTTCAAAGTCTTGGTTTTCGATCTTCTAAGGCTGATGTGTCTCTTTTCTTCTTCAACAAAGGAGGAGTAACTATATTCCTGTTGATATATGTTGATGACATTATTGTTGCCAGCTCTTCTCCGCAGGCTACAATGGCACTACTAAAGAATCTCAAGTCCGATTTTGCCCTGAAGGACCTTGGTGACCTTCACTATTTCCTTGGCATCGAGGTTAAGAAGATTGATACAGGAATTTTGTTGACACAAGAAAAGTACACCACAGATCTCCTTAAGCGTGTTGGTATGATCACTTGTAAGCCAATGAATACGCCAATGGCGTCTACAGAGAAGCTCTCGGTATATGATGGGGAACGACTTGGTTCAGAAGATTCTACTCACTACAGGAGTATTGTTGGAGCACTTCAATATCTAACATTGACACGGCCGGATATCTCATTTGCAGTAAATAAGGTGTGTCAATTTCTTCATATGCCAACTACTGTTCATTGGAGTGCTGTTAAGCGGATACTTAGATATCTTAAGCATACACTGAATGTTGGACTTAAGATACAAAGATCTCTATCTACAACCGTGAGCTCCTTCTCTGATGCGGACTGGGCAGGTTGTACTGATGATCGGAGATCGACTGGTGGTTTTGCTGTGTTCTTAGGATCAAATTTGATATCCTGGAGTGCAAGGAAACAAGCTACCGTATCCCGGTCCAGTACAGAGGCAGAGTACAAGTCAATGGCTAATGCTACGGCTGAGATAATGTGGGTGCAAACACTTTTACATGAGCTGGGTGTTAAAACTCCACGAGCAGCTCGGTTGTGGTGTGATAACTTAGGCGCCACATATCTCTCAGCCAATCCAATCTTTCATGCAAGAACAAAGCACATTGAGATTGACTTTCATTTTGTGAGAGAAAGAGTAGCTCAAGGGCTGCTGCAAATTCAGTTTGTATCTACACATGATCAAGTTGCAGATGGGTTTACGAAACCACTTCCTGTGAAGCAATTAGAGAGTTTTAGGCGCAATCTCAACTTGGGGAAGTTGTGATTGAGGAGGAGTGTTAAACTGAATGTAATGTGTTTGATATGAATCACAACAACCGTGTGCTGGTTAGTTGTAGGAGATAGAGTCCTTATCTTGTAAACTAGATGCCAGCCAGGTTGTTGTGATCGTAATCTTGTAAACCTCGGTGGAGGTTGTTTCCACCCTATATAAACACGCACAGCGGCCTCTAAGGAGGTAACAACGCTTACACAAAGTTTTACACCTACTAGCAATTACTCAAAGATAAGCACTTGCACACTCAAAGTAGGGCCCATTTCTAATCGTATACCCATCTATGCCATTGCATTAATCAATTCTTTAAATAAGCCAACAGATTCGTAATATATTTCTTCAATTTGCAATTGATCACTGGTGAAGGCACGGTACACCCTGTAAAATGAAGCCACAGCAGCCTAGCCTCCACCCCTAGAATCCCCCACCGTACAAGTGACACAGGCAAACGCAATTCTAAATCCTAAACCTAAAGGGAGGGAGCTGAGGTGGGATTAAATTCGACCGAAGGGCCTTTAATTTCACCCTTGCACGCCTGGATCGTGTCTTCTTTAACACCACCATGAGCGCAACCTTCCCCAGCTCTACACTCACATCCCTCCCCAAGCCAACCTCTGATCACACTCCTCTCCGTCTCCTGTTTACCACATCCATTCCCAAACCCAATCTCTTTCGCTTCGAGAATGGTTCGCTTAAACATCAAGATTTCCTCCCCACTGTGCTCTCTTCCTGGCATGGCACGTCTGTTGCAGAAGCGGCCGGCTCGCTGGTCCAGTCGCTAAAAGCGACCCGTTGCGCGTCAAAGGTCTGGGCACGGGGTAAGCGTGCAAACAACTCCGTCCAATCCAATTGCAAATTCGTTATCTACCTTCTAGATATCTTTGAGGAAGGTCGTTGCCTGTCTGCAGGAGAACGTGTTCTACGACATGAATGCCGGGAGCACATCGCTCTCTCGGTGAGGGAGCAGGCCGCCTACTGGAAGCAACGGGGCAAGCACCGTGCCATCAAGGAGAGCGACGCCAACACAAGCTTCTTCCACGCCCATGCCAGCCAACGCATGCGCAGCAACAACATTCGAGCACTGGAGGTTGGGGGCGTGATGGTCTCGTCTCACGCCGACAAGTCGCAGGCGCTCACCCACCATCTGCAGGCCTTGTTGCAAAAGGTGCCACGACAAGGGGGCACAATCGACATCGAGGCGCTCTACCGCAGCAGCAAAGTAGCTCACCCGGACCGCCTGATCGCCCCGTTCACCGCAACAGAAGCGCTGGCCGCGGTTCGAGCTATGAATCGAAACAGCTCGCCGGGGCCAGATGGCTTCGGCCCCAGTTTCTACTCTGCGGCTTGGGCAACAGTGGGGGAGAAAGTGATGGCGTTCGCCAACGCCTTCTATGATGAGTCCGTGGAGCTGGAACGGCTGAACAGATCGTTCGTCGTCATGCTACCTAAACGCCCAGCTGCAATCCAGGTGAAAGATTACCGCCCCATTTGTCTTCAGAACTGCTCCCTCAAGATCGTTGCTAAGATGCTCACTACCCGACTCCAACAAGAAATCCTAGCCCTGGTGGACACAGATCAAACAGGTTTCATCAAAGGGCGCTCTATTTCGGAGAATTTTGTGTACGCACTTGAACTCATCCAGTGCTGCAACCGTCGCAAGCTCCCCACATTGGTTCTCAAACTTGACTTTAACAAGGCATTCGATTCAGTGGATTGGGACAGCCTGATGGAAGTTTTGCAAGCACGGGGGTTCCCGAGCAGATGGTGCCGATGGATTGCACGGATGCTCGACACCTCCAAGATGGCCGTGCTAGTGAACGGCACGCCGGGCCCCTGGTTTGGCTGTGGGCGCGGTCTTCGCCAAGGAGACCCCCTCTCGCCATATCTTTTCCTACTCGTGGCCGACGTGCTCCAGCAGATGATCAAGGGGACTGCAGGAATCAGGCACCCGGCAGCTGACACCTCGCCATGCCCAGTTCTGCAATACGCTGACGATACGTTGGTTCTCCTCCGAGCTGATCCCGCAGACGTGCATCTCCTCAAGACAGTGCTCGACTCCTTCTCCACTTCAACTGGGCTGAAGATCAACTACGACAAGAGCACGATCGTGCCATTGCACACGCCGGACAACGTGGTGCGCTCTCTGCAGAACGCGCTGGGTTGCCAGATCGGCAGCTTCCCGCAAACTTACTTGGGTCTGCCTCTCTCCTGCGACAAGCTGAAGCTCTCTGCTTTTTCTCCGTTGATTGCCAAGACTGACCGCTACCTTAGCGGATGGCAAGCCTCACTGCTCAATCCGATGGGACGAGCTGTATTGGTAGACACGGTCCTAGACAGCCAATTGGTGCACGCCATGTCCGTGATGCTCTTGCCGCAAGGGACCGTGGATGCAGTTGATCGCCGACGACGGTCCTTCCTCTGGACGGGCGAAGCAGAGGCCCATGGCTCCAAGTGCTTGGTTGCGTGAGAGAACGCCTGTCAGCCGAAGTCACAAGGTGGGTTAGGCCTCAAGAACCTGTCAACCAAGAACAAGTGCCTCCTACTCAAGCTCCTGCACCGGCTTCACGCTCCCGGGGATTCTGCTTGGGCTGCCTGGGTACGGGAACGAGTCAGCCTGGTGACAATGTGTGGAGAGATGGTTGGGCCACACTAGAGAGACATGATCTCGCTCTATCCACTCTACCAGGCGGTAACCACTTGCGACATCCGCGACGGCCATACCACGAGCTTCTGGGACGATCGTTGGCTGCCTGCCGGGCGACTGAAGGAATGTCTCCCCCTTCTGTACAGCCACGCCGTCGAGCAGCACATCACAGTGGCAACAGTCGTGCGCGATGGACTGGAGAACACTCTTGCTCGACGCATCACGAGGGCAGCTGCCGCTGAGCTGGTGGAAGCACAGTCACTTCTGACCCGAGTGAACTTGACAGACGGCCACAATCGCCGCCTGTCGCCGCTCCTCAGTGCCGAAGGGAAGTTCTCCTCCGGCCCTATCTACAAAAGTCTGATGACTGTCACCGGCGCAGCGGCCTCCCCCTTCGCCGCCTTTGTTTGGGACAACCGCGCGCCGCCGCGCGTCCAATTCTTCACCTGGCTCCTAGTGCAGGAGAGAATCCAGTGCCGGTCAGTGCTCGTGCGCAAGAACGTGCTCAACGATGCTGAGTGCGCGCTCTGCCACCACCGGGAGGAGACCTGTGATCACATCATCTTCGGCTGCCCGTTCTCGGCTCAGGTCTGGTCTGCCCTTGCAATGAACACTGCAGGCTGCAAGGTATCTACCCTCTGGACAGTGCCGAGAACACCATCGCTACCACTGAAGCACTTTCACACCTTCATCCAGCTGATCTGCTGGCATTTGTGGAAACACCGCAACTCTGTAGTGTTTGAAGCACAAGTACCCTCTCATCAACGCTTCTGGCAGGCCTGTCGTCAAGATGCTGCGCTGTGGAAGAACAGGCTACCACGTGACGACCGTAACATTGTTGAGCTCTGGTGTACCCTCCTTTCCCCCATGTAGTACACCCCATAGAACAAATAGCGCCTCCTAAAAACCCCAGCTTTCGATGCTGAAAATGTATCAATGTATTAAGCTTTGGCTGCTCAAAGCCCCTTAATGAAATTTCAGGTGGGGACGCTCTCCCCCCCCCCCCCCCCCCCCCCCCGTTGACCCTCAAAAAAAAAAATTCTGAAGATAAGACGGGTCCAACTCAACCAACACCGCCGACTAAAAAAATTCAGCAGACCAATAGTTCGCACGAATAGGATCCCAATTCCTTCCACATACAAATACATCGCGCCATCATACTAGCAATTCCCGGCCCCAATCCGGCGGCCCGCGGAGTCCAGGCCAGAACGCCTAACACGACAAACCCTAACCAGAGGGAACGGAAGCGCGAGGAGGAGGAGGGGAGGGGGTCGATTACCTCGGTCGGCACGGAGCTGCTCATGCACCGCCGCTGCAACGGGCACAGCTGCTGCTCCAGGGGCTGCCGGAGCCGGAGCGAGCGGGCGGCGCACCGCCGGATCGCCGCCGCCGACGCCATGCGCCCTGGGAACGAATCGAATCGGCGGAGGAGATTGGAGAAGGAGAACGGCTAATTCGGAAAGGAATCAACGGGCCCTATGTTGTTGTAGGCCCACTCGAGTTGGGCCGACGGCGAGGTAGGGGGCCATTAACAGGCGGGCGACGCCATGTCGTGCCTGGTGGGCCGGCAGGCTGACAGGGGGTGGTGGTGCGCGTGTCCGTTGGGCCGAAAGTAGTGATGGCCCATATGGATGACTATCATCTCATCTTCAAGTTTCCCCAACGGGCCACGGCCCCGAACGAAATCAGCAAGCGGCTCGCGCTCGCAAACCAAATGGCACTTTGACAGACAAACAGTTAACGAGTTATTAACAGAGTATCCAAAAAAAGGAGTTATTAACAGCATCATTTACCAGTTATAGGGCTAATCAGTAATCAGCATGTCGCGTCGCAGACCCACCAGTGCCAGCAGTCAGGCTAAAAGAAGAACTACCATCGTAGAAGGATTGAGAAGCAAACATCTTCGATGGCTCTAGAAAATCCTGTTAATATATTATCTATTGTTTTCTTTTCTGAATTTTTTTACCTTGATCTATGTATCGGGGCGGATTGACAAATTCTCAATAAATTGTGTCCACTATCCTTCATAAAATATATAAATATATATAATAAAATTATAACTATATGTGAACTCATTTGAAATTGAAACCCAATGGTTGTATAATTTTTTTTAAAAATAATAATAATAATAATTTTTATATGTATTTTTGTAAAACACGTGCTTTGTGGCACGTGCTCTCCCCTAGTCAAGTTCAAAAGAAGGTGACATCAATTTACCCTTTCCCAGCACATACCCTTCCTCTGAGCTCGTGAAAAAATGCTTGAAAAAAAAAGCGAGTTTACCCCGGAATGCACACTCGAACAAGTGCCTCGAATTAACCTTTGTCAGGCCCAGGTGGCGATCGGACACCCAGCTAATTCTCCACGCTTTCTCTAAGGGCACCTACAACGGCCAGACGGCTGCCGTCGATTCGCGTCCTCCAAAGCAAAATCATCCGCCGTGGCATCTATTAAATGAAGACAGAGAACCTTGTCGTCGTTTCGTTCGTCTACGACACGAGTGCGTGCTCCAACGCAAGTCGACGGCTCCCAACGCGCATTGTATGAACGGATGACAGTCATCGACGCCGACGCCGATCTGATGTGCGTGGTCAAACGCGCATACAGACTTCCCTCTGGCGCCAAACTAGCGGCGCAAGAGGCGGAGGCGTCTCAGGCGTGGAGAGCAGCTTGACGGCGGCGGCGAGGGAGCGAAAGGCAGCGACCACGCCAGCAGAAGGGTGGCGGCCACACCGGTGCGGAAGGGCGCTAACCTGCATCCCAATCCAATCTCTAGCAGCAGCAACCCTCAGCTTCTATTTTTTTCCACACCGTACAGGAGCAACAAGACACAACAGCTGGGCAAGGCCGCAGATTCCCCTGTTCTCTCCTCCAATCAATAGCAATCTTTCAGCACATGCTCCTCCCAATCCCCTCCACCACCTCTACAGCACATCGAGTAGCCTCCAATAAACTGGCATTGACACTTACATAGACGATGCCCTCAATGTGTTTGGCAAAATGGACACAAGGTAATACAAATTTCTCCTTTTTCAATTTTGCTTTCTGATTTTATACTAACTCCATCTCTATAAGTTGTGATAGGAATGTTCATTTATACTTTAGTACAGAGATTTTATACTATCTCCATCTTTATAATGGAATTGCTGCAGGGCTTTTTCTATGCATTTTCTGGTTCAAACTTTAGAAGAGAGATGAAGGTGAGATGAATTTATGTCCCTTGGTTATAAATTTGTCAATAATCTTTAGTGAATCACAATGCCATTTTCTAAGTGTTCTGTAAATTTGCTTAGAGAGAGTGGTATTATGGGAATTGGTGGTGAGTTCAGCTTGCTTTCCGCTTATGTACTGAAACTGGAGAAACGATGCTTTTTTATCCTCAAAGCATGAGTGCTACCTGCTATTTTGCACGGTTCATATTCATGGAGTGACATATTGCTAGAGCTATTCTTAACACCGACCTGCTGGCTGCCTGGCTAATAAGCAAGATTACTATGCTTGCAATTTATTTTTTGCAAGGAACCATACTTACAATTGATTGGACCTGTGCCCTGAACTCTCAATGTGTTGTTGCTTAGTGGTGGCATGCAAGGTAGTCAAAACATTTCAGTGAGACTTCTTCTTCATGCATAACATGGGGACTAATTGTCTGTTTAGATGATAAACAGTTTTGCACCTATCTACTCTCGGCTCAAAATTAATAGTTTGTGGCAAAAAGATGCAAGCAAAGCAAAGTAATCTTGCTTTCTACTTTCTTGCCAATTCCTTTCTACTTTCTTATGCCCATTTTTAAAAATTATGATTCATGGCCCAATATTCATCATGAAACCTTACACTTTCAAAAAAAAAAAGAAAGAAAGAAAACTTAGCACATGTTATTCGGTAAAATTTAGGCAATGAGTACGAGCACATTTGTATGTGACCTTTTTTTTTACTCTATTCCTGTATAAAATAAATTGAAATAGCAGCTACTATACATGTCATAATTTGGAACATTTGATGGAGTCTCCTTATGTCATTCTTCCATGTGACTTTTCAGATTCAGTTTTGATTTGTTCCCGCATAAGTATTGATATACCAAATATGAAGATGCAAGACTTTAACTATTAAACATCCACTCTTCAATTTGTTCTTGATCTGCAATACCAACAGGTTGGTTACTGAACTAAACTGCTTGGATTGAGTTGTATCTTTTACTGTGTCAATAATATTTAAGGCCCCATTCATCAACAAATATGTAGTTTGTTTTGAAAGACATGCAATTCTGATGTGGTTGCCTCCAAGTTGTTCCACCAAATGCATTATATCATGAAGTTTGAAGTGAATATATGATACATGTAACTTAGATAAAAAAATATACTGTGCCCAAACCTTATTCTTCCTTCATTTGTTCAGTTCATCTAGCCATAAAAGATAATTGACCAATGAAGCCATTTTCAGAACTTTTGCTTCCATGCAGGACCTTGTAACAACAAGCAGGTCGCTGTAGGATGCTAAGGAGGTACTGGGATCTACATTTCATAGAGGGGATTCATCATCACTTATCACCTATTCTTATTTTTGAAGAGCCAAACCGCAACACTATGCTCCTTGACTCCTTGTGTTTACAATTCTTTGGTTCAGCGTACTCTTGTCTACATTATTTTCCTTGGGTGCAGAGGCTACAGAGGCATATGCAAGTGATGGACATAAAAGATTTCTCATCACCACATTTCTTATATATGGCTCACAATTTTGTTCTCTATGTATTTTCTAAATAGGCGCCACAACTCCGCCTGCCATATGATCACTGCAATGCTGCAAACTCTGATCAGATTCCATGCCTTTTCCTGTGCTGCTATTAGAAGGTTTTAGTACTACTACCAGATCCATGATATCTTAGAAGATGGCAGGAATAGAACTGTTTCATCTTGATTTCTGTAGTGGCATTACTACCTGCATCCTGTGAAGTATGAAATGTCCAGTTTTTAATTTGACTATTGTCGTGTTGTACTGTCAAATGAAGTGCATTTCCTTCTATTCAGCATCATGTCGTTCCTTATATTCAGCGTGTGGCCTTCATTAGGAGTACATAGATGATTCAGTTGGTCTTCTGTTGTGAGCGCATTAACCTCGTAGCTGACCTTTTCTTCTCGTCATTATCCTCCAGCCTACTGCCTTGCCTAACATCTTCATGTGAGGGCGAACGGCTGCCCCTTTTCTCTTTGAGAAATTACTCTTTCTTTTGTAAATCATCTCATCAATGTATTAGCACTACCAACAAAATATCACAATAGCCATATCATAACTTCAATAAAAAATTGTGCGACTTTGATTTCAATCGCGCGCATGGGCGCGCGCCCATTACTAGTGAGACAAGATTGATGGAGGATTCGAGAGATAAATCACGGGCTCTCGGTGGATGGGATGGGAGATTTTTTTCCCATGCATTTTTACAATACAGCCCTTTCCAACAACGCTTTACATAGAAAGGTCCTTTGGTAGATTAAAAAATGAGATAAAATAAAAAGTAATAGATCAACACATATAAATATCACATGGCGGCATTATGGGCAAAAGAATTAGAGCTACATGCTTAATCAGATAGTGTACTTGTTCATGTAAATGCATATCATATATATTGTTTTTATAAAAGATTTATGTGAATTATTTGAATATATCGTCCCTTCTCTCTCACCTAAGCAACAAAATGGCTACAAGGATCAAGTATACACTAGATCACCATGATTTATGTGTCAAATGATGAATTAAACACTTTACAGACAGCTAAACAGACAACTCATTGTACAAGCTGTCTGTTTAAGCTGTCTATTTATGCTAAAAAGACGGTAGCTGTCTGCACTGTTGTACTTGCCCTAATGTTCTGCAAAGCCACTGACCGATCAGTATGATGAGCTCGCCGGACGGATGCATCGTGCGGAGGTTATTACGTTGACGGGTTGAGGGTAGGGCTAATCACCGTGTCGTGTCGGGCTGGGTCTCTCCCCCCTCCCCCCAGGGTTTTCACTGTGCAACGATCAATAAATTTATGTACCAGCTTCGTGGCCAAATTCGTCATGTTCGTTTCGCTAGGCTAAACTGGAATGTTGAGAGGAGAATAATTTGTTAGACTAGTTCAATAATATTATGTGAGAAAAATAATCCGCTGGCTTAGGATGATAAGCCCAAGTAAGCATAGACTTGTTATTTTCAACAACGTGATATGGAAAAGTGGTTGTGTGGGGTCTTTGGGTGGTTTGGTAATAAGCTCGGCCCTGTCCTGTCCAACACGTTTCCGCGGCTCGTGTTTTTTAATTTCTTTGCGTGGTCCAAAGTCGTCTCAACGAGTCAATACATCGGTCACGTCTTTGTTAGACGTTTCAGCAACTTTATAGAATAGCTCGGATCTACATTTGAGGGAATATAAATAAAATAAGCATCAAAGTTGGTTAGGTCCGGTGGCTGGCCGGAATCTTGAGCTCTGTTTGCGGTGGCCAGCGCGAGCTAAGGGGCAGGGGCTGGGCGGCGGCGTGGGGAGGGGGCGGCGGGCAGCATGGGGGGAAGGGGGGAAGGGGTGGCCGGCACGGGGACAAGGCCAACACCGATTTCTTTCAAACACGATCCTAGACGACGTTGTCACCAAGAGTTTTATGAGCACTAATAAATAACATATCACATCAGCAGGCACAGTTATTAAGTTTGATCGAGGATGATGAGGACGACAGCAAAGTATGGCTGGCTAAGTGGCTAACTAATGGTTCACCGAAAACAAGACCATGGTGCTTCTTGAGGCAGCAGGAGCCATTATCTGAAACTAGGACTAGTGCAACGAAGAAGAAATTTCTCTTTCAGCTCCGGTCCAAATGGAAGTGCGTTATTCCCAACAGAGTCATTTGGAATGTTGCCGCGCGTTGGGTGGTTCGGTAAGCTGATTACATCCGCCCTGTTCAACACGTTTCCGTGGTCCAACTAAGTCGTCGTCTGAAGAAGTCAATACATCAGAGTCCACATCTTTGTTGGACATTTCAGCCACGTACTTTTTCCACAGAGATATACTTACAAATTCTTTCTTTGCACAAAATTATCTTTATTTATTCTGTCCCGTGATATTTCCCGTCTGTGCTTCATTCAAATATTTCATAAATCATATGACTGAACTTTACAATTTTTTTTATATGTAATTCCTGTCTTGGACTTGGCAGTTTTGCCAAATTTATTAGTTGATTTAATTAATAAGCTCAAAATGTTAGATGGAACGATGTTTAACAAATGTTAGTGCCTTAGTGGAATGGCTCTGAAAGTTCTATCAAACGGCCAAATACGCCGGAGACTGTCTCCCCGTCCCAAGAGGCTGCTTCTTCTGAAATCTCAAGTAACACGCCATGCGCGCACACGGCCAGCTCTGAACAATTCACTTGCCTGCCATGATCCTCGTCGTCGTCCTTCTCATTCTCGGCATCACTACGCCATTTGCTGTTGCTGCAGGTGACGCAACACGGCTGGCCGCTCCAAATTGCGTCTCCGGCAGCAGCTACACGGCAAACAGCACCTACCATGCCAATCTCGAGGTCATATCTTCTACCCTCCCAATCAACGCCTCCTCCACCCCATCCCTCTTCGCCAAGATCTCCGCCGGGCCCGCCCCGGGCGACACCGCCTACGGCCTCGCGCTGTGCCGAGGCGACGCGAACGCCTCTAGCTGCAACGCCTGCCTCACCGCCGCGTTCCAGGACGCGCAGAACGTGTGCAAGCTCCAGAGAGACACCACCGTCTACTACGAGTCATGCCTCCTCCGCTACTCCGACGAGGATTTCCTCCCCCATCCAACGGTACCGGCGACGGCAGCTTCCAGTTCATCATGTGGAACACAGAGGACATCACGGAGCCCTTGTTACCCGGCTGGGATCCGAGCAACCAAGACAGGATCGTGGCCATCACGGGAGTCGTTAGAAGGCTGCTGAACCAGACGGCAGATCAGGCGGCGCACAACTCCTCCAGGAGGTACGCCACGAGCATGGTGGAGGTGAGCAGCACCTTGCCGACGCTCTACTCGCTGGCGCAGTGCACGCCTGACATGACGCCTACGGAGTGCTCCGAGTGCCTCGAGTACATAAGCCAGCAGATGATGAGCGAATTCGGAGGGCAGAAAGGTGGAAGATACGTGATTGTACGGTGTAACATTAGGTACGAGGTGTATCAGTTCTACCGGGGAGAGTCAAAGGAGCACATCGCGTCGCCGCCGATTGCTGAGCCACCGATGCCGCCGGTTGTGCCAGCGCCACCAACGCCGACTGTGCCCAGCCTCAAGCATAGCAGTAAGCATGACAGGATTATCCTTCCTATTATTCTTGGGCTCGAACCCATTTCTTTTGCCTTCAACTTAATCTTGATCCAGAAATTTTCTGATATTAGTAGCTTCCAAGTTTCATGTCGAGATAGAAATAGAATTCAGAACTAAGGATTTACCTTCTATATATCATCAAATTCTAGAATTCGAAAATAAAATTACAAATAGAAATACATGGAAATGGGCTGGGGACATCAGTGAGCCGTGTATGTATGTATGTATGTATGTATTTATGTATGTATGTGTAATAGTTTTTGTCCTCTCATCTTATCATGGTAGGGCGCACAAGCAAAGTCCTGGTCATTGCTTTAGTTGTTCCAATTCTTGCAACATTTTTAAGCGCGGTCACATTCCTCGGACTCAGAAGGCACGGAAAAGGTCAGCTATATCTACATAAAAAATGCTAATGCATGTATTTGCTGTGTCTTTCAGCTCAAAATGATGAGAGGATCAAATCAAATTCCGAATGCAGGCAAAGGTTCAAAGGATGATGGAGCACTTGTTTGGGAGCTAGAAGGAAGGAATTCAGAATTCACCGTATATGATTTCTTGCAAATATTAGAGGCCACTGATAACTTTTCAGATGAAAACAAACTTGGGGAAGGAGGATTTGGTTCTGTATACAAGGTAAAATAACAATATTTTATTTTGGATTAAAACATAATTCGTATAAAAAAGTACAAGTGGGGGAAAAGAGGAAATGCAGAGAAAGAGAACAAAAATTAGACCAAGTTTATAAATAAGTTTATGACATATCAAGCTACTTGTGGTGCTTTATAAGTCAAATCTCTAGAAAATATTTGAATTTCAAGCAAAATTTATAGCTAATATCAGATGGATTTATTTTTAGGGCCGATTTCCTGGTGGATTGGAGGTAGCAATTAAGAGACTTGCTTCATACTCAGGGCAAGGTCTTATAGAGTTCAAGAATGAAATCCAGCTCATAGCCAAGCTCCAGCACACAAATCTGGTTAGGCTATTAGGATGTTGCACTCAAGGAGAGGAGAAGATTCTAATCTATGAATATTTGCCAAATAAAAGCCTAGACTTCTTTATTTTTGGTACTACTTCTTTCAGCAAGAAAGAGATTATGGGTTCCAAAGCATTTTCCCCTAATATATCTATGCTTACTGTTTGCAGATGAAACAAGAAGAGCCTTATTAGATTGGAATAGACGCCTGACAATAATAGAAGGGATAGCTCAAGGACTTCTTTACTTGCATAAGCACTCTCGGTTACGTGTCATCCACAGAGATATTAAAGCGAGCAACATTCTCTTGGACTATGAAATGAACCCTAAAATTTCAGATTTTGGTCTTGCAAAAATATTTAGCAAAAATGATATAGAAGGAAGCACACAAAGGATTGCCGGGACATAGTATGGTTTTCTTACAACATAATGAATCTGACATAGTAGTAACAACAAAATTTACCAAATACAGTCGCTTGATTAATTTTTCTTTTACATCTGTTCAGTGGTTATATTGCTCCTGAGTATGCTTCTAAGGGGCTCTTCTCAATCAAATCCGACGTATTCAGCTTTGGTGTGTTAACTCTTGAGATTGTCAATGGGAACAGAGCATCATCAAGTTCACATGGATATGGAGACTTCATTAACCTTCTTGGTTATGTAAGCTTTCCTAATACTTGAAAAGATTCACGTTTCTATTGTATGAGAAGATAGAAAACACGAGTTTGATGCACAACAATGGCCTATTCTCTCAACCACCCACTGCTAAGTGGCAAAGAATTTCTTCTCATGTAATAACCTGTATTTTGTCTTCAATCTCCTTGCAGGCATGGCAGTTGTGGAAAGATGGATTATGGCTTCAGCTGCTGGATGCAACATTAGCTACCGATCCTCGTACATTAGAGATGATGAGATATATTAACATTGCATTGTTGTGTGTGCAAGAGAATGCAGCTGATCGTCCTACCATGTCAGATGTGGTTGCGATGTTAAACAGTGAGAGCATGACCCTGCCTGAGCCTAAGCACCCAGCATATTTCCACATAAGGGTGACGCAGGATGATGCTTCCGTGGTAGACGAGTCATCTGTTGTTACAGAATCTGCTCCGCACAGCAGATAGTATTATTTGTTGGTCCAAGGGGAATTTCTGTAATGACTCTTAATTGTCTTGTGAATTACTAATGTAAAGCAATGCTTGTAAAATGATGTTTTGTTTATGTAAACTGTTGAAATTTCAAAAAGAGTACCAATGATGCAACTGCAAGAATTTGATTATTCACTACAGACGACATGCGCCATTTCTGTCGAAAAGTTCTTATTGTAACGATTCTTTACAACAGAGTACCAATTAGTATGTATGGTAACGATTCTTTACTACAGAAATGTGCGATTTCTGTCAAAATTTTACTTGTGTTGTTGTGTAGGTGCATATACTGCAAACAACGTCCATTTGTAGCCATTGTTTTTTTATTTCCGTGTGTGAATTTAACATAAAAGACCCTCTCACCAATAACTCCAATGTCATACACCTTAAGATCTATCCCAAACAGAATTGCCGCTACATCAGTCTATTCTGCCAAAAAATTATGCTCTTGATTGGTTTGTGAGCAAGATTCAGCTAAACATGTAAGATGTCATTAAACATCTGAGCGACTACATCAGTCTATTATGCCAAAGAGAAACATGGAAGTCCATCGAACTCAGAGACCAAAACAGAATTTTGCACATTCACATTTCCCCCATCCCAAGTCAGCCCTGCACATAGTTATAAAGAGCAACCATGAGGAAAGATACAGACATCGATACCACCCATGGTGTCAAGTCGATTGCTCCACGATGCCTGCATGTCAAATGAATGATAGTAAGGGCAACTATAGGAAAAAAAAAATATGTATCTGAACCTTGTTTACTTGTGGAACGAAACAAGTGATTGCTTACTTGTTGTTTTCTTTTATCTGAGCCTCAAGCTGCTTCAGAAAGCGTGCCTGTTCATCTACACCAGCTGAAATCATATCAATCTTTGTTGATAGTCGTTGATAAATGTCTTCCTTCTTCTCACTCATGTGACTTTTCTGTTCCATAGCGCCTCTCGAACGAGTATCAGATGAGGGGGAACACTTGTTTCTCTGCAGAAGTATGAAGAATTGTCTCGTGTCAAAATGTTTGTGTACAGTGATCGCCACTTTTTGCCAAAGCATATCAAGTCCCCTCAGTTTGAGAATACAAATTATTTAAACAGGACAAGAGTCATTGTTTTTGTCATAGTCTATTCGCATTACATCAATCTACAAATGCACACTGAAAACCTTATAATCATTTCTTCACCTGTATCATTGCATCCATCTATCTATTGTTTAAACAAGACAAGAGTCTCACAAGAGACTTCTTCAGTTTGCAATTGATCAAGGTGAGGCACTCACATTCCAGTACAAAATTTGGACCAGTTTCTAATCATATACTATCCATCTACGCCAACGCACCCATCAAATTCTTTTTAAACAAGACAGGAATTTCAAAGTGCATTCCTCTAGTTTGCAATCGATCACAGGTGAAGGCAGTACACACCCTGTAAAATCAAAGCCGCCTCCCTCTACAATTAACCCGGGCAAACACAATTGTAACCCCCTAAACTTTTACACCATGGCTGGCAGCTGAAGACAGTAACAACACAACATAACAG
This sequence comes from Urochloa ruziziensis, assembly GCA_015476505.1. Lineage (NCBI taxonomy): Eukaryota > Viridiplantae > Streptophyta > Magnoliopsida > Poales > Poaceae > Urochloa > Urochloa ruziziensis. Next base: position 44,048,256 of record CM027126.1, on the reverse strand, counting down.
ACCACAACAGGGAGGCGGCTGAAGGGTAATAAGACAACATAACAGGGTACTAAGGACCTTCATGTATAATCATGTCATTGCGCCAATCAATTCATAAAACAAGACAAGAAATTCACAATATATATTTCTTCAGTTTGCAATTGATCACTGGTGAAGGCAGCATACGCCCGTCTGTAAAATCAAGCCACGGAATCCTTGCCTCCACCCCAAGCCTCCCTCCCTCCCTCTACAATGGACCAGGGCAAACACAATCCTAACCCCAAAACCTAACACCATGGCTGGGGGCCCAGGAGTAATAAGATAACACAAGAAGGCGCTGAGGTGCGATTAAATTCGACCAAAGCACCTTCAATTTCATAAGAACCGAAGTTCAGCAACGAATATCTGAAGATACGACGGGCCCAACTCAACTAACACGGCCTGAAAAATTCCGCAGAACAACAGTTCCCACCATCAGGCTCCGATCAACACATCGCGCCATCATACCAGCAATTCCTAGTCCCAATCCGGCGGCCCCGCGGAGTTCAGGCCAGATCGCCTAACACGACAAACCCTAACCAGAGGAAAGAGGAAGCGCGAGGAGGGGAGTCGATTACCTCGGTGGGCACGGAGCTGCTTGAGAACCGCCGCTCCAACGGACGCAGGTGCTGCTCCAGGGGCTGCTGGAGGCGGAGCGAGCGGGCGGCGCACCGCCGGATCGCCGCCGACGCCATGGAGCTCGGTCGGGGTGGTGGAGACTGGAGAGGAAGAGGGGACGAATCGAATCGGTGGAGAGAAGATTGGGGAGAGGGGAACGGGCTAATTCGGGAAGGTCCATGGGCTTGTTGTACTATTGATGAACGAATCAAGTTGGGCCCTATGTTGCTGTAGGCCCAAAACTCAAGTTGGGCCGACAGCGAGGGATGCGATGATGGTGGGCCCACTCAAATCGGCAGGCGCAGAGCGCTCTGGCTGCGAGACCATGTCACGCCTGGGCCGGCCGGCAGGCTAACAGAAAACTCCCGGGTGCTGCTGATTCTCACAGCTCGGAAGGCGATCATGCTCGAATTTCATCCACAGCCCCGAATTTAACTAGGCAAATTTGTGGCTAAAGGAACACATACGCAAGCTGTTTTGAGTAAAAGTTAACATAATGGCAAGCCAGATGGGGTCACTAATTTGCCTAGTTAAATGGGAACAGAAAATTCACTGGCAACACTTTGCTCCCGGATCAATTTCAAAAGAGGCTTTCGCCAAAAAAAAAAAAAAAAAATCGAACTCTCGGTGACATCATTTGGTCAAGTGCGGCAGTGTAGAGGATCATTTGGTCCCGTTATATTTTGTGTTTTTATTATAGCATCCATACTCGAACTGGTTCCTCGAACCTTTGTCAGGTCCAGGTCGGACGACACACCCATCTTAATTAATTCTCAAGCCTTCTCTAATGTTCTGCAAATCATCAAGCCACGTACTGAGTCGGATGCTTCCATCGCGTGGATAGGGCTAATCGATCAGCTGTGTCGTGTCGGGTTGGGTCTGCCGCTTAGCCGCGGTGTCCCGCGTGCAAATTTAAATCGTACGAGCCACCTCAGCAGCTTTTGCTTCCGTGTGGGGCGCCGGTCCACTGCATGTGCATGTGCATGTGCAGTGCACGAGATAAGATTGTTTATGTGCAGGCGGTCGCCATCGCCACGTACGGTTTGACCCATCCGGGTTCCGCCGTTCGGTCCACGTTTGCGCACTTGTAGTGCAACCAGCAGCTTGCTTTTGCTGATGATACATATGATCCTTTTGAGCGGAAAGCATATTCTGATCTGATTTGGCCGAACGAAGAATGCTTAACCATCGCCAAGCAAGCATATGCATCCTGATCGAGTCATTGCATAGCGTGCAGGTTTGGACGATGATGCTCGGGCAGCAGCCTATCTCCGATCAGGATGCTTTTCCGTAACGTGCACAACTCCATTTTCAGACGTTTTCGTTTCATTGTATTTGTGCATTATTAGTACATTTTTTTGTTTAAATATCCATGCGTTACACTAAGAGTGGGCCCTCTTATTACTGTATTTGTGCAATGCAATTCCGTCAAGAATCATCTCCCAAACACCGCAGTGCTGAACAACATCTATATCCTACCCCATGACCATGATGGCCACATCGTCAGTACCCTAATCTTGAACACTAATAATCTTGTAAAGACCATATGCAACCTGATCTTTTGAACAAGGGCTAAAATGCCACTATATCAAGCCGTACGTTAAGCTCACCATTTGTTTGGCGCCCGGAGGGGCTCTCCCGCTAAGGCTAAAAATGAGAGCTCTCTCGTGTTTTAAGTTAGGATGTGTCTTGTTATCAATCGACTGAAATAACGATTGGCGTCAATCACTCTTCCCAGCCATCCGATCAAATATCAACTGCTGTCCGTTATCTTCTTTCCCTGGCTGTGCTCGCACACGGTTCTCTTCTTCCTCGCGAAACGAGACGCCTCCGCCGCCAGCACCTCCCATTCGGCTCTGGCGCCCCCTTCAGCCTCTGCCGCCGACGCTAATCGCCGACGGACGAGATCCCCCGCCCACCGCCTCCTCCTCCGGCTCCGGCGCGGCCCCGCGCCTCCGCCGCCGCCCTCTCCCACGGCCCTCCCCTAACCTCTCCGGTGTGACGCCCCCGCCCGGGACCTGGCCCGGCCGCCGGCAACCACCACCCCGGCCGGCGGCGCTCCGCCGCCTCGCCGCCTGCCCACACACCGCCGCCACCGCCGGTCGATTCCTTCCCCCCGCCCACCTTCTCCTCTAAGACCGGCAACCATTGAAGGCCCCAAACCCCGGCAACCCGAAACCCTAACCACGCCGGCCGGCGAGCCTCCTCCGGATCTTCCTCTGCAGCCGGTGATTGAAAGTAAGTTAGTTTTTAAACCTTTGAAAACGAGTAAATCTCTTTAAGTTATATCCATTACATTAATTTAGACAAAGATCACAATGCTAGCTACTCCAAGCACGAGATCACATTGAATACAGATAGATCGCACATGGAGTCACACTTCTTTATTAGATCATGAAAAACTATTATTTAGGAGTTCAAGTACAATGTAGCGCTAACATGCGGTTTTATTACAATGTCCTTCTCACAACAGCTTTCTCCATTTTATTTGTAGATAGATTAATTATTCCAGTACAAAGCATATATTATTTTTTATATAAACAAACATGACGATTATTTAAGTGAACCACCGGGTCATCGGAAGTTTAATTAGCTGCTGCTGATGTAGTGGTTCTTCTTGTCGTAGTACCTATCCCAGATCATGAGCCCTCCATAGTTCGGCAACTTCTCCGCGAACTGTAGGATCCCATAGTACAAATCCTTCTGAAACAGGTACGCGTCCTTGTCGGCCTCCGGCGACGCCACGACGCCGACGAACACCCGGCTCCCGGGTACGCCGCCGCCCACTTGTTCCACGAGTCGAACTGGCCCCACTCACACTGGAGGTCGCCGCCGAACATCCTGACGTGGATGCGGCCGAAGAGCCCCGTCGCGAGCGCCGCCGCCAGCCGGTTGTCCGGGTACGCGCACCGCGGCGTCGCCGTCAGCGTGATCCCGCCGCCGCGGTAGTACTTGTTGTAGCCGTAGAGGCGGCGGGCGAGCTCGTCGTAGTGCTCGGTGGCGCCCTGGTCGATGAAGAAGTCGACGCCGTTGACCTGCGCGTCGCCGAAGGGACGGGGCACGCCGGCGCGGCCGCCGGCGAGGAAGGCGTTCCAGAGGTAGTCGGCGACGTCGGCGGCGGATTGGGAGGAAGGGAGCCAGTACTCGCCGCCTTGGCCGCCGATGGAGAGGAGGACGAGGATGCCCTTGGACTGGCAGTACTTGATGTCGTCGCCGACGCCGGCGACCGGGTGGCCGGAGAGGTCGAGCGTGTAGGTGCCGTGGCCGAAGGCGCTGAGGAAGGAGATGATGACGGTGGTGTAGGCGCCCGTGTCGCAGGCCTCGCGTAGGGTGCCTTCGTCCTTGTGACGGCCCCAGTACACGGCGATGTCGCCGGGACCGGTGGCGGCGAGCCCGGCGGCGGCGAGATGGGAGAGGAGGAGAGCTGCGGCCAGGAGGAGGCAGCAGGGATGTCGGCCGAAAGACGCCATTGTGGTGGTGACTGGTGTGTGATCGATGGGTGGAAATGGATTGGTGTTGTGAAGATTGTGAGAACGGGGGTATGTGTATTTATAGGCTTATAATTGCGGCAATGTCCGGAAGGACGTGTCGCTGTCGTCCTATCCTGTGTGCGGCGAAAGGACGAAGCAAGAAGCAGATGGCACCAAGCAAAGCCATGCTTTGGATTTAACTGGGGCGCCCCCTGAACAACACCTGTGGCCTGTGGGTAGCAATGCAAGAAGGCCAATGGAATCGGTGCATCCTAACCGTGTTGACAGTTACACGGTCAGAAATTTCGGCTCTTCTCAGCTGCCGGCATTGTTTCCATATATACCTTGCATTAGCAAAAATCTTAAAATAAGAGTAGAGTATGTTTAAGACCATTGACTTATATCTTGGTGTTTTAGTTTGGCCATCATCCTTATTAAGAAAGTGTAAACTGTAGCCGTTATCCTCTCTCAACTACACCAATACAGTCGATGTGTTGACACTTGACACATCTATAGTGAAAGGCTTTTCAATGTGTTGCTTGATGACATCAAGTCATTTGATCTTAATATTGACGGAGGAAAAAGGAAAAAGGATCAAGTTTTTGACCCCGGCAATCCATAGTTGTGCAGCGCTTGCGGAATGAAAAAGGTATGTGAAAAAAAATAATTTTTTTGACCCAACCATGGTGGCGGAGCGCTTGCGGAATGAAAATGCATGTCGGTAAGGGCATCCACATCGCCATTTAGGTCAGGGGCGGGCCCAAGATTTCAAGTTTGGGTATTCAAAAATTTTAAAAGGTGCAAAAATAAATTTTGGCAGCCTAAAATACACATGGATATAGTCACATAGATGTACTCAATAATCAATATGGCCTACTTTGTAGAAGAGAAATTAAACTTAGATGTTGAATGCCATAAGATCTTATTATCTTTTCCATTTGTTTGAATACAGATACATTGATATACTACATGTACTTAGTTTGTTTGTGAAAATAATGGGTATTCAATGAAGACCATTGAATACCAAGTGTGCCCGCCCCTGATTTAGGTCCTCCAAGGCTCCAATTGCTTGCCATCTCGTCACGCTTTGCATGAGAGAAGAAGTAAGGCACGTACAAGCATAATTTAAAAAGCCAATTTATGTCATTATGATGGATAAATAATGTCATTATATGATTTGAGATGGTGAAGGAGTCAGATTATTTGTGTGATGGTAGGATTTTTTAATAAAAACTACAAGTTGTGTTATTAATTTTGAAATGTAAATTATAAAAAGACACGATCCACGATTTAAAATAAAAAAATTAATTACAAGGACAACGTGAAGTTGGTGGTTAGGCAAAAATGCGTGATCCGTATTTTGAAATACAAAATTTTAAATACCAGGACAACGCATAGTACACACAAGAGAGCTCCTACGTACCCCTATCGATGAAAAACTAAAGGCCCTCTCCATTGTCAGCTCCAGCGGCAGTCAATATCAACCTCGTCAGAATTTAACCATTCGTCTTATTCAAAAAATTGTCATGGTTAGACTTTTGACGGTGAAAACTAACCATTCATCTTATTTAAAAAATGAAGTATTATTTATTTTGTTTGTGATTTATTTTATTATGTAAGATATTTTAAGACTAACTTATATTTACAACCTCCGTTCACAAATACTCATTGTCAATTTTTATCTCTGCCGGCGAGGAAGGTGTTTCAGAGGATAGAAGGTAGATACACTCCTATAGCGTATATACGTTTATGGTGGGGTCCTTAGGCGCGTGAAGGCGTGAAGCAAACGACCTTCGCCGTCGCTGTCGGCTCCAGCTGCGGTCAACGTCAAACGTCGCCGGCTATCTGGCAGAGCCGCCATGGTCAGCGTCGTTGACCGCCGACACATCCACACATGGTCAGCATGTGCGTCTAATGCTGTCCTCCACTCTCTCAGTGACGAAGATGCTTCATTCTGCTCTCATCTTCTGCAGCTAACGGCGTCGACTGCTTCATCGACCAGGGCGCCACCGAGCACTACGACTAGCTTGCCCGCGGCTTCTCCGGTTAGCTACGATGCGTGTGCATACTTAGAAACCCTCGCGTATCAGTTATTGATACTCCTCCAATACTTGTCGGACACTGATAATCCACCGATACTTGTCGGGCAAGTATCGAATATTTTTAGATTTTTTAAATAAATAAAATAATTGCGATACTTTGTCGATACCTTTTCGATTTTTTTTTACACCTTAAAACTCTTATAATACCCTCTATGCAAGTATCCTTTGGTTGTTTCTCATATAATTGAGGTGTGACATAGTATTAAGTGGTAAGAATAATATAGGACAAGATGAATTATAACATCAGTACTAGGCAACTAGGTACTCAAATAATCTTTGAAGTGATATTTATAAATTATCTTTGAACTGCAGGATCCCATAGATACATATATTTACGTATCCCTGTATGGGTGTTTTCTAAAAAATGGCGTATCAGAGTGTATCGCCGTATCGCATATCCATATCAGAGTATCGCCGTATCGCATATCCATATCAGAGTATCCGGGTAGCATAGCCGGCTACAACAGATAATACCGCGGTGGCGAGATCATGCAGGTGGCGACGCCGCGGTGCACGTACCCGGACAGCCGGATGGTGGCGGACCAGGACGCGTACTTGTTCCAGAAGGATCTTTACTATGGGATCCTGCAGTTCGCGGAGAAGGTGCCTAACTATATGGAGGGCTCATGATCTGGGATAGGTACTATGACAAGAAGAACCACTACATCAGCAGCAGCTAAACTTAGGTGACACGGCCGATTTACTTATTATGCTTAATCATCTTCAAGTCTGTTGATATACATAGTATATATACATATCTATTATAAAGTAGTGCACGAATAAAATGGGGAAAACTGTTATGGATTCTGTATGTGAGCACTACATTGTACTCCAAAATAATTGTGCTTGGTTCAATAAAGAAGAGTGATGCCTTTCTGAATGATCCTAAAGCTAAGAGGGTCCGCTCTCTATAGGAAACGAGAAGACAAGAAATGCAAATGCTGGTGACTCCTAGTCCGATCGTAGGCTGTAGTTGAAGTTGAAGTTGAAGAAAAGCACTCCAACCACGCTGTAACCTCAAGACTCAAGGGAACCGATGACCGCAGCTGCGTCGTCTGGCTTCTTCTCGTCGGAGGAGCAGGACTAATCGATACTCTCTGTTTCAGTGCTTTCTCACTGTATAATCTGTAGAGCACGCCTGTGTCTGCTGTTGTGATCGGACCAAAGGTTTCCTTCCTGCTGACCACACAACGTTTGGCATATTAGCTAGGGATACGACGCATGGAGATTACTGTGGCGATGTAACGAATAGGAGTGCCTCTATTAGTCTCTTATAATCACCCAGCCCAGGTCACACACGCCACCTATATTATGTTGACACAGGCTGTGCTAGCTAACTGTTGAAAAAGCAAGTACAGCGCAGTACCAACAATACATATCTGTGCCTGGAAGGCAGCTCAGGTCACATACGCCACTGCAGTAGTCTACGTACCGTAGTAGTAGAATGAGACAAAAATCACGGCCGGAGTGAATTTGGCCTGCCTTCGTTGGGCTTCTGCCTTCTCTCTGCTTCATCTTTCATAGCCCTGATAGAAGACGTTACCCGGCTCATTTCTTTTCGAGGTCTTCTTCGGTGCTCCATACTACCCTATGACCCTATGGTAGTATGGAGTATGGAGGGATGGGCAATTTTATAATTAGACTGTAATATAATTTTTTATTGAAGCTCATAACCTAAATGAACATATGTGTAAAAAGAAATAAATATATCGGACCAAATGAGTATAAAAATAAAAATATTTTTTTCTCATAATACCCCTATATCACTATATTACTCGATCTATACCGCATTATATCACATGTTAAAAATATTTTTTTCACATAATACCCCTATACTACTATACTACTCGACCTATACTACCTTATACTACAGGTGAAGGTCTAGTAGTATACAACTAATTTGGACCGTCAGATCTTTTTATACTGGTCCTTTTTTAACACCAGTATTGTTGGATTTAATGTGGGCCAAGCCCAATATTTAATCTAATTAAATCAAATAATTCTAAGGCACATATTAAATATTGTGAGTACTACTTGATTTAGTACTACATGAAACTGATGAATGTTGGCTTTACTTTTGCATGCATGCGTGCGTGGAGGTTTTGTGTGGTCACGATAATTAACTTTGGGTTTTGACTATTAACGCTGGTGGCTTCTAATGCTGAAAGTTTTTGGAGTTACGAGAGTTAAAGCCAATGGGAGTTACGAGACTTTCTGGCTCCAAGTCTCTTCGACTGCTGGCCCGTGACTATAAAAGAAACTCAACATTCAGTGGTAAACGTGAGACAACAGTTCGCTGCAACCGAGTATTCCCGTTCCAATACTTGCGCGCACGATTATTGGAAGAGTAGGCCTCCGAAACGAGTGCTATCCGTGAGTTCACATGCTCGGGTGAAGGACGGCAATCACGTTTTTGGGGAGTGTCCGCAAGCGACACGACTGCTCGCTTCGTCCTCTTCTTCCCGACGTCTCAGTGGTGATCGGCACAGCTACATCTCTGCACTGCACCAAGCGGGACGACTACATCGACAGCCACTATGTCTACTAGTGCATCCAGCTCTACCGCTGGGTATGTATCCATTACTTTGATAAAGTTATGGATCAAAATCATGATGCTTGTTTTTCTCTATATGTTCATCATGCCTGGATCACACGTGCACATGTCTGCTGTCACATACATGTTATTTATCTGTTTCTGGATTAAATTGTTACTGAAATTGCCTAATATTCTAACAAGTATAAGGTAGTATGGAGCACCAAAGAATATTCCGGCAACGTCGTCTCCACTGATCGGTCGCCTAGCGGGGCTAATCCGGCACTCAGCTTCTTGCCAGAGGAACAGGGCTATAGCAACACGTTGCGCAGAGCACGCCTGTGTCTGTCTGTGATCGGACGAAAGGTTTCCTTCCTGCTGACAACACAACGCTTGACGTATTAGCTAGGGATTGATGATGCATGGAGATTACTGTGGCCATGTAACGAATAGGAGTACAAGAAACAATTAATGATCTGAAGAAACAGCTTTCGGCAAGAGAGAAAGAATACAAATTACCTGAATGCATATTTTTCACTATCTAGGCGGGCCAATCTTCACATGAATATTCATGCTGAATCTGAATCTTGGAAGTAGTCAATAGTATGCTTTGTGATATGGCTGATCTTGTCACACTCGGTGGAGCTACCTGAAACTATGGCGGTGAGCATCATGGTGGGCTGTTCAGAGGCAAACTGCGGGCTTACCCGATATAATGTACTTGATAAACGTGTTTGCACTCGGCAAATGCCAGGTTTCCGGTAGTGCTTCCTTCCTTGGGCTTCTCTCTGCTTCATCTCTCACAACCACGGCCATGCTTCAGCTCATCTACTCATGTCTGGCCACAATGCAGGGCGCACGGGAGACATCCTTGCATGCACATCACATCCTGTGCTGAATGACAGATGAGACGACGACCTTGCATGCACAAAGTTAAATTATTAATCAAACCAAGTGTGAGCCAAGTAGGATCTGCAAAAGAAAAGATCTCTCTGCAAGTAATTCGAACTTGGTGGAAGCTGTATGTACCTGCTGCAATATATATGATCCATGTAGGCAGTAGAGGCTACAGCACTACGAAACTTGGCACAATGCTTGACTTTGTGCATCTCAGCCTGATAGACATCTCAGGAAACGAGGCAGTGACAATGGCCACGCAGCTTCTGCTGCCAGGCCTACACCCGCAGGATCCTCATTGTTTTCAGACCCCTCAGGTATTCTGGGCCGTGTGTTAGATAGGATGTGAAAAACTTTTGAGGGTAATAAATGCACCTTTGACTAATAATTAGGAGTATTAATTAAATGCAGTTTACAAAACTATCTCCACAACCCTAGGTAAATTCTCGAGACGAATCTAATGAGGTCTTTGACCACACGATTAGAGGATAGTTACTGTAGAGTTACTGTACCAAATCATAGATTAATTATGCTCATTAGATTCGTCGCGCAAAGTTGCACCCATCTGTGAAAAAGTTTTACAAATAAACTTCATTTAGTACTTCATGCATACAAGATTCTTTGCATTTAATGCCTCAAAAAATTTTCGGAGGGCATCTAAACACGGCCCTGGCAACGCCGACGGTCGTCCATCTGCACGGTGTCTGGCGCCGGGCCACTATCCGGCACCACAACTTCTCGTCACAGGAGCAGCGCTATATATGTCAACACGACAACACTCTGCTTCAGTGCTTCTTCACTGTATAATCTGTAGAGCACTCTTGTGTCTGTCTGTGATCGGACGAAAGGTTTCCTTCCTGCACAATGTTTGACATATTAGCTAGGGATTGATTATGCATTGAGATTACTGTGGCCATGTAACGAATAGGAGTACAAGAAACAATTAATGATCTGAAGAAACAGCTTTCGGCAAGAGAGAAAGACTACAAATTACCTGAATGCATTAACTATTTTTCACCATCTAGGCGCGTCAATCTTCATATGAATATTCATGCTGCATCTGAATCTTGGAAGTAGTCAATAGTAAGGTTTGTGATATGGCTGATCTTGTCACACTCGGTGGAGCTACCTGAAACTATGGACTTGTACAGCTTCTCGCAGCATTTCAACTTGAGATACCTTGGATTTACATCTCGCAGGTATCCAGGAAGTGTCTCCATGGTGTCGTCCTCCAGCTCCATGCTGTCAAGTGATGGGACTCCTTCCAGCACCACTACATTCGGGCAACTGAAGATCCTAATCTTCTGCAACCTGGGGAGTCCTTTGATCCTCTTGAGCTTGGGGCAGTTGAACGTGTCAAGTTTGACAACCGAAGGGAAGTTCTCCACAGACGTTAGGTTGCTCATGTTCCACAGTTCCAGTTTTCTCAGAGCTTCCCTCCTGCTGTTGGCGAGTCCCGGTGGAAGACCACTGAGCTTGCTGTTAATGATTGTGAGTTTCTTGAGAGCAGGCATGCCCGTGGTGCCTGGACTGCCTGCAGTCACATCCCAGTGCCACTCCTCCCATTCACACAAGCCATCCAGAAAAAGTGTTGTCAGACTAGGAAAAGCTGTTAATGTAGCAGTGACACCCCTACCCACTTCCAAGGAGGAGGACGCCTGGAATTCAAGCCCAATGCTCTTGATAGCCGGTGCATTTATAATGCCCAGACCTTCCAAACTGGGGAGCCGACACAAACCGTCAGGGAGTTTGGTGCAGCAAGGCAGGTCCTCCAGTCCCAAATAGTTCAAGCTCTTAAAGGCCGCCGTTGCTGGTATCATCATCCAATTTGGTAGCATGCAACCAATGTATCCTCCAATCCGTAAATCTTGTATGCATGGTGGAGGACAGAGCTTCTCGATTACCTCTCCCGCTACTTGCTGCTGCTGTTGCTTCTCAATGTCATCCCATGATCCCATGATTTCTTTACTATTGCTCCAGTGTAATTCCAAATAAATAAGGTGCTTCTTACTGCTAATCCTTGCTTTTTCAGCCAATGAACTAGAACACACATTTTCTAGGCCATATACAGTAATATACCTAAGCTGGGAAAGAGGCCCTATCTCTTCCAAACTGCACCATGCCCCATCTTTATCCATGTCCATGTGTACCGGGAATCCATGAAGCCGAGACAGATTTGTTAACCGACCAAACCCCTTTGGAATAAGAATATTTTTAACATTCAAGCTATCTAGGTCAAGAGTTCTAAGATGAACCAGTTCTACAATGCTTTTAGGAAGACTCTCCAGATTCCTAGAGCCTCGAAGCACAATATGTTGCAGAAACTTAATCCTATAAATTTCTTGTGGTAGTCTAGATATGTCTGTATTCTCTAAATGAAGGTATCTGAGGTGCTTCCATTGACATAGGGATTCAATCAACTTATCGCAACCTTCATTTCCCCTTATCAAAAGTACCCTTAGCCTAGATAAACTACACAATGAGTCATTGGGTTTAATGTAAATTCTTTGATTGATAAATAATGTCCTTATTGACTTCTGCATTCCTAGAATGCCCCATTCTGGTTCTGATTTGGTCGATCCTATAGACACACGACGCAGAAGGCTGTGGTTACTATCGCTAGGAACTTGTTCATCCTGAACCACCAACGATTCTTCTCTAGCCATAAACTCAGCAAAAGAACGCACCACATCATGCATGGTACATTGATATCCATTCACATCTATGTCACTAATTGGTTCTATAAGATTCCTCATGATTAGGTCTCTGTGGTACTCGCTGGCTATGTCTTCAAGTTGATATCCTCGTGAACTGTTTCCATGCTGAGGTTGGATAAATCCCTCACTAATCCACAAGGGAATAATATCTCTTTTCCTAATATTTGTACCTTTTGGGAAAAGTGAGCAGTATAGGAAGCACTGCTTGAGTTGGGGGGACAAATCCTCATAGCTTAAATAGATTCGGTTGTCAAGCTCCTTAGGCAACCCAGCTACTGACCATGCATGATGGTTTAACACAGCCTCCCACTCAAGCTCGCTTTGAGACCTCGTGCTTAACAGACCTCCCATCATTTTGATAGCAAGTGGTAAACCACCACATTTTTTTATAATTTTCATCCCGACATCTTTAAGGTGATCGATTTGAACTACCTGCCACCAATTTAAGATTTCAGTTTGAAAACCAGACTTGTGTGCGTTTTCATATAAGTAAACATAATATTTAGAAGCTTTCATAAAATGAAACTAGCCCAGTAACATAAGATCATATCTTCATCCTAGGCTGTTTTAAAATTTCAAAGAAACATTTTTATAAATTGATATTAGAAACTGTAAGAATATTTGGGCTCATAAATGATCTTAAACAGAAAAGTGTCAAATACAAAGTTTTTTATATCATGTCGAGCTCTATTAAGAGATATGGTTTATCACTATCCTACTTCATACAAAAAGTTAATATTTTTTCTTCATATAAGGGATTATTTATATTTTCAGAAGTGGTTGCTAATGCGGCTCGCTAGTAAACATAGATTGTGCTGGTGGTCATCTTAAGCGTCCCAGCCCAAATAGGTGGGCGGAGCTAAGTTGTGGCTGTTGGGTGCGGCCGCACCCATAAAATTTTTACAATTGCTTCTTAGTTCTAAATAAAGTTGACTTGCGAAAAATAAAGTGTTAAAGTGTGTGTAAACAAACCTGATTATGCTGCGGCGGCAGTTGTTTCTTAAGCAAGGACCAAGCGTCCTCTTCATTGAGTGGACTGGCATGGTGTTGGTGGAAGGAGGCTTGCATCCTTTGAGCCAGGTCTTTCAATCTTGTAGTGACAAGGACCCGGTTCCCTGTTTGTTTATCACTAGCTTTTAAAATTGGGACGCTAAGCACATTGTTCCATGCTTTCTCACTCCACACATCATCCATGACTAGAAGAAACTTGTCCTTCGAGAGGATGTCGGTGAGGGTCCTCATGAGAAGGGATTTGTCTTGCTTCCCACCGTGGTCTCCCCCAGCATGCTCTATTGCTGTCCGAAGTAGATCAACCTCTTCGAAATACTGGGTGATGCTCAACCATACCTTCACTTTGAATTGTTCTTGGATGGTTTTCTCTTTGAAGATCTTTTGGGCAAGGGTGGTCTTCCCCATGCCTCCTATGCCTACAATAGACACCACCTTGATGTTGACCTTGTCGTCATTGATTAGCACATTAGCAAGCTCCGTTGTATCCTTCTCAATCTGCTCTCCAACAATTGCTGACTCATTGAACTCCGACGACGTCTTCATGCTAGCGCTTTCAGCATTAGTCAGTTTCCTCGGCTCCGGGTTGGAACCGAGTCCAATGTTGAATTTGAACCTATCTGCCTCCTTGTAGATGTCCTCCAGCCGCTGGTTCAGCTCCTTGATGCGGCTGCCTATTTCGTGGGCGAACATAGGGTTACAGAGGCAGAAGAGAAAAGGCTGGAAGCAACCAGGCACCTTCTCTTTCAAACCTCCCCTTTTGGACTCCTTCCGCTTGTCAGCCTCGAGTTGGAACAGGTCCAGGATGTCGGTGGCATCGTACATGGCGTCCTTGAGCTTCCTCGCCCATCTTTGCACGCTCTGGTCAGTGATACTCCTCCTCTCAGCATCGGTGAGGAAGGCTTTGATGCTTCCCACGTTGTCCTCGAGCTTGGTGATCTCGCTAGAGACTCCCAGTAGCATGGACACCTCTTCTCCAGCCATGTCCGTGATCAGCTTCTGCACGTAGGGTGCCATAGCATCCAGGACTGCGGCCATGGCTGGACCGTCCGTACCTGCTAACAGTAAATCATCCAGAAGCAAAGATTAGTAGGTGAAATCAGCGCTTTAACTGATCAGTTAGCTACTAATCCTACTCAGCAATCCATGCTACCCAAGCATCTCATCAGCACAAAAGTATGCTGCTATATGACGCGCACGTACGTAACTGATCGGAATGGAATACTGCTTGTTAATACGGAGTAGTAAATACGCAAACAAATTGATGATGTTGTTAATTGTTTACCTGCTTCCCGTGCAACACCTCCTGTCGGCCCGCACCGCGCTGCCCCGCCCGCTGGTCGCCGTGCCGTGCCCCTCGCCGCCCAGATCCGCGGCGGCTATGGAGACCAGGCGGCGCTAGGCCTTAAAATCCGGTGGCGTCGGCTGTGCATACATGCCAAGAACAAGTCAGGGAGGTGCGCATACAAGTGTAGAGTCCATAGCAGAAAGGAATTGACCGATTTCTCACCGTGTGCGATGGATTTCAGGTTGGAATGCACGGGACCATGGAAGACTAGCGAGAGACCGGAGATGGGAGTTTGGAAAAATCTAGCAAGTCGACGGGAGGCTGGAGATGGATATTATCTTCCCAATTTGCGTTTTAATCCTTTTCAAAAATAGTTTCTCAAACCAAGTCCTTAAGGTAGGCAAAAGGATATAAACTAAATAAGATTTATATTTAAGTCCTTCTGGTAGGGTTTTTTTAGAAGGAACATGTATTGATCTTAGCACAGTACATCGGCTCTCTTACAAACAAGAACCCAGAAAAAAGGAAAATTACAAAGAAGATTAAAACTTTTCCTAATCATCTTCCTCGACGACTTCAGGGATCTGTTCGTCACCGCCGACCAAACCGCTTCCCAATCGTCGCCGGACGCCAGAGCCAAACTCCACAAAGTAGAGGCCGCAGAGGAGGGCTTACTGCTAGGCGCAGATGCCGAGTACAACGCCTCCAAGCGAATCGGCCAACTCCGGCACCCACGACGCAACCTTCAAATCCAACGCCGGCAACCCGAGCAAAACTCGGATTTCCACCAGAGATCATATTCCTCAGGATTAAACAAGTCAGCAACATCATCACCTGAAGAAGACGACGATGCACCAGCCCTGGACTCCAACACAGGTCTCCCCGGCCTCTCCAATGGCGTCGGAGTAGATCGCCATCGGAGAACGGAAGAAACCGGGAGAAATTATTCCCCTGCAACGCCGTCGCTCCCGCATCGCCGACGCCGCCAGGAACAAGAAGCCGCATAGGAGCCACGCTCCTCCGGCAAACCCTAATTCCGCCGTCAAACATCGACGGTAAACAAACCCTAGACCTAAGACTCGATTAAGGACTCGATTTACTAAAAGATGGACCCCCGCTTCCCTGGCCACCGGCTAAAGGCCGGCGACGGAGGGAAACGGGGGCCAGGAACGGTGGCGGCGGCGGCGGCGAGCCCTGGAGGCGATTCGGCAGAGTCGGACGCGAGTCGGACGCGGAAGGCACCTGTTTTTTTTTCTTCTGGTAGGGTTTTAACCTGGTTATATAACGTACGAATTGTCACAAGGAAACATTTTATTCCTCTATTTTATTCTCGGTAACAATATAGCAAACTTGTAAGATTTTAGGGTTTAGGGGACCGAATTGTTGCATGGGTCGGGTGAATTTGCATCGGCATAGTGCGCAGATATGAAATATGACTCTTAAGAAATTTATAGGATCCATACTCTATGCTTGCTTACATTTGACGCAGGTAATGTAATAATGCTAATGGCATTTCCAAAGTAGGCTGTAGTCAACTAAATAAAAAACATTTCTCCTGAACCTCTTTTTGTTAGGCTGCAACCTTCTCCTACTTGTTCTCTGTTTCCCCTCGTTTTATTTCCTCCCATTTTGCCAGTCTGCCGAAGGAGGGCAGCTGGGAACACTCGATTGGAAACAGAGTTCCCTCCTGTCACTGTGTTGAGTGTTGACTGAAACACTGGACTGGAAAAAGAACATGATTAACCCAATCACATCACGCGTCCAACCTGATTTATATCCTAATCATGACCTCTTCTGTGATACGGAAGCAGAGGCAAATGGTGTCTGTTGTCGAGGGTGTACGTGCCGCCGCCGAAGCCGGTGAGGAAGGAGATGATGATGGTGTTGTAGGTGCCGGTGTCGCAGGCCTCACGCAGCGTGCCCTCGTCCTTGTTCCGGCCCCAGAACACGGCGATGTCGCCGGGGCCCGTCGCGGCGAGCGACCCCACCGCCAGCACGGACAGGAGGAGGAGGAGAGCACCGAGGAAGGTGCACGGAGGAAGCCGCCGGAACGCCATGGTGTGGTGACGTGTGTGCGTGTGTGCTGTGTGGTGGTGCCTGTTGTTGCGATGGAGATGGAAGTGGTGGAGCACGAGGATTTATATATATGCAAACGAGATCGTGTTGGCAAGAGGAGCATGATTAGGTAGCTAACCCACCCACACGTTGGTGTGGAGTGGAGGAGATGAGATGAGACGACGCTGGACGCAGAGAGTGGAGGACAGCATTAGACGAGCTTGCACATGCCGAACATCGATCTGTGTGACCTGCCGGCGGTCAACGCTGACCATAGCGGCGGCTGTGCCAGAGAGCCGGCCGGCGATGTTGACGGTGACCACCGCTGGAGCTAGCCGACAATAAAAGGGATGTCGCCGGCATCATAGTTATTAGGACCGGACCGGTCATCGAACCGGTGAAGGCCTCGGTTCAATGGTTCAATCGTTATGAACCGGTTGAACCGTCGGTCCGATAATATCGAACCGTTCAAGCGAACCGGTCACAAATACATTTGAACCGGTTCAATATAGCAAGGATAATTAATAAAACATACAAAATTACACAGCTGACCATTGAGAAAAATATGCTCATAAACAACACTGGATCAATTTTTGTCCTGTCTTTGCTTAAAGTGCTATCTCGCTATCCCTTGAACACTAGGCGCTGTCTTTGGGGTACACTCAACTAGAGTACTGTATGAAGAATCCACTGTTGGAAAACAAATTAATAGTGAGAGGACAATAGTATCTAAATGCAACTATAACTATAACCAGACAACACAAACTACCTGTTTCAGAAAATGCATCAGGTTACAAACTACATGTTCCTACTAAGTACTTCAATAGCCTATTGAGATGCAAGCAATTTCGAACTCTAACTCTAACTAGTATACAAAAGTTACAATCTGAGATTGGACTATTGGAGCTTGGAACTCTGGAATCAGGAATTAGGACTGAACATTAGCCGTGTCATCGTTGACTCGTTGTGTTTGTGTCAGTCTTTGCTTCTTTGTGAGCTGCGCCGAGCAAAGACAAAGACAACTGGAGAAGAGTTGACGAGCTGTGCTGACTTGCTGTTGGCTGCACAGGACTAGAGGTAGAGCCCTGAGCTATTCGCCTGGCGTGGCCTCCTAGTGGATACTCGGCCGCGCTGCTTTGCCGGCCGCAGCGCTGCACGCCAGAGCGAAAAAACCACTTGCATAAGCGACCGCGGAGCCTAACGGGAGCTCGCCATTGGTTGCATGCAAGCTGCTGGCCCACACCGCATGCGCATGCGGAATCTACTTTGGAATACTTTATGTTGGATGGGTCCCACACAGTCAACGCTATCGCGCCCGAATTCTGCCTCACGCCCTCAACGCTGCCTGCCTCACGCTCTCAACGCTGCCTGCCTTGCCTCACGCGGGCTCCGCCTCCCTTCCTCTCTCCATTCCCATCTCATCCGCTCAGTTGCTGTCGCCGCCGCCGCTCCTCTGTCCTGCGCCCTCTGCTCCCCGTCGCCGTCCTACATCTCTCCGTCGCCGCCGTGTCCTGTGCCCCTGCTCGCCGACGCATCCGACACCCTCCAGCTCTCCGTCACCGTCCTCCTGCGCCCTCCGTCCCGCATCTCTCCGTCGTCGCCGTGTCCTGCACCCCTGTTCGCCGACGCCTCCGCCGCCCTACAGCTCTTCGTCGCCGTCGTCCTATGCCCTATACTCTGCGTCACCGTCCAGCTCTAGATCTCTGCTCAGGTTTGTTCTAGATCTTTAACTCTTTGTTTCACTGATCTTACATTTAGTGCCCATTACTTGTTCCATAGATCTGACGAAGAAAAGCCCTTCTATCCTTTTGACATTGTTCTTTCTCATTTTCAATAGCACATCATCAGGCCCCCAAGACTGTGGAATCGACACCAATTAGCCCCCAATTAGCTCCCCTACAGGAAACCATTATGAACAGTCTCCACTTGAGATGCTTGTGGTATATTCATTCCCCCACTGCCATCATCCAGTAATTAGACAGACCAGTACTTTGAGTTACAAAAAGCTAGATGTTTCCATTTTTCCGTTGAAATAATAATCCAAGGTATTGCTCAGATACTTTTTTTCACGAGTAGAACTGCAAACATCTTTCACGGGTAGATGTTTCCATGTTTTGACATGTTTGTAACTGCTTATACATGTTGCAGGGCTACAAGCAATTTCTTAAATTCAATGAGAAAAACGTCCTAAGTTGTGTGCTGAATTTACTTGCATTGAAACGTCCAACAGATTTAGCTTTCCACTTGTTGCTGATTTCGGGTGGAATGTTTATCTTGTTTGTAAAGATTTATCAGTATGATTTGTTGCCGTAAAAATGGAGCTTAAATGTTCATAGAACATGTTCGGGCTGTTCACTTTGTCTCATGGTTTATTTATCCAAAGTTTTGTTTGTGCACCAAGCTTGGATGCTGTTTGTATGGTAAACCATTTTATTACCTATTCACAGATATATGGTTTATCTTTTTGAGAATGCACCTTGTGTTTTTATTAGGATATTCTGGTCAGAAACAGTAGAAATTGCAAACAATCATTCTTTTCGAGGAAGATGTAAGGGCAACTGTACATAAAACCTTTTAGGATCTGTCTCACTTGACCCTTTTATTGTGGTCCACCAGCACACGCCTTTTAAATTTGAATTTGGAGACAATGGCCTTGCTCACACTAACTATTTCTAGGTTGTAACCAGTTATCTTACCTCTTACATATGATTGTTGATTCCCTGTTATTGGATGAAACTCTCATTAGAACTTAGAAGGTTGCATTTAATTTAATTTATTAATCTTATGGGAAATAAGGCTATCTTTTGACATCATGCTTCTTCCTACATTTCTCAAATTTTCTAGTGTATTCACAATCTTCTTTATGCTTGCATTTGGCTTGGGTTAACTTAAAGCTTTGTTGGTCATATTTTGTAGTAAATGATAAGTACTGCTGGTAATATATCCTTAGTCTTCACCAAAGAACCGTATTGTGATCGTTGCATTCTGCAACTATTCCTTTGGGTTGATTCTCTAAAGCCTAGTGCAAGCTGAAAAACAGTATCATCCAAGCTGAAAATTGGATTCGTTAGTATTATGTATGCATTCTTATTACATTCACAATGAGAAATGTGACAAGTAACCGCCCTTTAGAAATCAAACTTATTACTATAGTGTTTGTCTAGTCTGTACGGACCAATACTTGTACCAGCTATTTACAACTAGTACTTAGATCATTATAATGTGTTTTACAGGCCTGTTACCAATTTCAATGAAGTGGTGCTGCATTTCATCGAGTGCATGCATGTTCATTTGGAAAATGTCCTGCCAAGAAATGGGAATCATAAATTATTTCATCTCAGTTCTGCTTTTTTGCATTTAGAATTATTTTTTAGCCATTTGGTCTAAAATATCTCACTAGGGCAGGTATCTAGAGACTAGGCATGGTCCTCAACTGGAAAAGTAAGACTGGCTTGTGTCCTCGGCTCAGCCATATCTCTGCATCTAGTATTTTCGAATCCCAGACTTGAAGCATTCCCTCATTTTTTTCTGCTTCCTTGAACCTCCTTTCACTTTGTGTATCAAAGGTCTTCCCTTCATTTTGCTCCTTGGATAAGAGGTAAATCTGTAGCATGGCAATAAGTATATAGCAGTATGATTATTTTCTTTAGTAATTTTTTGGATTTTAGCGATTTATAATATATTTGGTGCTGAAACCATATTCCGTACCAAGAGATGTTACCTTATTGTTGTACGACCTTTGACAATGCAAGGGAACCGCAGAGGCCATATAAATTTTCCTACTTAAAAAATCCATACATTTTGGGAGGCTCAAAAATAAAAGGGTTGCATTTAAAACTAAGACAATTGTGTTAGGAAGGTATAAGGTGTCTTCAGGGCATTTCAACTAGCTTTTTACCACGGGCAAGATCATATCTTCTAAAGGTGCAAGATCATCCTCCCTTAGTTCCAAGTCTATCTTGTTAGTAAATCTAAAGGTGCAACCCATTCAAAAACAAGTTTTAATGAATGGTCTTTCTCATCTTCCTGTATTTATTTTGGCACCCATTTATATTTTAGTTAGATTTCCATTTGTATGACAAAGCAGACGTCATGTTCTTACAGTGTTGCTGCAATATTGACATGCTCTTTGTAGTCCGGCTAACAACTTTAGTTGTTTGCGAGGCAATGGTTGAGGCAAAATTTCCTTTCTAGCTAGCTTTTAATCTTCATTAAAACAATTGCAACATTGTCATTAACTGATTATTAATGGGTCTTGTTTCTACCAAGTACATTTGATTATAAATATGTTGATCTCATTTGTAGCTTGCTTGTTTATATGCAGATAACTTGATGGAAATAAGAAAAAAAAAAGCATGATATAATCTTGATCCAGAAGATGAAGTCTTGTACTTCAAGAAGATCAAGTGATGAAGTCTAGGTAGCTGGTTGCAAGCTCCATCTTTCAGATTCAGCTGGGAAAACAATGTGTTTATAACTCTTGTTCAATACTGGTAAAAGGTTGTACCCTTGTTCATCATTTTGATGTCTTGGGGGTGACACAGATCGCTGCATGAGGAAGTTCAGGGCTGAATTGTCTATGATTCTTCTCAGAGCTAAACAAAGCTTAGTCCCTAATTTTAAAAAGTGGATCGAAAGCCTCTAAAGGATGCTTTTGCTGACATGGGAAATGGGAAACAATGGTGGGACAACATGCAAAAGGAATGCTTTGGGTGACTGGTCCTTCTTTTTGTTGAATAAGTGGGTGACTGGTCCTTGTAGATCTGGACACACACAAATATATGGCACAAATATTAATCTAGATTCTCGCAACTGCTAAGGTCACTAGAGGCATGCTCCAGGTACGCATGAGTGTAACCTGCCGGCCTTGTCCAAGACATGAATGTGTTACTACTTTATAGTACTTTATAGCTGTGCACGTAGCCAGTTGTTACCACGAAAACCCTACCTCCCACTTTTCGGTCATAAAATTCAAGATGTCCCTCCAGTCCTCCACCATTTTGGTGACTATTTTGGCGGGACCTTATCCTGCTTCATCTCCTTGCCTCCACCATTGTGTTCCTTCTCTCTCAGCAGTTGTTTCAATGCAGATATTTTGTTCCTTCTCTCTTAGCAGTTATTTTGTTCCTTCTCTCAACAGAACCAACATAGGTTTGATGACAAACCACTAATAGTTTTCTTGTTAGATATCCGATCCTACATAGTGCTTAGATGTCCGATCCACTAAAAGAGAGCACTATCAAAGTAGTGTCTCTAGTCCTAAACAGTTCAGTTGCATGCTTTATAAATTTTGAGTTGCTATAAATTATACCTTTTATATCACTACAAACTTCACATGTGGTATGGGCAATATAGAGAGAGTAGTATAGTGATATAAATGTATTATCGGGAACATTACTTCCATTCCGATCATTTCATTGACTCCCTCATGTCACATTCCTCTCGTGGACTATAGGAGCTCGAGGGATCATACGATCTAATTAGATTATGTGCTAATTACTAAATTACCTATTATGTATACTCTAAATCCTAAACTCTAAAAAATATTTCGTTGTTACAAATAAAAAATGTTTCCCTCAAACAACTATTACGTATGGATAACCTCTCCTTCTTTGTGAAGTTATTATGTTGCATTCTGTTGCAACTAGTACACATGAAGTTTTTGGGCAATCTAGAAAAATACTACCTTGTTTAATTTTTGATATTAAAAATCGATCGTTTGGATAACTTGTTGCAATGTGCCATCGATTATTGTGTAATAACTTGCTTTTGGAAAAAAAACATATGAAAAGGTTTTTTAAGTGTTAAGCACTTAAGCAGCTTTGGACATTGAGTGCGTTTGCTTGATGTATGGGAAAAGGATGTTTTCGCCACGTCAAAAAGCATTGGCGTAGCCATGAGCCTGGTAGCGTGTCCATGCGGTACAACAGGATGGCAGAAGGGGTGATTAGTCAATTCCAATAGCAGCATGGCCCATGGGTATGGAGCAGGTTTGCTCAGGCTTGTCACGCCGATGCTATTAGCGAGAATATGCTGCTAGAGTTCTGCATTACCAGAGTTCTCGTTAAATAATGTACCATATTCTCTTTAAAAAAAAGTACCATAAGGGATTTGATTCAGAACCACACACTTAATTAGCAAGAACTCTAGTACTTGAAAGCTATTGTCACGGTGAAAGGTACAAAGGCACATCAGTAAAAGATATTCCACTAGAAATGCTAACGACACATTCGTGACAAGGAAGATCACTTGAAAGTTAATGACAGAAAGAACCCAAGGAAACAAGCTAATAATACATATCCAAAATTCTTGTGCCTAGCAGTGTCCTGGGCAGTTAGGCTCCAATATTGCAGGTCTGTAGATACACTCCTTTGGTAGTAGTACTAAGTGCTTGGGTAGTACTTGGGCAACATGACATGTCTTCTTAAATGAGATTTGAGAGTGTCGATTGATTTGATTTTTTTAGTTCTTTTTTCTACCTCGATTCTACTTCAACACAATATGTTGATGATCACGAAACTAGCTTTCCTATTGTAGGTAGCTATATAGATTTGTATACTTTCTTTGGCTGATAAACAATTTTATACTTACGATTGAATAGTACTATTCAACATGGTAGTGAGATAAGCTTGCATCTGCGACAGTGAGGACGGAGTGAGGATACTACTCTTGACTTTTCGTCGTTGGTCTGGTACGGGGTACCAGCAACGAGATGTTTTCTCCCCTCCTCTCTGTTTGTGCCTCTCAGGACCCCGTCATCCGCGGCATGTACAGTGCAGCAGCCTTTCCATCCGTGATGCTGCACACAGCATGCATGCAGCACAGACGTGCATGAGGTATGCTACAGTAGTTCTATATAAGAATATTGCTCAGGGTACAGTAAAGAGACCACCCACTCAAGTATCCAGGACTAGGAGAACCGATGGCACTCTAATAACTGCCGAGCAGGAATCCTTTGAATTACTAGCCTCCTGGTCATGTAGTTGTGACCACAGCTGGAACACACCACTTTTTATTTATTTTTCTGGTGATAGATACTGGAGCATCCTGTCACGGCTATGCAGTGCCAAGCTTCACCTCTAGCGGCCTTGAGATAGAAAAGTTGATCCTGCATCAGTAAAAAGACCACACAAGTGAGCTGCTGAAATGATTCTCACAACTAAGGGGTAAAATATTTTTACTGATGATTCTAACTTCTTGTAACATTTTTATTCCCCAGTAAAAAAACAATGTGCACATGTCAATAAAATAAGTTTTGCACGAAAAATATTTATCTATGTTTGATTTTGGACTAGACGCATTTGATGTGCAAAGGCATTGCAGCTCAAAGGATTTGGGTGAAGCAGTCAACTAGCATACAGTAATTTGCCGCGCGCGGTTGAATTCAAATTAAAGTTGCACAAGATAAAGATATGTAGTTACTAAATCCAGCAGTACATGTTATCAGGTGCCTAATTATTCATCAAGTCAAATTACTACTTAACTTTGTACCTTCATGGGAAATAGTATTTATACTGAGTGGTTGAAGCAAAAACTATTAAACTATATGTAACTACATGAACATGAGGGCCTCAAGGTAGACCCAATTAGATCGAACAATTGGAAAAATTTAGATGATAATAGTTTCATAAATTACAATCTTAGGGTTTAGGGTTAGTCCTATGGTCATATGACTCATATCAAATAGTAATCAATTCATGTTTGGGATACCATTGTTACTTTATCCAAGGATAATATCATAAATTTCTCTTCTGCTTTGTAAGATGCAGATTTTGTCACTTCCATTCCTATTTATGCAGTAATAAAAATAGCTGCAAGGGCAGACCATCAAGCACATAAAGACATCTGCATATATGGTCGTTTCCATTCTTATTTTTGCAGCAATCAAAACAGCTACCAAGGCAAACAATTTGAATAAGAAACCAGGAAAAGGAAAAAGAGAAAGAAACATGTCTAACCTCATATCCTTTAGCACGGCATCTCTGCATACAGTAGGAATAAGTTGATGGGATAACAGCATTGGGACAACTGTTGTAATCTTAATGATTTTTCAGATAAGACCTATAACTCTATAAGGAATAACAACTGATTATTTGCAATAACAACAATATATGGTAGGCGTTGATGCACAAGTAGTAACTGCTTGCAGTTCTACATGTTAAAAAAAAGATTCTAAGAAATACCTTGGCTCATTATTTCGACAAAAAAATGTAAACATCTAGCTGTTTTTACACATTCAAGTATATTTGTGAACACAGCGAGTTTCTGTCTATAATCCTGTCTAGTCTGTCTAATTAATATGTTACAAAAAAATCAATATGCATCTATAATCTTGTCTAGTCTGTCTAATTACCGTCTCCTTGCCATCGATCTGCAAACTATAAAGAAATAAGAATAATAGCTGACGGATGGTGGCACGGGAAAAAAAAATTTACTTGCACAAGCAACTGAAGAGGACACCGTTCATTCAGGTTTCCTGTAGTGGAGCTAATTGGTGCGGATTGCATGGTCTGCATCATGATTAGGGACCAGATGATGTGCTATTGGAAAAGAGAAAGAACAATTTCTTGGTCAGATCTACGGAAACGAGTAATCAATACTAAATGAAATATCAGAGAATCAAAGATCTACAACAAACCTCGGGAGGACTAGGGACTGAGTCATTGCCGATGACTTCACAGACAAGGCCGGGCGCCTGCAGGCCATCCAATCTCGGGTGGAGGAGAGGTTGCTGCAAGGACGTCTTGCTCCGGCGAGCTCAACGGCGTCGGAGACGGGATCCGCGGCTGGAGGAAGGCGCCAACATGGAGCGCGTGGAGGACCGAAACGGGGAGAAGAGGGCGCAGGAGTGCGGACAAAGAGAGCTGGACGGCGGTGAAGAGCAGAAGGCGCAGCAGGACGGCGACGGAGAGCTGGCGAGCGGCGGATACGGCGGCGGCGGCAGGAGACGGCGGAGCGCGAGTGAGGAAGCGGCGCGGAAGCGGTGCGGCGCGGGGAGAGAGAGAGGCAGGGACGGAGGGAGTTGAAGAGGGAGAGAGGAGCAGGCGCGGCGGCGGAGGGAGCAGCAATTGTTGGCGCGGCGATAGAGCAGCAATGGCGAGGAGAAGAAATAGACCGGCTGAAATGGGGGAGGCAAAATTTTGGACTGGTTAGCGCGTGAGGCAAAATTTTGGACTGGTGAGCGCGTGAGATGGGCGCGTGAGGCAAAATTTTGGGCAGAAATTTGGAGACAGCGCGAGGCAGGGGTTGACCGGATGGGCCCCACATAGCATAAAGTATACCAGAATGGAGAATCTGGCCGCATGCATGGTGGGTCCCGCGACAGCATGCAACCAATCAGGAGAGCGCGTTAGGCTCCGCGGTCGCTGCTACCCTCGGCAATGCATTTCTGGCTGCCCGCCGGCCCCACGACTGCCTGCCTGCGCACGCAGCCTGCTGCCCCCGAGCACCAAAAGACCGCCGCACACGAGGCCCCGACGTCCGCCGCTCCACGCCGGCGCCGACGGCCGATGCTCCACGCCGGCAAGGAGATGCGCCGCCGCCGCCGCCTAGATGCAAAATGGGTAAAAATGTGCAGACCTTTGCTCCCAAGTGGTGCCCGTAACCCTACAGCTGAGAAAAAATTGTCTTTCCGTTTATACCCCTGCGTGGATAGTGTTGTGCTGAATCAACAGAGGGCTAACTCTGGTAAAAGAACGGAACCGCTCCGGTTCGCATGGAACCGTCCGGTTCGCCGGTTCCTTAAAAAACCGGCCGGTTCATCCGGTTTTTACCGGTTCGATTGCATAGACGGTCTTTTAAGTGAACCAGACCGCTGAAGGCCCTGGTTCGGTCTTTTACCGGTCCAACCGCCGGTCCGGTCCGGTCCTAATAACTATGGCCGGCATTCGACGTCAACTTTACCTGCAGCCGGTATCTTCAGCACCTACGATGCGCAGCACGACCCCCATCAAGGCATCAAGAACACCTCTCTGGCATCTCTGCCTCACATGCACACCAGCAGCTCCAACGCTTAGGCCTCCTCCAACAGTTGCTAGCTCTTATTTGCCATGTCATTATAAATATATTTAAGAGATAGCATAAGAGTCAACTTCTCCAACAATCTAACTTTTAGCACACTACTCAAGCTAATGTGGGGCCAAAACAAAGGAGAATGATTGGATGAGATCAAATTCTAGACTATTAAACATTGCTAAGTGTGTATGAGACTATCTCTTAAACAAGAGATAACTCTTCTCTCTCTTCACTCTATCTTTCCTCCACATAGGACAATTAATGACTTGGACCATCTAAGAGCTAGCTGACATGGCCTTGTTGGAGGAGGCCTTACTTCCCAGCCCACTTCTTCACGACTGGCGTCACTGAGAGAGCGGAGGAGACGGAGCTTGCACGTGCTGACCATGCATGGGTGGATGTGTTGGCGGTCAACGACGCTGACCATGGCGGCTGTGCCAGATAGCCGGCGGCGGGATTGATGACTTGATGTTGACCGCCGCTGGACGGGGCCGACAATGAAGGGCCTTTTGATCCGTATGTAGACGCACGATAGGAGCTCACCTGTGCCTACCTACGTATACCTAACCAATACCTACTGTAAATTTTTTTAACGAATACCTACTGTAAATTGTCTTTGTAATTTAAAATTTTCTATTTCAAATTGTGGATCACGCCTTTTAATTTTTATAGTTTAAACTTTTTCGCAAATACTTTATAATTTAGACTTAAAAAAACTTGTAGTTTTTACCCATCATAATAATGTAAAATTAGCTTCTCACAGCATGCTTGTCCACTCCTTACTCTCGGACTCATGCAAAAAAGCCTGACGAGATAGCAAACAATTGGAGGACCCCGTTTCATTCCACCAGCGCAGCGCCATTCATTATGCATGGCCGCATGGGTAGAGCCAAAACTTAATTTTTCCTTTGTTGTGTGTGGTGAGAAGGAGGGAGTAATTGTGTAAATCTCTATTAGTAATAACACAACATACCCAACGTGCACAAGCATCGCACTTATTACAGGAAACCATACAAATTCAAATCTGTGAGCATGGACACAACCATTATGCTCAACCAGCCACAGCACACTTCTGTCGATTCAAACTGTTTTGACACACATGCAGAGTAGTATAAAGTATAAGCACACGCACACACAGCATCAATAATTAATTTACACACAAGCAGAACACAAGGCAATCCATACAGCACACACAAATCACACGATGGTACTCGGATAATGAATGGACGAATGGAGGAGTGGCTCGGCCAGTGTCAAACCTGGTTCTTCCAGCAGAATGAGCATCTTGCAACATCATCATCTTCCGGTGCATCTCCATTTCCTTGGTCTTGGTTTTCCGGTTGATTATGTTTAAGTCTAAGTCTGTCTTTCTGTTTTCTAATGGTGGCTTCCACCTTTTCAGGGACAATGTTACCATTGAACTCGAGCTCCTTCAATCTAGGAAGTTCGTCGATGCCGGAAAGAGATGTGAACGATGACCAGATGATCTTCTCGAGCTTAGGAGCAGATCCACTGGTGAAAATGATCTCGCTGGTGGAAGAGGAGTCAACAATTAGAAGGTTGAGCTTTGGGAACTCATCTTTGTTGAAGGTAATCTTGCTTACGACACAAGACTTGTCCAGGAGCACTAGGCAGCGCATCTTTTGTCGCCTTGCAAGGATTTGTAGATGATCTTGCTCCAGCAAGGTACCATAAAGAGTCAGCTTGGCTATTTGCTTGGCATTGTTAAATAATGATAATAGCAAACTGCGGTTGCTGCTATTGTTCAGGTCGAGCTCTTCCAACTTTTGGAGACCATCAACTCCATAAACAAACGCTATGTTGGTGAAGGACAAAACCATCTTCTGCAGCTCACGGGCTGCTCCAATCTCAAAGGTGACTTCAGTCCAGTTTGAGCCCTCAACAAGAAGATACTTGAGACATTTGAAACCATCTTTCTTGAAGGTAAGCATACTCTCTTTGCATACAATGCATCGGAGCCTGACACTCTGTAACTTGGGTAGATCAGCAAGGATCTTTAGATCGTCTTGATTCAGTTGTGTATTACTTAGAGTCACCTTGGCAAGCTTGTTGCTTGCATCTTTGGTAAACAGTCCAAGAAGACACACCTTTTGTGTTGTTCCACTAATGCTTAGATTCTCAAGAAGCTTGGGAGGGTGTTTCAGTTTCAGATGGGAGGCAATATCCTTTTGCAACTCTGTGCTTGAAGGAGTGCCATCACATCCAGCTATGGGAAGAGTGATTGACAGAGAACAGAGGGATTCTTGTAGGTCGCTGATTGTTCGAAGCAAATTCCTGAGGCAGTTTTCCTTGTCGTCAATAACCACTCCCAGCTTCCTAAGCATGAATAACTTTCCAATATCTTTCAAATCTTGACTATTACGTGCCTTGACATTGCATAGTACCTCCACATTTACCATCTTTTCAATTCTTTCAGGAATTTGGACACAAGATACTTCACCAGCTCCAATAGTTTTGACAGTGTTGGAACTGCTTGGACTCAGATAAATGTGACCAGCAAGCAGACGCTTCAGCTTTAGGAGTAGGACACTTGCTGTTGCATCCTCACACACCTCGGTCTGCCGGATATCCAATACCTCAAGCTCTCGGAGGTTGTTGATTTCGGTGGGCAGCTTGTTGACATCTGTTCCCTTTAGGCTCAAATACTTGAGTAGTAACATCTTGCTGCAGATGAGCTGGAGGTACGCATAAAGTTGTTTCTTCCCACCATAGAGCTTACAGCCTTCTAAATCTAGCACCTTGAGCAGGGACACTCGAGATGATTCATAGAGCCTTTTGAAGAATTTATCAATTCCATCAGACCTGCGGAGTCGAAGATCATTAAAAATGGAGAAGTGGCGAGCCAAATGATGTGAGAGACGTGTCTCCACAATATGTTGTTTTCTAGCAATCTTGGTAATTAATCCATGAACTAGATCACCAACTATGCAACTCTTGACCTTTCCGGTAGCACCAACGTCAGTAGGATAAATAAGCCACCGCTTAATGAGCTCATCAAAACACCGATTGGCCCAACGCACAGAATTGGGCCAATCATCATGGAATATCAACCCTTCTGCAACCCACCGTCCAATCAAGATTGAGCGCCTGATCTTCTGTCCCGGGGGGAAGATAGCTGTGTATAGCAAGCATGACTTGTAATCTTTAGGCAAGTCATTGTAGGAGAACTTGAATACTTTCTTAGCAATGAGGTTCAATGATTTTGTCGACGGCAAAGCCTGCATATCACTGCGCAGCTTGTGTACCTCTTCATTGCTCCTCTTGGGGTTAGCAAACAAAGCATGTGTGAAGATCTTCATGCAGAATTCATGTGGCTTACACTCCTCCAAGATTTCACGATAAATTTGGGGGTTGTAATTGCCTTCATTCTTCTGACAAGTAGTAAACTCGAGCACCATATCATGGTAGAGGCCTACAAGAGAATAGTCTATAGGTTCCCGTTGTGGGTAGCAAAATTTTCTAGTTTGTTGAATGTCCATTGTGGTGGTTAGGATCAGTGCATCAGCACTGCATTCTAGTAGGGTCAGAGCATTTCTAGTATCCTCCCATCTAGATCCATCCAACATCTCATCGTCTTTGAGTATAATCAGGGGACAATCTCCATTCAGGTGTTGTTTAATCTCATCCACGAGCCCTTTAATCTTCAGCTGTTGTTTAAACTCATACTTGGTTTTATCAATCTTCTGAGCCATTTCGCCAAAAGTAACTTCTGGTTTTGGACCCAGATCACTCGGCTCGCCTATTGCCAGATTCTTGTTAGCTTTGCTTTCTTTCAACTCCCGTAAGATCTCTTCTAAGATCTCTTGAATAATATCTTGTTTAATATGATCCTCACCCGGTGTAGTGTTCTTCGTAGATTGCTTGGTTGTTGCTGATATGTCTAACTGCTCGTTCTTTAGCGGATTGCTTCTCCTTGTGTTTGGGTCTGGGAATACAATGCGCAGGATGTATTCATATTGGGATATGAGGTCTTTTTTGGTGCTCCATACTACCCTATGGTAGTATGGAGTATGGAGGGATGGACAATTTTGTAATTAGACTGTAATATAATTTTTTATTGGAGCTCCTAACCTAAATGAACATATGTGTAAAAAGAAATAAATATATCAGAGGATTGCTCCCCATCGAGACCATGAGCGCTGGCTGCATGACACGTTGAGCTGCTGGCCAATCGCCACCGTCCATGCTGCCGGCCAACCATTGAACGCCACGTGTCCTACTGTTTCATATTGTTCGTAAATAAAATCGTGACGCCTCGCGTATTATCGCGGATAATTAAAATATGTTAATAATACAACTAACAGTAGGCTACATATTTTAGCTACATCATATATAGCTAACTAATAGTCCACTCACACAATCGATACTGATTAAACCATTAATATTTGGCCTACCTCAGTCTTTCACAAAATTTTTGAGAACTTGTGCATATGCTAGCATGGCTAATAATATAGCCGACAATATGTTGTATATTTTTTATCACATCATATATAGCTATTGTTTTGAGGGGATCATATATAGCTAATTAATAACCCACTCACCGTCCATGCTGCCGGCCAACCATTGATCGCCACGTGTCCTACTGTTTCATATTGTTCGCAAATAAAATCGTGACGCCTTGCGTATTATCGCGGATAATTAAAATATGTTAATAATACAACTAACAGTAGGCTACATATTTTAACTACATCATATATAGCTACCTAATAGTCCACTCACACAATCGATACTGATTAAACCATTAATATTTGGCCTACCTTAGTCTTTCACAAAATTTTTGAGGACTTGTACATATGCTAGCATGGCTAATAATATAGCCGACAATATGTTATATATTTTTTATCACATCATATATAGCTATTTTTTTGAGGGGATCATATATAGCTAATTAATAACCTGCTCATGCCATCTATACAGACTAAATAATTAATAATTTGCCCACCTTATAGTATTTCATAATTTTTTTGGAACCTGTGCATGCAGACTAAATAATTAATAATTGGCCCACCTTAGTATTTCATAACTTTTTTGGAACCTGTGCATAAGTTAATCATAATATCCCACTTCTCTTCTCTATCTCTTATAACTCATCACAAATCTAATGTGGCAGCTCTCGCAGCCTGCTTACATCATCCTATTATACTTGCTATATCCGTCTTCTCACATATATAATCGGTCGGTCGGTGCGTGTCCAGAAGAGAGGTTCTTGTCTCGCCATAAAATCGACGACATCACACAAATATCGTGCACGTCATCATTCTTCGCGCAATGTCTCACCTATCATGTTAGCTCGCCTCCTCTACCCCATCACTCGAGCCTATACTCAGGTTAGAGGTCGCCACTACACCGGTAGGTGCCGCTGTGCCCCTTTGCCCAACGCCCTCATGTGAAGGCCGCATCCGCCATTTTCGGGGAGGCAAGTTTAGTTAGCCGTACTTCCTCCCCTCAAATTCTCACCTTTCTTTGTCGTGATACATCCCTGTAAGATTTTCTCTGCTGTGAGCGCGTCTTAGGTTTCTCCTTATCGTCAACATACATGTGGTCTCTGCCAGCCGTGCTATTCCTTTTCAACATAAATGGGCCTGCTAGCGTCCACTCGGCCTATTCTAGGCCTCAATCACTCCTCAATATTTTTGACCCATTTCGTTGATTGTCTTTTGTGGTCTTCTCGCTGCTGCAGGTGACCTGAATCGATCGACGATGCCATCTATGCCACGTCGGGTCGGCCCTTTTGGTGCTTGTGTTGCCGCTTCCTCCATTGCTCCTGGCGGCGGGTTCATCCTCGGTTCGGCTGACTGTTTTTTTTCTTCTTTATTTAGGTAAGCCTAGCCGATTCCTCTCCTTCCTTTTTCCACGAGAAAGAAGGAAGAAACAGGCCATGTGGCCGATTGCCTGTCAGCGAACATGCCACTGCACATCCACTGGAATTAACTCTACTGGCTGCCCTTTTTGACAGGATAAGACGAGGGAGAGGAGCAATTGTGATGTGCCCTCCCGTTTTCAAAATCAAAATTCGCCTGACAAAGCTAGGAAATAGAAAAGTTGTTGTAGCAAACATTTGGCGCATCGTGAGTGACATTTTGAACTGAAAAGCGGGAGCGAACTATTGGCATGCATCCAATGCTTTCTGAACTGATGCATTCTTATTTGAATGGGCACCGAGACTAATAATCCGTGAATCCAGCTGGCGTAGCGTTAGCGCGCCCCTCTACCTAGTTCTCATCAATCAAGCCGAGGAATCACGGCCTCACAGGGACTGATTTTTACCCCTATTGCATTATCAGTAAAGCCCTTTCCAAATACGTGTTTTAGTTCTTACAAAAATACGCGCATTGGATACACGTATAATATTATTATAGAAGGACTGCAATGTAACAATTACATTTTTATTTCAGATCCATTTTTACCTTCTAAAGGACATTTTTTTAGAAAGAATAGAGGTCAAGTATAATATTGTTAGAAGGCTTATTTTTTATTCAAAGTAGGATACGGATCAATGCATTATAGTTCATACTCTCTCCCTCCGAATCTTTTACAATTTCAAACGGAGGGAGTAGCCATCAATTTGTTTTTCTATTCCAACCAATGAGCGCACTTTATAATATCAGATATTTTGGCGGTGAGGTCCATCTTACATCTTACTACCTCAGGGGAAAACATGTCGCAAAGAACTGTGAATTCTGACCTACAAGTTTGATCAGCAGGTATCAGAAGTATAGCCAAATGTAGCTGGGAATTTGCACAACAAGCGCTAGTCGCAGTTCAGTACAGAGTAACTATGGCATTAGCTAGGTATGAATCAGCATGCATCAGAACTATAGCCAGACATGATTGGGAAATTTGTAGAACAAGCTCTACAAACAGATTCACAGTTCAGTACAGACAACAGAGCACCTATAAGGCTATAGCATTAGTTCTGAATAAGTCAAGGCAGGGGATTCAGGTATTTACAGGACAGTCACTACCACCAAATCAATTCCAGAATCAGCAATATGCTAACCGTTTCGCCGTTCTGTTCTGCTGCCAAATACACCACTGCTGCTTTCTTCTTGAGATGATTGTGTAAGACTTAAGCAAAGCTGCCCTGGCAAAGAATCTGTGAGGCTTGAAGAGGTTGTCAGGGCACTCCCGAGGCGGGAACATTCACGCTCTGGTGACGATGATGCTCCTGGAAAGAGCTGCAGCTCCTGAGGCTGTGGTGCATAAACTTCAACATCATTGGCAGAGTGATGCAGCGGTGATACTGCATTCCTTTGGTGCGCCATGCCTGCAGAGTTTAAATTAGGAATGTTGCTCCACATCTGACATGGCACGGAGTGGGTGTGGGTCACCAAATCAGGAATTGCTGTGTTCGGCACTGTATGTGACATCCCAGGGCTGCTTAGACTGAGTCTGCCATTCCCCATCCTTGCAAAGAGCTCGTTTGCTAGTTCTGATATTTGGGATTTGAGTGTAGCATTCTCCTCTTGCAGCTCATTCCTCTCTGAACTGACCTGTCAATCAGTATACTTTAGGCTTAACAGTTGCCATGCAGATAGTAATCTGAAATGTCTACAAAAGTGCTACACCAAGAAAGCAGTGCAATTAGTGTAGTAACCTCAAATGAGAACGATAAAATGTTAGCGGAAGTTTATCGAATATGTCAGTCAGTTTCGCATCTCCAGTTAGTTTCAATGAATCATTGACTGGATTCACGAAAGATAAAATGTCCTACTTTTAGAAGCGTTGTTTATCCTTCCGAACAAGGAAAGTAGTAACAGTAGATGATTAAGGTTTTCAAAAGTGTGCACTAAACCCTTCTCCCAGCCCTCAGGTCCATAATTTGTCTCCATCCTTTGAGAAGCACAAGAATTCATGCAGTACATAGCATGTTAAAAGATTTAGAGAAAGAATATATCAGTGATTGAATTCGGAAACTCACATATTGACGTTCCGATAGAAGAGCAGATTGTTCCTTTCTAAGAGAATCTACTTGAGTAACCAGATCTCGCAGTACTCGTGCAGCATCACCTAGAACTGTTGCTTTTCCTGTATTCTGTCGATCAAGATCTGTAATAGCAGAACTATGTTGATCAATGTCTTAGTTATTTATAGCCAAACCAACAACCATAGCATACAGTAATGTAAACTAACGCAATGTTCTGCAAACAACAGGAAGACACGATAATGACTATCCAATCATATTATATGGCACGCGATGGAAATTAAAAGGCATCAATGTTCATCGTAACTATGCAGTTCAGCAGGACGGAACTCCCACCAAAATCCATGACTGCATGGTATATCAGCAAGAATTATCGACAGAGTGGTGTTCCATTCAAAAGCACGGCATAACATTAATTTCTTAAATATGGATAACTTTGAAGCAGTAGCAAATTTAGAAGTAGAACTTTGGCAGCCAAATTAGAAGTTCTTTGCAACACAACAATCACAAACCTACTCAACACTGATGGTGCTAGCATCATAAGACAACTCAAGATATCCTTAATGACATGGTTTATTCATCAAGAGGCAATAGTATGATGATCTGTCAAAGGAGGAGAATCAAAAGCAAAGGATTGCAAATAATTTCTGAAAGTAAAAAACTTAGTAGGGGCTAGATAACGAGATGATGACAACTTTTGTCGAAACTTTGTTCGCAGAGTTAACATGTGGTGGAGCACTCAATTCACGTGGGGATTTTTTTTATTTGGGCAATTTTAAGGAATGGACTCGGTAGATCTTTAGACAAGAATGGAAATGAGGTGAGTTCTCTAAGACGATACATTAATATACCAAATGGTGCAGATACACTGCATCCTGAAAACAGAATATAAGCTAATTTAATTTAGAATTTCAATCATCGCTGAAAGTGCACGTATCCTAGCTGCCATTAACAGATGAGCTCAAGTGGAGAACAGAATGATGGAATTTAAGGGCAGACACTGATATCTTGCTCTATAACAGATAGGCAATACTTGAAGCATATTGTACTAACCTAGCATACTGCCGAGCTCAAGAAAAAGTTCATTTAACTGATCACGCTTGAGCTTCTCTCGTTCAGCTTTATGGATTTTCTTTGGAGTTGTTTCTTGAGATATTTGATCAAGAGACCTGCAGCAGAAATATGTTCAGGAAACAGGAGAAAAAATGCAGCTGCAATAGGAATGGGTAGGCTGAGTGAGGAGGTACACTACTAGAGAAAAATAAGTATGTGAAAAAAAATGGACATCACTATATTTCAGAACAATCTAAATGCTGAAATGTAAGATATGCAATTTAAAGTTATTGGTAGTTTGAGATTAGGTCAATCTGGACTCCAAGAGATATTACATGTCAACTTCGAACTAAACATATCCGACTGACAGTTTAATATAAAATTGCAAAGTAACACTTGTTTCTTTGAGTTTGCCAACTTGATTGAGATTTAAAACAATAGCCTGCTAGCAACAACTACTATGGTCTACATACTTCATTTCTAATGTGGCAAGTGGTGACCTATAAAGTTCATCAGAAAGGTGCCTAACTGTAAACTTCTTATATGACTCTGCCCAGAGTCATACCACAGGATTGAAGGAAGCAGGACCCATCTGCACATCTCTTGTCCTACACAGTCTTTACTCTTTAGTTCTACCCGATTTCTTCTGGTCACTTCAATTAATATATGCATTATGGTTTATATTTAGGGAATTTTCTCTTTCAAATATTGTTGTAAGTTCAGATAAAAGGATAAAATAAGAAATAAAAATGAAACACACAACTACCACCGGGTTCATACACTTTTACAGAGATGCAGGTGAAAATAACAATTCTATGGGACCATGTGAGCCTGCTTTACTTATGCAGATATAATCATGAATTTCATGCAAGTTGTGGCCCTGTACTGGCCCATCAAACAATTCCATCTGACATGGAAAATGAGCAAGCAGCAGAGCAACTAGCCAAAGAACTATAATAGGTGAAGAAGCAAAACCAAGTCAAACTAGAAGGTTGAACAGAAATGCAAAATTTAAACATAAAATGTTTCTTTGTGGCATTTAAAACATTTATTCACAGATCACATTCTACCTTATATTGTGCATGAATGAACAACTTAAATCATAGCTTGCAGTAGATCAAATAAAGAATCTGACGATGCTCATTGTCTGATGGACAGTAGCAATTTGTATGCAAGTGTTTTCCTCTATAACAATCAACCACGATAGATAGTTGACTAACAGCTGATGCAGTAGTAAATGCACTTAGTTTCATCTGCATGGTAGTTCATGTTCATTTTCTTTACCTTTATAGTTGTATACTCTACAGTAAAATTTATTATCTCAGTAAGATACACGCAACTAGAGTGTTTTTTTTACTGCTATGAAATGGGAACAAATACGGTCAGGTGTGCTGTAGACTAATCAGCCATAATGAAGAAAATATATTACTGCTATGAAATAAGTGTCTTTTTATCCTATAGTTAGAGGCTAACCCAAGAACAGGCGTCTCGGCAGCCGCATTGGAACTTCCAGGCAGTGAATCTGAGCTTTCTGTGTCAGCCCCCATACCTAGATTAATATTCCTGCATTACAAAATGAGTATTTACTAAGCACTAAAACAGATGAAACCAAGTGTAACAACAAGTCGGCAAGGCCCACTAATACAGGCTGCAAGCTATCCGAACACCAAATTTAATCACTTTAAACCTCTGGGATTTCATGGCAAGCTATACCACGGCATTATCAATTGCTCACAAATACCACAAGAACTAAACTTTTAACCCCCTAAGAAAAGAAATAAGAATCAGAAACACTGTATCTCAGAAATAATTATATCAGCCGCATATAACCACAACAAGAAATCAACTTTATGTGTGGGCTTTGTTCAAGGATCAGATCAACAACACAAAAATTGATCTGAACCTGCATCAGGAACTCAATATGGCTACCTTTACTAATTGCCGTTACTATCAATTGCTCCAATAACCTATCAAATATGGCCACCTTTACTAATCCAACAACAGAAGCATCCTAAGGAATTAAGGATTGCTCAAAAAGAAAGAAACCTAAGGACAGTAGAAGATAAATCAAGCTATCTACACTTTCTTTTGCAGCAGCAACAAAAACCATGAGCTGCTCATGCAATCAATCACAAAGCTGTAGCCAATTCAATCCTACTGGCTTTATCCAAATTCAATCCACACAAAGATTGAAATACAGAATTACAGATACTTCAAAGCACATCAAAGTAACCCTGAAACACACCCAAACACACCCCAAAACACATCTTCTTTCTCTCCGACCGCAGCATCAAAACAAAGAACTGTGCAACCGATCCAAATACCATATAAGGCACCAGCTTTCGCAATGAATCCAGTTGAATTCGCCACCTAGACACCTCAAGAAACTAACCCACTTTCTACCACCCTCCCTACTCTGTACTCTGTACTCTGTACCAACTGAACCATGCCCGCACAAAGAACCAAGCTTTGATCCCCCCCAAATTCAGATCAAGAAACGATCTTTGCGGCGCGGGTACCTCGGCCTCGATGGATCTTGATCCCTCGCGACCGGCGCCCGGCAGCGGTGGCTGACGATCGCCCCGGAGATGGAGGGTGGCCGGATGCGCGCGTGCAGGTGCAGGGGACGGCTGCCTGGGGGAGTGGGGAGCTAGTGCGGGGAGGAAGGGAGGGAGGGGAGCACACGCACGCGGGCGCAGGGAGCGTGTGGCGGCCACCCACCCGCACAGTTGGGTGACCCAGGCGGCAGCGCGGCGACACATGGCGTCGCAGCCGGCCCCACCGCCCACGGGAATTCCCGGGGTCGACGCAGATATGGATTAGGAAAAAGCTTTGGTAGGATTGGATCGGGACAGGACGACGAAGGAGCTCCCGATGGATTGGGATGGGATGGAAAATCGGTCCCAGCCAGGTCGCTTCGTCGACCTGTGATTGTCGTGCCACGTCGACACGTAAATCAACTTTGCTGGAGGAACATTTGCTATAATTTTTTTAAGACCGTTATTATAGGTAAAGAAATATTCTTTCAACTAACTGCAACTGGTAGAAAGTGTATCCAAGACGAATTTTGACCGTGAACTTTGCGTGAGCGTGTGATACCATGGTAGTATGTCTAGTTAGTATCGAGTAACCCCAATTATGGCATGTATTTTTCGGTCTCTATTATTTTTCTTGACTCCAATGTGTCTTCATCACTGCCAAGCCACCTCGTCCTGCCCTTCGTTTTGTCTTCGAGTAAATTTAGTGATGAAATCTGTTGCAACACTAACCTTTTAGCATGTAATGCCTCTGCTAGCCACCACGGAAGCGGTGGCCCACCTCTGGTCGCCGATGGTGTCGCCGTCGTACCATGCATCTGCGACCGCCTCCGGTGACCTTCCATTAACGTAGGAAGGAATATGGGTAAGTTAGGGAGGACAACGCGAGTCCACCTTGTAATGGCCAAGTGGTTGGCCCTCCAAGGCAACAACCTATACTTATAATAAAATAAATGTATACCTTCACGATGAAGTTTTGATTTATTTTGTACTCGCGTGCTTTAGAGAAATCAAGAGAACGACACGTAATGGATATGTGGCATTTAAATGTCGTGGAAGAACGACGCATGGACACATTGCCTTATTATGTGTCATGCACGACATTGGTCATTAAGGAGTTGACACATAAACAAACTAATGAGGTGTCAACTCGAGGCATTCTAGTAATTTGGATTATCTGGCAAACTTGTGAATATTTGGATGTTAGAGGGTAAAAAGTTTGGAGGGATTTTTGCATTAATTCTTGCATTGA
This sequence comes from Urochloa ruziziensis, assembly GCA_015476505.1. Classification (NCBI taxonomy): domain Eukaryota; kingdom Viridiplantae; phylum Streptophyta; class Magnoliopsida; order Poales; family Poaceae; genus Urochloa; species Urochloa ruziziensis. The sequence continues at coordinate 44,008,749 of CM027126.1, read as the reverse complement.
GATATAGGATTTGCTTTTGTTCCCCGAGTTGATTGGTGTAGCTTTGTCTCGCTAGATGGTGAGTTGCTTTCGCAATTTTTGGAACCCTAGAGGGCTTTTTTTCAAAAGTCTCCTACGCAATTTTGCTTTGGTTCTCTAGGAATTGGTTTTAGAAGGACAATGCTTTTGTAGGTAAAATAGAAAATTATAGATACAAGTTGTGTTCCTAAAACGAAAGCATGCATTTCCAAATCAAATGCAATGATCAACTCATAAGACATGTACCATAGGTGCATTATGCAAATAAATTTGTATCGTATATGAATGTATGTACACAACCAATGTACATATGGGGCATGTACAATATTGTATGAGATGCAAATATGTAAGAAAATTATATTTATGAATGCCCCCTTTGGCTCACGTATTGGATTCGTTTCCTTCAGCTTCTATTCCTCAAATTCGGACCCTTTTTATCGGGTGAATTTGCATTTGGTGGCTAAGTTTGCGCGCCTCCCTTCGGCCACCACACCCTTTTGGAACCCTACACAAATGAAACCTTCATCCAAAGAGAACACAAATCCATAAAGTCGTTCGGTTTCGCCTACTACCCTTCCGGTGCATGTCCTTAAGGCTCCTCTCCCAACAAAATGGAGGAACTAGTATTAATCAGTCAGTATAATTTAATGTACATTTCAGTTTATTATATATACAAACAAATTTATATTATTTTGTTTCAAGTTTGAGGCATAAAATAAATTATCGATTATCGAGTCCCTGTATCTACATAGCCATATATGTGCTCCCTTTTTCCAAACTAAACTCAAAAGCTCGCGTAATTCATTGCGGGAACCTCCTCAACTCAGAAAAATGTTTAACTTTCCATTGTTGATAGTACCCATATTTTGGTAAATATAAAAAGTAAATGTTGGAGACACTCCAACCACAGTACCTCATATAGTATAGCAGTAAATTTGAAAAAGATACTAGAGATAGGAGAAATTTACAAGAGTAAATACTAATCAAACACCAAATCTGGCATTTATTATCCCATGACAGTGACCATTATAACTTAAAACCATAATCCAAGTCATGATGAAGAACGAATAATCCAGCTGGGATAAGATCTTGGGAGATACCGGCATAATAAACATTGAAAAATATAAACATGAGTATACCGGGCTACCGGCATCCGAATAGACCCGCGGATTTTCCACACGCTGAGGTGTGGGCCCTGCATCTCGAGCCCCTCGGCGGCAGGAGTGCAGTATGACACGACAAAGGAAACGGAATCCCAGCCGTGCAATTATCAGTTGCCTCTCGTGTGTACTATGCTCTTTTCGGTTCTCGCCAGTCGCCACCCACCTGCTAACATGTATATTGCAATTTGGTCCTTCTTTTTGCAACATTTTAAACGGCTAAACAATGTGGGTAGCCTTTGTGCAAGATTAAAAAGAAAGGTACTCCTTTTTGCCACCCTCTGAAACAGCTAAATGAGTGCCAGGGCAAAGCTAGGATTGATCTTAAGGGGGCTCTTATCTCCTTCTTTCTTCATCCCCTCCTTCCCTTCTTCTTCCTCCCTAAAATTGAAGGGGGCCTGTGAGGGGGCTCCATGGCAGCTCAGGCGGTAGTGGGGCTCGAGCCCCCTAGCCCCCCTTGGCTCCATCACTGTTGAGTGTTTAATTTGATTTTTTTGCTAAAACACTACATACACACCAGTTGAGGAAATTCTTTTGCAAGGTGAGCCGAGTTATAAATACCAAATACACGCCAATTTTACACCGCCTCAATCACCGTTTGTTTTTGGGACCAGGCGGTGGTTAATGCGAACGATCTCCTATTGGTTCTGTTTTTGAACGGTTGCCAATTTTGACCATGTTAGCTAATCAGAAATGGTAATCGAGAGCCAAGAGAGACTCAAAAAAAGAGAGACCTGAGAGTAAGTTGGACATTTCGGAATATTGCGTATTTCAAAAAAATTTATTTTAAAGACAAAATTAACCGTGACAGCACAGAGCTTAATAGCATTGATAGAATACTCATACCAACAAGTTGTAACTTCTTTTCCGGAAGCTCATCTCGAAAGAACTCCGGGGTTAAGCGTGTTTGGCCCGGAGCAATTTCATGATGGGTGACCGACCGGGAGTCGTTTCCGCGTGCGCATGAGTGAGGACAAAGTGCGCAAAAAAGACATGTGTTGGTCTGTGAGGATAGTCTTGAGGTCCTAGAGAGCTGTCAGGGGTAAGCGGGCCCGGCCTTGGGGAGGCACGACGTGGACAATGATGGGTGACCGACCGGGAGTCGTTTCCGCGTGCGCATGAGTGAGGACAAAGTGCGCAAAAAAGACATGTGTTGGTCTGTGAGGATAGTCTTGAGGTCCTAGAGAGCTGTCAGGGGTAAGCGGGCCCGGCCTTGGGGAGGCACGACGTGGACAATTGGTGTCAGAGCCGACTCTCGCGGTTTCACGGGCGCGTGGGGTCGCAGTTGCGCAGGCATGGTGCGCATGGCTGGTGTGAACCCAGAGCGGTCACACAACATGGCACTGGGCACACGGACGTGGCCAAGAGAGGACGTTCCTGGACTGGGGTTGATCGACGAGGGCGTCGATCTCGTAAGGGGGTGAGATTGTGACAGCCCAGGGCTTAATAGGATTGATAGAATACTCATACCAACAAGTTTCAACTTTTTTCCCGGAAGCTCATCTCGAAAGAACTCCGGGGTTAAGCGTGCTTGGCCTGGAGCGATTTCATGATGAGTGACCGACCGAGAAGTCGTTTCCAGGTGCGCATGAGTGAGGACAAAGTGCGTAGAAAAGACGTGTGTCGGTCTGTGAGGATAGTCTTGAGATCCTAAAGAGCTGCCAGGGATAGGCGGGCCCGACCTCAGAGAGACGTGGACGTTACATTAACTATAAAAAGCTTAAAATGCATTAGCGAACAAAGATCTAAGAAACGAAAATATAGCGCCTCAGTGGTATGTGGACGTGGTCAAGCTCCTTTTGCCTCGGTTGTAAAGAAATGTACGCCAACGGATTCGCAAAACACTCTTCCATGGGGCGCACCGCATGTGTGCTCGTGCTCTGTTTATACTAATGATGATAGTATGGATTAATAAAGTTAACGACAATGTAATAGAAAATATGTTTCTGGGGGTCTGTTTGCATAAAGCCTCCTCTGTACCCGTGCCGGTGCTCTGTTCGACCGTGGTCTGGTCTCGTCACTTCCACGCCGGTCCGCCCGTCGTCTCGTCTTGCTCTGCAGACTCCACTCCCCACCGCACTTTCCTCCCCCGTGTTCTCTTCGCTCCCCTCGAGACCCCAAAAGCACCGAAAGGAGGGGGTGGAGCCGAAGGAAGAAAAGGCGGCGGGGTTCAAGAACTCCGGACTCCACCGCAATCCCCCCCTGCATTCCCACCACCTCCCTAGTAGAGCGCCGGCCGATTCGGGGGTGGCGGCGGCGATGGGCTCCGGATCTTTGCTCAAGGTCCTCGCCAAGAACTTCGACGTCCTCGCAGGGTCAGTCAGTCAGTGCTCTCTTACCCATCCCCCTCGATTTCTTGAATGGGGTTCCCCATTCGTGTTCGTCCCGGTTCCGACTTCCGAGCGATGTAGCCGCGTGATTCTGGACGCTTTTCTGTTCCACATTGCCGAAATGCAAATGCTCTTTAGCTCGTTGTTTGTGAGGTGCGCGGCGGGAGGTTGAATCGGCCGAGGCTTGAAGTCGGCGCAATGCCTTAGTTTTTGATCGGCGTCAGATTTTGGGGGAAAAAAAAACTCTGGTTTCAGAAGAGAAGAAATCCTTTTTGGTAGGGTTCAGTTTGCCTCCTGCAAAATCTCGCGCAACTGGATCGACCTCGCATTCCGGTGTACTCCTTATACTGATTAGCCGGAGCGCCGTTGTGTGGAGATGCCTGCATTTTTTGGGGGGAAAAGATGCCTACATTTTTGTTTTGTAGGAATAATAAGGGATTTTTTTAAAAAAATATCTTTTCGGATTTGCTGGTAAAAGAACTTGCTTTCAGGGGGTTCCGTGATGTTCTCGAGTGCGTTTCGGTTTGCAGCGTTCATTTTCGAGTCTTCTGTTTCGCTCGCCTACATCAGCACGTCTCTTTCTGCTGATCTGATTCGATACCTTTCTGAATGCAAACCCTCGCGGGAACGAAAAGTTACGATGTGAAATGCGATGCACGCGCTGTTGATATGCGATGAGCAAATCTGAATGCGTAGATCAGCTGTCCTGTTCTGTCACTATTGCTTTTCTCTTAGTCGGTCAGCCCTTTTATAAAAGTGCCTGCTTTTAGATTTGTAGTTTTGCTAGTGCCTGTAATTATAGGTTAGTTCGTCAGTTCCACTTTCCTGATTATTTTTTTTATATATAGAAATGTCCAGTCTTATCTTTTTGGCTGTTTCACATTCCTTTCCATGCAGCAAGTTAGGTCACATGGTGAAGAATGGCCCAGCACAATCTGGTGCTGTTTTCGTATAGTTTAGTGGATCGTGGGTTATGTCTTGTAGCGACTGTGATGCATCATTAAAGAAATGGGTGTCCGTTTTGGGACCAGGGTTTGTTAAATCTTAGTGTGAACCGATGTGTGTTGTACCAAGGTACACTGAGCTTCATTTATTCACATAGATAGTGCCACTGCCACATTCAGTATTGATACTGCGATTCATGTGGTCGCTGTGTTGGACCAGTATGTTTTGACATTTCTTGTTGTTAACGTCAGAACACACAAAAACCTATTTACCAAATGATTCCCCTCATATGGTGTAAACCAAACATGTACAATCTAAGGGGTGAATAAGTTTCTTGGGAGTTATTCATGTGTTCCTCTGTTACATTGTACGTACTGATTGTTTCCTGTTACGAACACAGGCAGGCTAGTGATTTACCATTCCTTTTTCTGAGTTGTTTCATCAGTTTGTCTTGTTTTTCTCTGCAGGCCTTTGGTTGCACTGGCTTATCCTTTGTAAGTTGCTCATAGCTTGTATTTTACCTCTGGAAACTCAATTCTTATCATAATAATTTGTTAGTGCTAAAACACAAATGTTAATTCATTGTTATTACAACTTACAGGTATGCTTCAGTTAAAGCAATAGAAACCAAATCACCCATAGATGATCAACAATGGCTCACATATTGGGTGCTGTATTCATTAATAACACTGTTTGAACTCACGTTTGCATCAATTATTCAGTGGTAAGTACTGTTGTGATTATTTTGTTGGTTTTAGTGTCAATTCACTAGCTAGTGTGAAAATTGGAGATCCTTTTGTAAGGCTTTACTAGTTGTTGCTATATCTCAGAATTGGTGCATAAACAGGACACATATATTAGCATTGAGTCATTTACACTATGAAGTCCTTGTACAACATACTCTGCTTATTTGAAGCTAGATTTTGATGCTTTGTTTCTACTACTAAAGTACAGATTACCAAGTATCCTAAATCAGGCTTCACATTTTTTTTTAATTTTTAACCAAATAACAAAGGACTGGCTAGTAATGTATCTTCAGTCCTTTGGTTTTCAAAACATCCGTGTTTTGTGATGGAAGGAAAGGTTTGCCCCCTTCTGGTCCAAGTTCTTGGATTCAATGGTTCAGTATTATATTTTGGTTTTTGAAGCATCTATAGAATTCTCATAGTTGCATGGGTATTTGCATCTGATCTCAGAATTTTCGGTTTTAGATTGCACAAATGTACTGAAGATCTTAATGGCACATTGCTCACTACTTTCCATGGCTTTCCCATGCTTGATTTTGACAGGCTTCCTTTCTGGCCTTCAATGAAATTGATCTTTATTTGCTGGCTTGTCTTGCCATACTTCAATGGTGCAGCCTATGTGTACCAAAATTATGTGAGGCCTGCCTTCATAAAGAACCAGATGGTCAACATTTGGTATGTCCCTCAGAAAAAGGGCCTTTTTGGGAAATCTGATGACTTCCTCACAGCACTTGATAAGTTTGTTGAAGAAAATGGGACTGAAGCTTTGAAGAAACTGGCAAACAAGGTACTGACACCTTATATATTTGTATCCCACTTTGTGCACTACACATTGTTGCAAATGATTTAAATTTGACACAGTTGTGCATGTTTGTTCATTCTGATTCCAGTTGGTGATGATCGTCGTCACCCATCACTATGCTTATGTTGACAGCATTTTGATATTGATGTTTACGTTGTCTTAAGGCTAAAGAGTGATGATTATTCTTAGTACTCTCAGCTAGCTCATCAATACTAGTGATGCTCACTGATTACTTTTGAGGAAACCAAGATGAGAGGATGCCCATCTTTTGTTCAAAATGACAAGTTGGCTATTGTTGTTCTGATGTTTTGTGTTATGAATTGCAGGCTGGCAAGTCATTTAAACAATCCGGTAAATCTTCAAAAGAATCAAAACCAGCAAAGGAGTCGAAAGAATCAAAATCATCAAAGGATTCGAAAGAACCCAAGCCATCAAAAGATGCAAAGCAACCCAAGCCATCAAAAGATTCGAAGGAGCTAAAGCCATCAAAGGATTTGAAGTCGCCCAAGGATTCCAAAGAACAGAAGAAGGCAGCACCGAAAGATCCGAAGAAAGCATCACTGAAAGATTCTAAAGAACTGAAGATAGCACTGAAAGATTCTAAAGAACTGAAGAAAGCACTGAAAGATTCCAAAGAACAGGAACCTTTGAAAGATCCAAAGGAATATACACCGAAGAAGCGAGTGACATTTGCTGAGGTGGAGCCTGAGAAGGAGCTCAAGGCCTCCAACAGTAACTGGCACCCATCCTCTGACTTCCACAGCGCGTACCCTGAGCAAGACTCTTGGACTAGCAGCTTCATGATCTTCGAGGACGAAAACAATTACTGGAACAGGGGCCCTCTTGTCTGGTAAACCCTGAACACATCTTAACCATTGCATACGTCCCAAATTGCCCATGTTCTCATCATCACGTTTCTTGTGCGGTTCAGATCGATGCATCAAGGTGGGCATTTTTTGGTTCCCTTGGAGCAATGGAATGGAGTCACAAGGTCCCCTGGTTCATCTTCGGCCGAGGAAATGAAGCTCACTCTCGCCTTTGGCGACTTCCACATGCCCTTCGCGCTGACTTCCTGTCATGTAACATATTTGTCCAACATATACCAGTAGATGAGTAGTGTAGAATTCTGCAATGTTGATCGCAGTGGTGAACTGTACGCTGCTGCGTTTGCGGCGGTGAACCTTATTTAGTTAGGACTAAGGAGAATTGAGATGGTAGTGGTAGCAGTGTGTTCTAAGGTTAATCTGGTATCTCGATGTGTTGCTTGGTGCTAATTGATGCATTTCCCAGTATCTACAAAGAGCCCCAAAAGTCTTACCGTGCTGAACAGGTCCCTGAATCGTGTGATCGAGCAGTAATAAATGCTGCACTTGAATGTAGTTGAGAGGGAGTAACCTTTGCATAGTCGAGAGGATTGGAATCAGAAACAGTTGAAAGGGGGCTTAGCTGGGAGTATTACTGATATGAGTATTTGAGAGCACTACTGATGTGTGTATGGACTCAAGAGGAAAACCAGTATCTGTGGATTTACAATTTAACCCTCCATCTCCCATTTATTCATTATACTATTTTTTGTGCCTTGCTAAAATTGCAGGTAACCCTTGCCAATACTTAATTATTCTCAATATGGTCCAAGCCCTTCACATTTGCATATCTAACCCTTGGCCTTCATCTTTTTCTCAGGTGTTACTCATTGTATCTTGTGAATTTCTGTACTACGCCCGGCCTCATATATGGTTAATTACATGTAGACCCTTCAATAAATTAATTTTCATTATTTTTATTCAAAAGTTATGTAAATTATTCCTATCTGATTAATCCAACTAAAATGTGTTCATATCCTTGAATATTTGTACCATATAAAGTATTTTTATATAAACTATTTTTATAGTATAGTGTATTGGCTATTTACTTTATATCATCTGCTTGTGTTTTTCTTCTTTGCGTGACTGCATCGTCGTAGGCAATCGTTAGTGGCTTCACCGTCATATGCAATCATTAGCGGCAACCCTGGCATTACTCTTCTGTTGTTATCGAGGAAAGCAGTAAGCAGAGACACGTGATGCAAAAAGTCACTACCTCCGTTTCAAATTATAGGTCATTTTGACTTTTTTTAGATTAATTTGTTACGCATCTATGAAGCTAGAAAAACCAAAACGACTTATAATTTGGAAAAGAGAAAGTAGGATTTTTGGAGAAAGATTGACAAACATGCTTCTTTTATTTATGCATGGTGGGTCCTTGACTCCTTGTCATTTGACCAGATCATTAGTGAGGCGCCGATCCATTGGCCGACCACTGGAAGGCGGGTAGTGGCACCCACACTGAATACGAATGCTATTTATGCACTAATAATATCAGTTGTCTAAATAGTAGGATTATTACATGTTTCAATGTAACAAGATACATATTTTTATCGGGGTCGGTTTTTTTATAGAACAAGTACACGAGACATTGCCAAAATATACATTATTTGACTTTCGTTCGTAGCAACGCAAAAACACTTTTGCCAATAATAATAACAATAATAATAATAATAAGGAGGAAACAACAGAATGTAGTGGGCCGAAGCCTCTTCTCTCCGGCCCAACAAAACGGCATCTCTCTGTCTCTATCGAGCTGAGCTCCCCTCATGGGCTCATGGCGGCCTCGGCGAGCAGCAGCTAGCACGGAGGCGCCGCCGTCTGGGAACCCTAACTACCAGTGGCGGACGCAGGATCTGAAAATTGGGTGTACAGAGATACTACTAAAGAACTCTCTATACACCCAACATATAAAGGAAGAAAATAAAGATTCATATAAGCAACTGTATCCCATATTCCAAACGTCTACCGTTTCATGTCTCGGCGCAATTGTCGTCTGCTACACCCAATAAGGGGAGTTTATCTGAAGTTTGATTTTAAAGATTCATATATTAGTCTTCTTGAAAACTATGCTATGTTTTTTTAAAAAAATATATGTCTTATAAACATAAGGGGAGTTTATCTGAAGTTTGATTTTCATAGGTTTGCATGTACACAATGGATGTGGAAGTTAACTTTATACTCTATTGCTCCACATAGAACTCAATCAAATCTGTAACTGTAATGATAATATATCTCTTGTTGATTGATCCGCAACCTATTGTGACTAGTAATAAGTAGTGAACAACTGGATACCACCAAGTATTGGTAACGAAATTTGCACAAAACAAATCAACAGGGTCATCACGAAGAAATAAAAATTTTAGATGAGATGCAGATGTCCCCCTCCCTTCTCTAACGCCAAAACGCTGGGATCTTCTTCCTCACTTCCACTCATGGAACTGATGAAACTCGCGAAGAGCTCAAGGCCACCTTTGAGTTGTGGCCTGCCGGCGTAGTAGACTCTCCACTGCTACAGCTTGCTCTTCCCCGCTTGCTCTTCCTGGCAGCCGCTTGCTTGATGATCAATGCAACGAGGCAAGGAGTCGCGGACGCACAGGCGCACAGACATCGTGAGCGAAAATGACAGCAGCCCGATGAGGAATTTGAGATTAACTGAGCTAGTTGTTGACTCAAATTACATATTCTAGTTGAACTACAAGTATAGACATGGATTATATATACTAACTACTAGTGTTTTGCAAAAATTATTGGGTGTACATCTGTACACCCATGTCCCTATGCTAGGTCCGCCAGTGCTAACTACCCATTCGGCCATTCCCCAATCCACTCGCCTCCCTCTCTCATCCATCTCGCACGGTCTCGGCGTATCACGGTGGAGCGGCGGTCCACCGCTGCCGGCAGGGGCAAGGAGTCCAAGCGGCGGCGGCGAGCAGAGCAAGCACTAGGCAGGAAAGCAGGTCAGCATCCTTCCTCTCTTGATCTAAAAACGCGTGTTTGATTCAGTTTAGTCTCCGTTTGGATGTAGATATTGGAGACCTTGGCATGGAATCGAGTTCAATACCAAATCAGGCTAGGCATTAAAATGGAGCCAATACCAAAGTTATTGTTTGGGTTTAAATGGAATTACTTAATGGAATTGAATGAGTTGGCAAATACCAACTCATGTTTGGATCTACAAATGCCGAAATTGGATTTGACATCCTTTTTCTTCTTCTCCCCACCCGGCCTCCCCCAGTCCTCTGCATCGGTGGATCTCAAGCCACCCTCACCTCGCCATTCTCCACTCCAGTCACGCGGAGCTCGATGACAGCCATGACGGCCCTCACCATCTTCATTTGCGGCTCGCCAGAGATGGAAGGGGGTAAAGGAGGGGCGGCCAATTCGGCGGAGAAGGGACAGGGGAGGGGCGGCGCAGCGCGGCTCGCCGGAGAGGGCAGGGAAGGGCGCACGCGGTGAGGCTCGCAGGAGATGGGAGGGGCGGCGCGGTTCGCTGGAGAGGGCAGGGAAGGAAGCGTGTCTGCCAGCCTCGTCGGAGAAGAAGGGAGTGCCGGCCTCCTATGCATCGCGCCTCCACCACCCGTGCCCGCCGGTCGTGAGGAAGAAGGGAGCGCCGGTCTTCTCCGCCTCGTCGGAGAAGAAGCGTGGGGCACGGGAACGGCGCCGCGCGAGGGAGCGCCTCCGGGCGGCGCGGGGGTGAGGGAACGCCTCCGGGCAGCGCGGGGGGTGAGGGAGCAACGCGGACAGGGGGCCGCCGGTGTCTGGAGATGGAGGGGCTGGCGGAACGAGCTGGTGGAGCGGCGCGGAGGGAGAGACGCGGGGGACCGGGTGAAGAGGTAATTTCACCCAATACAGAGCTGGATGGCTCGGTATTGGGGAGGGGGTGCTGGCAGTTAAGTGAATGCGGCGTGGCATTGTAGCGAGATTCCGACCATCAATTCCAAGACCATACAAACAGCAGAATTCGGATGCTACAATGCCAATTCCTCCAAGCTTCAATGCATACTTCCAAACGAAGCCTTAGCGAAAATGCGAATGCCAGGTCCGGTTGGTTGTTCCTGACAGTGGTGAATAGAAAGAGTGATTTTTTTTATTGGGTTGAAATGCAGAAATTAGTTGAAGGGAAATGAAGAAGAAGAAGGCGACAGTGGATTTGAAATCTACGGAGTATGTGGGAAAGGACTGGGAAGGTGCAGAAGACTGCTTCTACAACAGCGCCGGCACCTCCGTCAAGTTTGCTTCAGTGCTTGAGGTTTATCTTGCAGCAAGGGCTGGCTTTTCAGGGGCATGTTGAAATCGAAGACTTGCTGAAGCAAGGAAATTTTCGTGAGCTCTTGAAATGGATGGAAGTATATTTGGAAGGAGCTGACAAGGCGGTTTTGCAGAGTGCTCTGATTGGTCCACAAATTACTTCCCCAAACATGCTGAAAGGTCTCATTAACGCTTGCGCCAGAGAAACTACCAGGCATATCATGCGAGACCTTGGTGACGAAAACTTTGCAATACTTGCTTGCTTATTTAGTGATGCATGCCGTGATGAGCAGTTGGCTGTTTGTTTGCGGTATGTCGATAAGAAAGGAAGGGTGGTTGAGAGGTTGGTTGACATTGTGAGTGTGGAGAATCCGGACGCTTCATCAGTCAAATCTGCAATCGAGTCCTTACTCAGGGATCACTCCTTGAGCTGGTCTAGGGTCCGCGGGCAGGGATATGATGGAGTAGGCAACATGAGGGCTCATGTGAAGGGTCTAAAGAAGCTAATTGCAGATGAGTCTCTTTCTGCTCATTATGTTCATTTCTTTGCCCAGGAACTGCACTTGGCAAGTTGGCATTCATTCATGTTCTTAAGGAGAGTGATGCTTGTGCTGATTTCTTTGAGCAACTTGGATTATTGGTCAGTCTTCTTAAAATTTCATGCCAAAAGGCTCAAATGCTTCAAGTAGCTGAAGCTCAACAGATTATAGAAGGTTTAAATCGAGAGAAGGCCTTTAAGTTTGATGATCCTCATTTAGGGTTTCACTATAAAACTATTATTCAAGTTTTTGTACTGTATCCTACCATTCGAAGTGTTCTCATCATGGTTGGACAAGACGTTACCCAAGGTGTTGAGGCTGGAAATGCTCGAACACTATTGGTATATTTTGAGTCGTTCGAGTTTGTTTTCATGATACACTTGTTGATGAAAGTGCTTGGATGGACTTATGACTTAAGCAGATGTTTGCAAATGACAGATCATTTTATGGTTAATGGCATTCGTCTCATTGATATCTCAAAGAAACAATTGGACAAATTCCGTGGGGATGATCGATGGGAAACATTTCTTAAAGATGTCACTAGTTTTTGTGTGAAGCATGACATCGAAGTCCCTAGCATGAATGATTTTTATGAACCACTTTTAAGATCAAAGAGGTGCTCTGGAAAAGTCAAGAATCTCCACCGTTACCATGTTGAAATTTTCACAAGTGTCCTTGATAGGCAACTTCAAGAGTTTAATGACAGGTTTGATGAAGCAAACAAAGATTTTCTTTTTTGTGTGGCAGCACTTGATCCAGCTAAATCATTTTATAACTATGACAAGGATAAGTTACTTAAACTTGCTCAGTTTTATCCCAAAGACTTCTCCTGCAAAGATTTGTTGCATCTTCCTCTCCATCTCACACGCTTTATTGCTGACATGCGTAAGGATGAAAGATTTAGAGAAGTGAAAAGTTTTGTTGAGCTTTCAGTTATGCTTGTCAAAACTAAGAAGAGCCTCAAGCATCCTATTGTTTACAAGCTTCTTAAATTGGCGCTAATTCCTCCCATAGCAACTGCTAGTGTTGAGAGGGTATTATCTGCAATGGATCTTGTTCAGAATACGCTAGCAAACAGAGTTGGGGACAAATTATTGAATGATTTCCTGGTTACATTCATTGAGAGGGAGGTTTTCATGCAAGTTAAGGATGAGGCCTTGATATCTTGCTTCCAAGCCACAGTAGGAGTGTAAAGTCACAAGATGCAGAACTGAAGCAAAAGGGTGATCAATTCAGTATAGACTGAGGTGAAAGAGGGAGCTGTTGTGGGCTTTAGTATTCTTGAAACCAAATCTGTAAAGCAAGTGATCTGCTGCTTACTCTTGATCAGAAGAATCCTTGTCGGTGAAGTGCTGCCTTGCTGGATGAGGCGCTATGGATTCCTTGCTGACGAGCAGAGCAAGCTGGATACATTTCTACATCATTGCTCTTACTGCGGAGAGCTGGCAAGGCATCTTCAGGCTTGTATTAAAGGCAGGTATGGCCTCCTCTGTCCAATACTCTGAAGTGTTTGTGATGATCCAAACCTTAGTGACAATTGTGATTCTTTACAGTATTTCTCTGCCCTGTTCAGTAGCATCGTAGGGAAATGCTTATTTCTAGTTTGTTATCATTGTTGTAGCTGCAGAATAAATGATCTCTAGCAATTGTTGGTTAAGTCAAGAGTCCTTTGCTATTAGCATATTGGCCTTCTAGGCTGAATTTTGGCTAAGTCTGCACATGATTTTCAGACGATTTTTTTTGATACACTTGTTATCCATATTAGTAATGAAAACATCCTCACATGAGTGTTGAGCTGTGAATCTTTTAATAAGTTGATGTTGGAAATCCATGTTAGAAATCTTTTATGCTACTCGCATCATTACATGTTCCTTGTGGTCTAGGGGTCTAGGCTTACGTTGTTTAAACTCTAAACACACTTGTCTGACACTACATACTGGATGATTATAAAACACAAGTCTTTTGTTATAGATTGAACTGAGTAGTCAAGTGGGCAGACGATGAAACACCATAGATTTGTCTCATGATGATCTCCTGAAAACTTAGGCTATCCTCAACCCATGGTGTCCATAGGTGATGTCTAGAATGCCATGTCAACAAAATTCTAGTCTAGAAACCACCTCACTCAACGCACAGTTTCTTAAAGTAGGCCCTACTGTAGATTATATCATTATTTTCTCTCTCTCTGTTTCCTCTCATCATCTTCTCTCTGACCTCTCTTCCGTCTTCTCCACCTGATCAAACCCAGCACGACGAGAGCTATGCACTGTCGATTTGTCAAATCCAAGCCAAGTCCCACAAAGCAATAGCTCTTCTCGTCTCCAAATCCAATCACCGAGCTCTTCTCTTCTCCAAATCCAATTATTGAGCAAAGTAATCCCTGGAAGGCAAGCGCTCCTTTTCAGATCGCGATGCAAGCAACAGCTCCCTCCATCGTTTCCAAATCAGCACATGCAGCCCGCACGGTGAGCCGGCGCGTGGAGGAAGGTGTCAAGCGCGGCGCGGCGCCCTGCGGCGATGGCAGCGTTGTTGCGCTCCATGCTGCAACACGTACGCCTGGCTCTCAGGAGCCACTTGTCGAAGCTTCTCCATGAGGTCCGCTGCACAGCAGCACGCGACCTCCAGTTCCACCTCTTTCTCCAGCAACAAGCCATGGACGGCGAGCACAAGCAGCACGAGCATGAAGGTTGCGGCGAGGTCGGAGACTCGGTAGAATCCGGCGGTAGGCTAACGAAAACGTGTGGGGAAGAAAACTGGGGAGCGCCCAAGGCAAGCTCGTTCGGGTCGCGTGCGTTGGACTGCGAGCCAAAACGATTTCGTGCATGAGACATCGTTTCCTCCTCTTTTCTCCTCTCTCTTCATTAACTTTCCTGCCACATCAGATTTTTGCTTACATGGCACCGTAGTTAATGTCATGGACACCATCTGACTTGGAGGGTTGGGGATAGCCTTAGTGATGCAACAATGTTTTCTGATGCCCAGCTTCAATAATATCTGCTTGGAGGATCAATGCGTCAAGGCAGGTATTTTCTTGGTCTGTCAGGAGTCGCAAGGTCCCCAGGTTCATCTTCAGCCGAGGAAATGGAGTTCACTCGCAACTTCCACTCTGCCTTTTGCGCTGACTTCCCACCATGTAACATATTTGTGTTGACATATACCAGTAGATAATGAGTAGTGTAAAATTCTGCAATGTGTAATGTGTATAGTGTTGGTGAGCTGGATGCTGCTGCGCTTGAGGTGGTGAACCTTGCTCCAGTTAGGAAAATTAAGATGTTACTGTTGCCTCAGAAAAATTGAGATGGTACTAATAGCAGCGTGTCCAATCTTATCTGGTGTCAGGAACATCAAGAGGCAGAAATCAGTATACAGGTTTGTAAAGAAAGAACCCATCGTGCGATTATTTCTATGAAATTGGCATTAGAGGTGGTAGTCTTGACAATTAGGACAGAAGTATTGTAGTTTTTGTGAAATTTTGTTCTTCAACGGAATAAAATGTTTTTTTTTTGAAAAAGACACCAAAAGGGTCTCATATCTGATGCATATCAAGAAAAATAAAAGTATTGTACTGAAGATATTTGCATTCTGTAAATCCTCCAATTTGGATGGTCTTTCCAATTTCCCCAGCATTTATCCGCGTATTGGGCTACAAAGCATTACTGGGCCATTATTTGTTAGTAAAAAAAATACTAATATAGTAACTGGCTAAAGCCTCTTCACTTCCGGCCCAAAACGGCGGCTCCCTTTGTGCGGGACCTTGCCGCGAGCTCGGCCTCGGCGAGAGCAGCGAGCAGGAGGAGAACTGAGGGAGCGAGACCTTGCCGCCGGCCGCCGCCGCCGCTGGGAACCCTATCCCCCGTTCCCCAATCCAATCGCTTCCCTTCCTCATCCATCTCCCGCGGTCTCGACGGGTCGCGGTGGAGTGGCGGGCCATTCGCAGCCGGCGGGGGCAAGGAGTCCAAGCGGCGGCGGCGGCGAGCCGAGCAAGAACCAGACAGGAAAGCAGGTCAGCGCCCAGCACCCGAATCCATCCTTTTCTTGGCTTGGCATTGGCAATGCGTGTTTGACTCGTACGATGAAAATGCGAATGCTGTTGGGGATGGAAAAAAATTCATGTATTTCTTTATTTGGCTGAAATGCAGAGATTAGTTGAGGGCTTGGGAAGAATAAGAAGAAGAAGAAGAAGCGACTGTGGATTTGGAGTCTATGTGGGAAAGGGCCCGGAAGGCGCAGAAGGCCGATTCCACCCCAGTGCCGGCGCATCTGCATCTCCGTCAAGTTTGCTTCCGTGCTGCAGGTTCTTCCTGCAGCAAGGGCTGGCTTTTCAGGGTCATGTTGAAATTGAAGCCTCACTGCGGGAAGGAAATCTTCCTGAGCTCTTGAAATGGGTGGCAGAGAATTTGGAAGGAGCTGAGAAGACAGTACTGCAGAATGCTCTCGATGATCCTCAAATGACTTATCCGAAAAGGCTGAAAGGTCTAGTTGACGCTTGTGCCAGAGAAACTAAAAGGCAGATCATGCGAGAACTTGCTGACGAAAACTATGCGGTACTTGCTTTCTTGTTTACTGATGCTTGCCACAAGGAGCAGCTGGTTGTTTGCTTGCGGTATGTTGATAAGAAAGGGAGGGTGGTTGAGAGGTTGGTTGGCATTGTGAACATTGAGAACCCAGATGCTTCGACGATTAAAGCTGCGATTGGGGCCTTACTCAGGGATCACCCCTTGAGCTGGTCTAGGGTCCGTGGGCAGGGGTATGATGGAGTAGGCAACATGAGGGCTCATGTGAAGGGTCTAAAGAAACTAATCACGGATGAGTATCCTTCTGCTCAATATGTTCATTGCTTTGCCCAGGAACTGCAATTGGCACCTGTTGTTGTTCTTAAGGAGACCAATGCTTGTGCTGATTTCTTTGAGCAAATTGGATTTTGGTGAGTGTTCTTCAAGTGGCTGAAGCTCAACAGATTATAGAAGGTTTAAATCGAGAGAAGGCCTTACTGAAGCTAATGGTTGGGTAAGTCAATATGCGCTGAAGTGCATGGGGGAGGGAGCTGTTGTGGGTTTTAGTATCCTTGATGCCAAATCTGCAAAGCAAGGGACCTGCTGCTTATTCTTGATGAGCCCTTGCCATATCTTTAAGGGTGAAGTACATCATTGCTCTTTCTGCAGAGAGCTACTGGCAAGGCATCTTTTGCTCTTGTATTAAAGGCAGGTATGCCTGACTCTGTCCACAATTGACAATACTCTGAAGTTTTTGTGGTGAGTCTCTTGGTGTTTTTCTGCTGCAGAGACAGCATGTATCTGTCTTAATCGTTTAAGATGTTAATCTCTATCTTGATCAGTAGTATTGTATCGAATGTTTATTTCTGAGTTGTTATTATTGTTAGCTTGTAGCTGCACAAATAATTATCTATAGTGAGGTCAGTATTTGCGATAACGGTTAGCATATTGGCCCTTCTCGGGCTAGCCATTGGCTATGTGTGCGTATGCTTTCGCACATCCCTTTTATACACTTTGTATGCATGTGTGCGTAGGAGCAGTAGGACGGGGTGGACAGGGCAACTCGCCAGTAAGAAACTCTCAAAGACGCAGACCACGCATATGAATCCGAAGACGAGGAACCCAATCACGATAATTGGTGCCACAGAAAAGCACCGGACAGCGAAGAAGGGGAACACCTCCAGACGAAGTCGAAGGAGCCATGGCGACAGCGAGAGCGCAAACAGAAAGCGGCAGCGGCAAAAGCAGTTTTTTTTTTTTGAGTGCCCTACCGATCAGATGGTGCAAAGCAAAACGACAGACAAGTCGCACAAAAGCACGGGATCAGAAGCAGTAGTTTTTTTTTTAACCAGAGGAACGGAATCAACCGAGCCGAACCAATCCGATCAAGCCGAGCCGACTCGATCGAGCTGAAACGAGCGAAACAGATCGAGCCGATCAGAGATCAAACTCGACTCTGTTTCGAGTCCGGCGGCGGCGGCGAAATCACGGCGGCAACGGCGTCGGAAAGAACGGCGGCGATGCGGAAAGAACGACGGGAGCGGCGGCGGGCAGCAGGAGTCCAATCCAGCAGAAGAATCACGCGGCGGCGACCTCAGCAACTGGATGAAAAGGCCGCCGGGCGGACAGAGCGTAAGACGGCGGCGACGGCAACGATTCCGGCGCACAGGGAGAGCTCACGGGGGGGGGGGGGGGGGGGGGCGGCTGGATGCCGAAGACCCGCACCAGTCGGAAGATCAGGGTGGCAGAAATTTGCAACGAGTTCCAACGGATCGAAGATGAAGAAGCTGTCTGATGTTCAATAACGAAGAACGGAAGACGGCTTCAATGGAGATCCGAAAAAGAAGGTGCAAGTGCAACACCAGGATTTCGAATTAGGGAGAAGAGGGAGACCTAACCCTAATCCTTGCTCTAATACCATGTTATGAATAGCACTTGTATTCAATATGGGGGCTCTAGGCCCAAATATATACAGGTACATGTATTAGGAAATATACATAAAACCCCTTATACAATGGGGAATTCTACAATGATACATATACATCTAACAAGTAAATATTATCTCCATTTGATGAGTGTTGAAATCTGAATCTATTACTCTAGTTGATGTGATAATGGTCTACGGGAAAATCATGCTACAAACTCATCAGATGCCTCTGCCTTGGGCATTTTTTTTTCTTGCCTTGTCATATATGCAAGTTCCTTGTGGTTAGGGGGTCTAGGGTCATGTTGTTTTAGACTTTAATCACACTGGTCTGTGCACTCCATACTGGATGATTGTAAAACACATGTATTTTATTAGATTGAACTGAGTAGTCAGGTGGGCTGATGATAAAGCACCTAGAATCATCTCATGATGGTCTCCTGAAAATGTAGTGATGCAGCAATGTTTTCTGATGCCCAGCTTCGATAGCTGCTTGGAAGATTAACCCACTGATACCATAATGCTGAAATGATGACAAATTAAAAAAAAAAGGATCCTACTCAAGACCAGCTGATCATTAGCTGCCTTGCCCTTAATGCTAAAGTTTGATGGTTATTCTTAGTACTCCGTTAAATCATTAATGCCTGTTGTACTATTTCAGCTCTACTAGTCACCCTATGCCTTTTCCTTCATTTTGTGTAGCTCCTATGGACCATGTATTGGTTACTTTTGCTAATACCAAACTGAGAATGCCCTTCTTTTGTTCGAATTGACAAGCTGGCTATTACCGTTCTGATGTCTTGTGTTATGTATTGCAGGCTGGCAAGTCATTTAAAAAGTCTGGTAAATCGTCAAAAGGTTCGAAAGAATCGAAACCAGCAAAGGAGTAAAAAGAATCAAAATCATCAAAGGATTTGAAAGAACCCAAGCTATCTAAAGACTCAAAGAAGTTGAATCCATCAAAGGATACGGAGTCACCCATGTATTCTGAAGATCAGAAGAAGGCAGCATGGAATGATTCGGGGAAAGTGCCACTGAATGATTCTAAAAACTGAAGAAAACACTGGAAGAATCGAAGGAACACGAATCACTGAAAGATACAAAGGAATATACACTGAGAAGACGTTCGCTGAGGTGCAACCTGAGAAGGAGCTCGATGCCTCCAACAGTGATTGGCACCCATCCTCTGACTGACTGACTGACTTACACAGCGTGCACTCTACGCAGAACTCTTGGAGTAGCAGCTTCATGATCTTCAAGGACGAGAAAACAGTTACTGGAATCGGGGCCCTCTCAACTGGTAAACCTTTAATTCTTAAGCATTCAGTAAGTCCCAAATTGCCCATGTTCTGATCATAAACGTTTCTCGTGAGGTTCAGATCAGTGCATCGAAGCGAGGTTTTTTTGGGTGCGTCAGGAGTGAAAAGGTCCCCCTGGTTGACTCGTTCGTCTTCAGGCAAGGAAATGGAGAGCTCACTCTTTGCTGCTGCGGTTCAGGTTTTGAGGTGGTGAACCTTATTGAGATGGGAGAACTGAGATGGTACTAGTAGCAGGGTGTTGTAATCATATCTGATGTCTGCCATAAAAAAAAAATCTTATCTGGTGTCTGGATGTGTTGCCTGCTGCTATACGATGCATTTTCCCGTATCTAAAAAGTGCCACAAGTCCGAGCGTGCTCAACGGATCCCTAAACCGTGTGATCTAGCAGTAACCACTAACCAAAGCCATAGTTGAACCACAAAATCTCGTTGAAAATTATCATCAGAATTTCACCAAAAAAAACTTTTTTTCAATGAAAGAACACAGCAGTTCTTTTAATATAGGAAAAATATATTTGCATTACGAATGAACCGAAGGCAAATCTTCCAGTATGAAGGATCTTTTCATTTTTGCTTTTTTTTTAGTATATCTTTTCATTTTTGCTGGGCCCAGTACTAGCGTATTGGGCCCATTATTTTCAGCAGAAAGAAATAGGAAAAGAGTCAACGGGCTGAATCTTCTTCTCCCCGGCCCAAAACCGGATCTCTCTCCTTTTCCGTTGGGCGTGGTGGTGGAGAAGCTCGAGAGCTCCCAAGAAGTCAGTCCTATGGGCGGCCTCGGCGAGCAGAGCCATTCCGCCGCCGCCGGCGCCTGGGAACCCTAACACCCCCCCCCCCCCCCCCCCCCCCCCCCATTCCCCAACCCACTCGATCCCCTCCCCATCCGCCTCCCGCGGTCTCGACGGGTCGTCGGCGGAGTGCCGGCCCGACGCAGGCGGTACAGCAGGGACAAGGGAGCCCGAGCGGCGGCCGCGGCGGCGAGCAGAGCAACAGGAAAAAGCAGGTCAGCACCCAACACCCGAATCCTTCCTCTCTTGACTTGGTATTGCGTGTTTAATAAAATTGTACGAAAATGGGAATATATGATCCGGTGGTGAATGGAAGAGATTAATGCATTTATTTATTTGGGTTGAAATGCCGAGATTAGCTGAAGAGGCTTGGGAAATGAAGAAGAAGAAGGCGACAGTTGATTTGAAGTCTGTTTGGGAAAGGGCTGGGAAGCTGCAGAAGACTGCTCCAAATATTGGGGAATCGAAGGTAGGCTCCAGTCCATGTCCATGGCCAAATGAATGAACCACCGGCGGGAGCCACCTCGGTGCTGAAAACACCAGTCGATTTTGCTCCAGTGCTTGAGGTTTATCCTGCAGCAAGGGCTGGTTTTTCAGGGGCGCGACAAAGTTGAGGACTCGCTGAACCAAGGGAATTTTCCTGAGCTCTTGAAGTGGCTGGCAGAAAATTTGGAAGGAGATGACAAGGCGGTTCTGCATAATGCTCTGGATGATCCTCAGATGACTTCTTCAGAAACGCTGAAAGGTCTTGTCAATGCTTGTGCCAGAGAAACTACCAGGCGTATCGTGCTGAGACCTTGGTGACGAAAACTTTGCCATACTTGCTTGCTTATTTAGTGATGCTTGCCATAATGAGCAGTTAGTTGTTTGCTTGCGGTATGTCGACAAGAAAGGAAGGGTGATTGAGAGGCTGGCTGGCATCGTGAGTATTGAGAACCCAGACTCTTCGACAATTAAAGCTGCAATTGATTCCTTACTCAGAGATCACTCCCTGAGCTGGTCTAGGGTCCGCGGGCAGGGGTATGATGGAGTAGGCAGCATGAGAGCTCATGTGAAGGGTCTGAAGAAACTAATCACGGATGAGTCTCCTTCTGCTCATTATGTTCATTGCTTTGATCAGGAATTGCACTTGGCACTGGTTACTGTTCTTAAGGAGAGTGATGCTTGTGCTGATTTCTTTGAGAAACTTGGATTTTTGGTGAGTCTTCTTGAAGTTTCCTGCAGAAAGGCACAAATGCTTAAAGTAGCTGAAGCTCAACAGGTTCTAAAAGGTTTAGATAAAGAGAAGAACTTTACGTATTGTGATCCTCGTTTGGGATTTCACTATAAAACTGTTATACAAATTTGTGTACTGTACCCTACCATCCGAAGTGTTCTCGTCATGGTTAGAGAAGACCAGACTCAAGGCGTCGAGGCTGTAAATGCTCGAACAATATCGGTATATTTGGAGTCATTTGAATTTGTTTTCATGACACACTTGTTGGTGAAAGTTCTTGGATGCACGTTTACCACAAGCAAATGAGAAATCGGTTTATGGTTAATGGCATTCATCTCATTAACGTGTCAAAGAAACTTTTGGACCAAGTGTGGCAGGGTGACGATGGATGGGAAATACTACTTAAAGATGTCACCAATTTTTGTGCAAAACATGACATCAAAGTCCCTAGCATGGACGATGTTTATGAGCCAGTTTTAAGATCAAAAGGGTTCTTCAGAAAAGTCAAGAATCTCCACAGTTGCTGTGTTGAAATTTTCGCAAGTGTCTTTGATAGGCAACTTCAGGAGTTAAATGATAGGTTTGATGAGGTAAACACAGATTTTCTTTCTGGAGTGGCATCAATTGATCCAGCTAATTCGTTTTATCCTTATGACAAGGATAAGTTACTTAAACTTGCTCGGTTTTATCCCAAAGACTTCTCAAGGAAAGATTTGTTGAATCTTCCCATCCATCTCACATGCTTTATTACTGATATGCGTGAGGATGAAAGGTTTCGAGAAGTGAAAAGTTTTGTTGAGCTTTCAGTTATGCTTGTCGAAACAAGGAAGAGCCTCAAACATCCTATTGTTTACAGGTTTCTTAAATTGGTGCTAGTTCTTCCCATAGCAGCTGCTAGTGTTGAGAGGTTATTTTGTGCAATGGATCTTGTTAATATACTCTAAGAAACAGAGTTGGGAGCAATTATTGTATGATTGCCTGGTTACCTTCATTGAGAGGGAGGTTTTCATGCAAGTCAAGGATGAGGCCTTGATAGCCATAGTAGGAGCATAAAGTCACAAGGAGCGTCTGCTGGTTAAGATGAAGCTAATGGCTGAGTAATTCAGTATGGACTGAGGTGAAAGAGGGACGGAGCTGTTGTGAATTTTAGCCAGATCTATAAAGCAAGGGGTCTGCGGCTTACTCTTGATGAGAAGAACCTTTGTCGTATCTTTAAGGGTGAAGTTGCTGCATGAACTTTCTGACGAGCAGAGCAAGCTAGACGACATCTTGCACTTCTGCAGAGTGCTTTCTGGCAAGGTATCCCCTACTCTGTTCACAATACTCAGAAGTTCTTGTTGGTGATCTACACCTTAGTCACATTTGTGATTATCCTGGTGTTTTTCTGGTACAGGGACAGTGTGTTTATCTCTTCATCCTTTACGATGTTATTCTGTCTTGATCGGTAGTATTGTAGTGAAATGTTTATTTCTGGTTTGTTATTGTTGCAGCTGCACAATAAATGATCTCTAGCAGCTGTTGCCTTGTTGGTAGTACTATTAGCAGCTAGCATATTGGCCCTTGGGCTGGCCATTGGCTAAAGTGTGCATTTGATTTTCAGTCGGTCTTTTGTTACACTTGGTATCCATGTTAGTTCATATCATCTCCATTTGATGAACTGTGAATCTATTACTCTAGTTGACGTTGGACAACGTTCACTGGAACAATCTTTTATGCTAAAAGCATCATCAGATGCCTTTTCCTTGGGGTGTTTTTCTTTGTTGCCTTGTTCCTTGTGGTTTAGGGGGTCTAAGATCACTTTTTTAAACTTTAAACACTGATATGTACTGTCCATTCTGGATGATTATCAAACAAGTATATATATTTTGTTAGACTGAACTGAAGAATCAAGTGGGCAGATGATGAAACACCTACAATATCTCATGGCAGTCTCCAGAAACTTAGTGATGCAACAATGTTTCTTCATTCTCAGCTCCAATAATGTCTGTTTCGACACTGATACCATAATGCAGACATGATGTTACTCCTGATAATCCTTTAGTCATTTACATTGTCAAGTCGGTATCTTTTGTGAACATTGATTATTACCTTTTGGATCACTGTGCAGGGTTGATAGGTACATTGTCAACATCCCCTCATTTATGGTGAGGGTCGAGTCTGAGAAGCACATTGACCTGTCATTGACAAGCCTATTCAGTGGCGGTCCCCCTGGTAGGGCGAGGAAATGAACTGAAGAAGTCAAGTGGGCTTGGTGGGTATGCCGGGTGAGGAAGAAGACGAATGCAAAGATAAATAGGGCCTAGTTGTTTAACGATTTGTAACTGTCTGAAGATGTTAAGAATGTGAGTGGTATGTGTAGCCCAGCCCGAGATCCACACAGCCTGCGTTGGGTTTCAGAATTTTAGCAGGCTGTCCTGTAGATGGTGGCTGGTGGGTTTTCTAATGTCTTGGAACATTGGAAGTTGGAACATAGTTGCACTATAGCCATGTTGGCTTGGCTTGGCTTGGCTTCTTGCTATCTGCTTGGAAGGGTTAAAAAACATTATTTTTTCCAACTTTCTGCTGCTATTTACAAAGTTGCATGATTGTTGCCATGTCAATGCTCCTCTCCACTTTATACTGTGCTCTGATGGTGAACTAACCAGGGAACATTCTCATCAATTATTGATGTTCTATCCGGTACCAGTCTTCTGTAAAAAAAGAAAAAGAAAAGCAAGAACAAAAATTTCCCATCCCATACGTCGAATTAACTGGAACATCATAGCTGAGTGCATCTTCAGATGTAGAGGTTGGAATAATATGCCACCATTGCCAAGTTGCCACAGCCGGTGGTGCCGAAGCAGACATCGTTTTCCAACAGGGGAAGTTCGGTGAGCCGGCTTGGTGTGATCCTCGTGACATCGACAGCCTCCTCTTCACAATCCGTCCATTGCCTCTTCTTTTCCTCTTCGTCTTTTTCGGACTGGACTGGGACAAGACAAGCGAGATCGTACCTCTCACAAAACTCACATCAACGTCTGCACCACCTTTTTTTTCTTTTCGCTAACCGCAATTCAAAAATGTTTGTCTTTTGCAGGTTCTCGAAAAAGAAATATAAGGTAAGAGGGGAAGGGTTTGTCTTGCTCTCCACTTGGTGCCAAGCAACATCCACACTAAACCTCCCCTGCAAAAGTGTGGGATGGTTTAAGAAACTTTTCCTTTCGTGAAGATCAACTACAAATTGTTTGAGGTTTTTTTTCGGATTCAGTTGCAGGATTTGGTGATCAAGGAATGATTGCGTTGCAACCACCATCAACTAATAAAGGGCTATGAATGATATCAAAGGGGATAGGCACTGGACCTGTAGCCTATAGGTTCTTAAAAGATATCTGAATGGATATACAATAGGCTGGCATGTCTCAAGGATGTGTAGAGAGCAATAGCGCAATATGTTAGGGCTGGATAAATAAGATACTAAGAGAAAGGGCAAGAATGTCTCATTAAGGGGAGACCACAGGGCCCTTTGGGTCACAAATTCTCAAATATTTAACATACCAATAATTTCCTAGGAATATTGGATGGACATAAACAGAAAGAAACTGAGAAACAAGGAATAACAGATGTGGAATGGTATCCAGGAGTAATTCTCATATATACGGAGAAGGCTGGAAAAACAGGAGTGTAGCTTAAATGAGAAAAAAATGTAGTACACATCTTGATCCATGTGTATATATGTAACCTTAGTATAGCAATTGGGAGAACAGTTCATTCAAAATAAGTGGAGTGATAATAAAAGCACTCAACTGTTCAGGTATACACCACAAAGTTGCAATCTATGAAGAAAGTTCTTTTTTTCTTTTCAAACAAAGGGCTGAAGAACTGCAAAAGCATAAGGGGCACCTGAATGCCACAGGCACACCATGTAGCACTTTACCAGTTTAGATGCAATGAGCACTCTGTTATGGACCACAAGCAAACTAAAGGCATATATACCTGCCAACTTTGTAATAGCGGCCAATGCAAGAGCGCCATTTTCCCAACATGTAATGTTCGGTAATCTGCAATCATCCATTTACTGACATGACAACACCAATGAAGTTATAAGCTTGTGACAATTTTGATGTCCCTATCAGTATCGCCTTTTGCCTCGTACAGCAAATGGCAAGTGAAGGATAGATCAAGACTGGCCTGAGTCCTGAGGCACCTTCACTTAAGTCTGGCTCAGTTGGACTTTTCAATACATTTGGTAATGACTTGCCTTCTCAAGGACAGGGGCAACATCCACAAAATAATTGAGTAGTAGACACATCCTTCAGCCCAGTGAGTTGCATCTAATCTAACCTTCTAGGTTGTGACCTGAGCAAATTAGTAGGGGAAACACATCATTGAGCTGCAAGCCAACAAAATATAGACACATCATGACCATAAAGCAGTGAAATTAGCAACTTTATGCACCAAAGTAGGTGCATCAAGAACAATATAGCGCAGGACAAATTCCTTAGCGATAACTTTATGCCCCATCTTGCTTTGGAGAGGAATTTCTAAAATGCCCAAATGGCAGATTTACATCATACCAACTGTGACTAAATTGGCTTTCAGACGTGTAAACAAGAAGCTTTTACATACTCACCATTGATTTCCCTTGCATAGATTATTCATGGTTCTGAATTTCGATACTTGCCATCAAAACTTTCACCAGCATGTAGCCACCAAGACAGATGCAGCTAATGGAGCGGTTACATTGAAGATTCTACCAAACTTGAATCCTGCAGCGCATATGAAGGAAATGAAGAACCTGTGGTTAAACAATTAGTGGAAAAAAATCAATGGCGTGTAATTTAAAGGACATCTCCATCAGATGTAGGGATGGATTCGATTCTTTTTCAGAGACTTGTCGCACTTGTGAGGAGCACTATTTGTTCGATTGCTTGTCCTTTCTGCTTCTGCTTTTCTAGGTTCTCCAGGCGAAGCACAATGCCATATACATGTTCCATCCTATAGTTTGTTCTCCACTGAAATTATCCCTAGAAAAGAAGGCACTTCCTCTGGACTAGCGGGAAGAGCAAACAATAGATATTTTGTCCTAATCAAAGAACATGAACATCAACTTGGCATTCTAGAAGTTACTTTGGGAGTAGAGTTGACCAGATGAAAGCCAACTACTTCGTTAATACTGTGTTCAGAGAATGGGGGACAGACTAATTGTAAAGATGCTATTTGATGTCAAAGTCAACCAATACAAACTGAAGTCTGCTTCAGCATATAACTCCAAAAAAAATACAATTTACGTAACAAGGTTCAGAGGGGGGGGGGGGGGGGGGGTGGGGGGGTAGTTAATAAAAGGAACAAACATGTCATCAAACTCAAATGCCACAGCTTTGTTAATGGGGTCTTGACAATTTGTCAAAATCAAATTGTTAATAATTAATAGCTCTAGTAAAACATGTAAACTCCTATATGATAGCATGAACCATGATCAACTAAGAAGCAACTAAATTCAAATAAACAATAATAAACGCAAACTGACCAGATTGGTTTGTTTTTGAAACACAGAAGATATTTTACCTCTACTGATATTGGGCACATTTACTTCTGTGCGCATAAAGTAGCCTACATTAGCAAAATTTACCATGGATATAAATGATAAAGAAAGAAATAGTACTGAAAAACCCAACTGCAGTTCATTTTAACCATATTTTGCATTCAACTAGTCATATTCCAGTATTCCATACTGTATAACACCAGCGCAAACCAGCCACAATAATTAAGAGCTACCACATTGAGCCATTGACTACTTACATGACGTGTCTATGTTAAAATGAACTTAAGGTTCAAATAAACTATGCCATTGCACCACTCAATAAGTGGTACTTATTGATCAGAAATGTTTTACACCTTGCCAAAAAAATTAGAGAATGTCTTAACTGTTTGATGAACCTACATGTTTACATAATTTTAATTGCAAACATTCACCATTCAATAAAGATATAATGTTCTACATAATTTTAATTGCAAACCTTCACCATTCAAGAAAGATATAATGTTCTGAACCCACACACATAACCGAACCAATAAAATGGTTAGATATTATCCAAATATGGTCAGATTTAAAAGTAATAGCTCTTAACTTAATTGAGCAGACAGAACACCATACAAATGCATGGCATCCATCAAATGGGCTTACATATGCATGTCTGATACCCTCTCATCAGAGAGTTATTATCTTCTGCTACATCCTCCTATTGATTTTGTATGATTGAATTGTCCATTACACAAACTATACTACACAACCACCAAGCTAAACACATACATGACTAGTCAACACGCCTATAGGCTCATCAGGATAGTGGGGTATCATCCTACTTGTGCCTTTCCAGATAGCTTACCTGTTGGAGCAGGAAGAATATATACTTTTAAGCATTACAGAGGTTCTTCAATAAGCATGAAGTGCACTGCAAAGAAGAATTGAGCCACCTGATACTTACCTATTAGCAACAGCTTGAAATAAAGGAAAGCTATAACAATAGCCATGTAAGCATGAAGGACTTGTTCCCTACAAATGTTGTTATGAAAAAGGAATCCCTCCCCAAATTACAGGCATATATGCACAGACGGAAGAAATAAATAGCTGAATACTAGCAATTCAGATAGTCACTTCAACAGAGTAATCCTGAAGGGAAAAACAAACAAACAGCTTCACTAAGATCATCTGTCCTCCAAGAAACTTTGGTCTTACAAAAACGCACACTACTGTGCAAAAATTGCAGGTCATTTATTTTTAAGCTCTGTTGAAAAAAAACATGTGAACTTGCCTATACCATTTCTTTAACACTGATACACTTTTAAGACACCCCTACAGCTTAGATACTGGTATGCTGCCACTCATTGGTAGCGCAAAGCAATTAGCATCCCCCTTTTAATGGACAGAGGAATATAAGATCATTCTCAATAGAAGAAATAGGAAGACTTCCACAATTGTTACAGTAAAAATATTGTCTATTCTGCTCACCACTTAGAGTATCTAATTTCAAGTTCATAAGTTAAATATTGTATCCATCCAATAACAAATGACGACGATGCACCATGTTTGAAGCAGTTAGGGAACTCATTAGACAACAGAATTAACGGATATGAGAAGAATAACATAATTAAGCATAAATGTGCAAAGCAAATCGAAACAAAAGAAAGCACATCATTAATGAAAGCACACAGAAGGCAGTAAAGGTTTACATACTCAGCTAAATGTGCAGATGTACAACGGTATACTGAAGACAGCGAACCCATGCATAGAGAGATTATTTCTTGTTAGTATCTATTGTCTATATTTCACCTAACTGCCCCTTCAGTACACCCGTCAGGAAATCAAATGCAACGGAACCCCTAGTGTAGGAAAACCAAACTGTATGCTCAAGCACATGAAACAGAGGCTTTGAAGTTTGCTAGGGCAGCTTGTATGTTGTTCTGCCTGTATGCCCTGGCAAGACACCTCACAATAGTTTAATCAGGGAGCTTCTACTAGAAGAGAAGCTTTACATTATAAATAGGCTTATATATGGCCAATTTGGTCCTAGAGTAAACTTGAATGCAAATAATAACTGAAGCTAACTCAAACCACCATTTTAAGCATAGACCCTCCAAAAAATAAATGGACAATCCATGATAAGAGAACTTGGCCATAAATTCACATCAAATTTATTTATCATTTATAAAATGCTTATCTGCTACTCCCTCCGTCCCAACAAAGAGTGCACTTTTACCTATGTATCTGGACAACGCATTGTCCAGGTACATAGGTAAAAGTGCACTTTTGTTGGGACAGAGGGAGTACTTAACATATGCTAGCAATAATTACTTAATATAGATATAGTTTAAATCTAACACTGCAAGCCTCAAATCTTTCCAAATTGTTGCTGGTGCTAATGCTCATCACTTTGATCTCCAGAAGATCATCCACTGTTACTTTGTAAAGAAATTGAAACCTTAGAAGCATGTCGGTTTTATCATTCCTATATGCTACAATTGGGATAATGCTTGAACATGGAATAAGATATAAACATCATCCATGTAAATGGTCAGTGAGCTACCTACAGGACAATATATAATATCAGCATTAAATAAGTAAAGAGAAGGGGGGAGAGGAGGAAAGGCACCTCATTAGCAACCTACAAGGAAAGAGATCTAGCAAATGTATAGAAATAGATCTGGTGAGTTTGTCTAAGTGACAATTGATCTCCCAAGACATTCACACATTTCAAAACTAGAAAGTTAGCTCACAATGACCAGAAGAAGCTTTCCGCACTCAAGAAGCAAAATTGAAACAGAATCGATAAACCAGACACCATTAGTAGCATAACACGGCACAACTTATGAGTACTCATACTCTACAGATCTTGCAAAAATTTGCATAAAATACAAGGTAATGTTTCACAATTATCTCCACACACTATTAACCAGAAAAGACAGAGAAAAGGCAACAACTGTCAACAATGACATATTTCTTTCTTCCTTTATTTCTTACAAATCTATGGGCAAATGATTGCCAATGTAAGGCTACTCTCTGGAGCTAAAAAAACTTGATCAAGGTACCCAGGGAAGATCAAAATGTTTGAGGTTGCACCAAATTATTAATCTAATGCAGCACTGCACGTCCCACTTTCCGGAAACCAATTGCAGGCCCTCCAAATGGAATTAAAATGAAGAGATTAGACATAACCAAGTAAGAAGCTACATGAGAAAGTTCTATCCAACCTTCAGCTCAGCCTAAAATGCCAGAGGGCAGAAATTCCCCATCAAGGAGTAAACAGGCTCAGCAGAATTTGCCTTTTTTATCCTTCCTTTTGGTCAAGATGTACAGTTTTGATAATATAATAGCTCTTGTATGTCAACAACTCATCACAGCACAGTTGTACACAAAGCTTCCGGAATGGCGGGTGCCAATGATCTTCCAATCAGGCAGTCCATTATTGGGTACCCAGGAACAAATTTCAATCACCCCACTACCACCAACACTCATTCCACCAATGACAATGAGCATATCTCCACAACTGCGAAAAGCCAAGCCCCAGCCATGAACTGATGTATACCTCCCAGGTAATGATCCAAGAGTGATCCAAGCATTATTTTCCTTGTCATACTTCCTAACCTCCTTCGATGCATAATCAGCAGCATAAAGTTCATTATTCACAACAGCAACAGCGGTGGAGCACCACTCCCACCATTAAGGCCCCGCGCCATATCTGGGATCAAGCGCCAGGTGCCATTCTCCAAATCAAACTCCTCAGCACAACTAAGGATCTCATTGTGCCTCTCAGCCTTCCCGCCAATGACATAGAACTTGCCATCCATGAAGAAACCAGAGCACATCTGCCGTGCCCTGTTCATGTTTGGAAGTGTGGTCCATGTCTGCATCTCAGAATCATAAAGCTCAGCAGAGCTCAATGTACCACTCTCACCGATACCACCAGCTACAATAGCCTTCTCACCAAAGCTTGCTGAGCCAAACAAGCACCTCGGTGTGTTCATCATCTCTCCTGTTGTCCAGGAATTAGTTAGAAGGCTATACCTCAGCACAACATGCGCCTCCACCCTCCTTCCAAAGACAAGGATATTGGTGCCCACAGCCAGGGATTCTTTATCAGCAAGGGTAAAGCATTCTATGGGAGGCATGGAAGGGATGCTGAACCACCGTTGGCGGCACAGATCAAAACCATCCCACTCGAGCACATTGCATGAGCAATAGATCATCTGCTCAACAATCCGGGCCTCCCGTCTCAACCTATAAAGCTCCCCATACCTTACAAGGGAGTAGAAAGACCGGTTAACACATGCCACATCGTAATAGTAAGACCGGGGAAGACGGAGCAGGCAGGAGATTGCCAACTCCCGGCCGATCCCGCCGATGAGCTCACTTGTGTTGACTTCACCATTCTGATCAGCATCTTCCATCTCGGAGCCCCAACCTTCGATTGCAGGATTCCCCGAACCAGTGCAGACCTTATTCTTCTGCTATAACAATTCACCAGACCCTCCACCTGTCCTCTCTGTTCCCACGCCACCTGCAGGCTTCCAGTCACACAGTTGCTGCTTCCCGAAGTGTGCTTTTTCAGAGGGGGTCAAATCAGGGGTCGAGCTTGATGAGGTTGCTGAATCTATGGCCAATATTACGTGCCGGTCCCCCAACATGACCAGAGCAGCCTTCAAACTTCACAACAACTCTACAGCAATCCTTAAGGCTGCATGAATCTTCCAGCAGCCAAATCCGCAGAAGCAACTAGTTGCAACTGGAAACAATCCCTTTTCTCTCCTTATAAATTCAGGATTGAACCTGCAAGGTGAGAGCACAAGTTGGTCAGGTGAAAACGCAAAAGACTGCAAACAACGGCAACCGTTTCGGCTTCAAGATCCAGAACACATAAATTCTTGCATCAAATACTCCGACCAAATCTCCCCTGCCCCCCGAATACGCAACAAATCAAGGGAGTAAATAGTACCGGTAACCGATCTTACCTCCGAAGCAATCAAGAAGCGGGCGCAATCAGGGTAACCGATCTCGAATTGCGGGAGAAGTAACGGGTCTTGCCGCCCGTGCATTCCACCGGCAAGGTCTGACCGCAACCGCCGCCGGCACCAGAGGAACCTGAGGATTAGCATCAAGATCCGGCCTTTTCATCAGGAGCAATCAGGAGAACGAAGATCCCCAAGGAGCCCACCGGGCAACTCAAGAAATCACGAAAATTCACACTGGGAAATCAAGAGGGAAAAGAGGCAACCCAGCGGACAACTCACCGATCAGTCCCGCGCCATTGGGACCTCCCGCAGCGGCGCGCCGCCGGAAGGTGAACAGTGGAGACGCATCCCGGGCGCCGCCGAGCCACAGGCTTCGGCTTTGTGCTTATCAATCCCCACACCTCCCTCTCCCGGTTTTTTTTTTTCTCTTCCTCCCTCCTCCCCCTTTCTTTTCTCTTTCTCCCTCCCAAACTTGTTTTTCTTCTCTCCCCTGTTTTTGTATTCTATCGGCAACTCAACTGTGAAAGGGAGAGAGTGGAAGGTGGTGATGGGGAGGTTTGCCCTTTGCCCGTATTTATATTGGTGATTAGGCTTTACCGTTTTGCTAAAATCCATCGATGCCACAAAGGTGCACACGAAGAGAGATGTGGTTCCATCTTCAACTTTAATTAGATTCAAAAACAGTCTCCAACTTTTATTTGTTGGAGTTTGGAGGTAGAGTGACAATTAATGTTGGAGCTAGCGTGACGATTAACTCTTGGTGCTAGAGTGACGATGTATTTCGGAGGTTTCTTACTTATTGACAATGCTGATGATGGAGTGATGTGTATTCGGTGTGTCTGGTTGCTAGCTGTTCTAAATTTTATACCAAAAGATATGCATAAGATGCTGGCAGGCTCTAGCTTTATAATTGTTGAAAATGCATTAATGATGTGTGGTTGAACGATTTCTTTCCTTGGCGTTAAATGCTAAGGATAGATGCCATGCGTTCGTTTGTAAAATGTCGTTGGGATTTTGGAAATATATGAGATGGCAATGAGATGTCACATGTGCAGTAGTGGGATCTCATGTTTACTGGTTTGTAAATATTGGTGTAACTAGTGGCGTATTATTGGGCTACAACCTTATATGCCAACTCATGGTGAGATAAGAGATATAGATGGAGTCAAAGGATTCTTTTTCCAGATTTTTTTCTATTAATGCTAGAGATATACTCCATCCATTTTTAAATATTTTTGTTTTACCTTTTCCATTTATTTGAATATTCATCATTTATATAAATATTATGTAAATCAATATACCGCAAGGCACACTTTAAATATTTAGGAATAGGGGAGGCATTGGTAGATATTATTGCTTCTTCCAGTAATGAAATATTATCTTCCACCAATGAAATGAAGTGATCTACTTTCCCTATGGTTTATAGGCTTATGGTTTAGTTTGGATTGTGGAGAAAATTATAACACATGGATATATAATGTCCAAAAGCTATTGCATAATACCATGCTTGCTACAAGAACTTTCTGAACAATGAGTATATGATGTATCCAGAAAATAAACTTTTTTCTGATATTGGTTGGATATGTGGTTTAAATAGCTAGGTTGATGAAAATGGATCTGAAACGGTCGGTAAACGGTATCACAAATTTTGCAAATTTTACAAATATATCACGAAATTTTCAATTTTTTTTATTTATCAAGTGAATAGATCAAACGGAACAGTATGATGAAAAAAGTTAGTTAAAAATAATAAGTATTGTAATACGATAAAAAAAGGGATCAATCAAAACGGTTACATTTTCATCCCTAACTTTGTGATATCTTCGAACGAGAGTAGACAGGGGAAATAAAAGTGGAATACATTAGGGCTTGTTTGGTTACGGTCCTCAGCCAGGCAGATGCTCCCAGGCAGCAATCATGGCCCCAGGCTGAGGAAATCGACGGCCTGAGCATGCTGCCTGAGCCAGGCAGCGAATCACAGGCACCAAGCAAACAAGCCCTTATAGCATGAAGTTGAAGTTGCTTGGAATGTCCATTGATCTTCGAGTCAAGCCGCAATCTATGAGTGCATTGCCCATCTTGTGCATGCATGTGTACATATCTTCTATAACTATATAGGAGATCCTCACTAAAAATTTCTCTCAACTCTCATGAAGCCACATCATCACCTTCCACTAAGATGCATTAATTGTAACTTGGTCCACATTTTCTATTCATTAGATTATGTCTTATTTTTTATCTTTTCAAAAGTAGCATAAAAGTTTATGATTTGCATCAAGAGATAGCTTATATGGCTTTCGGGGTAATCTTTACGAGTGCACTATTTTTACGAGCAACTAAACAACCACAGTGATTTATAGTTACCAAAAAAACCTTCAAATCCCGCTGCAACGCGCGGGGAATCACCTAGTATGAAATAAGGAAATGCCAAACATATAAGGAACCATACGATTGGACAATTGGTGCTCTTTTCTCAGGTGGGGCTTCTACTTTATAGGAATTTAAGAAGTTTTTAGTTGTGAACAAGCCGTACACTCCACCAAATCATTTAGTATATGAACTTTACAGGAATTGTACCCACAAATAGAAAAAACTTGTTGCCCCAGATGGGAGTGGGTGTTTGCATATTAATTCTCCCAGGCCCATGACATTTTTTTTATTCTCGATTGTTTGCAGCGCACTCCCCTTCGTAAAACAGATCCTTCATATTGTTTAATTTGATCCATACCTGGAGAGGCTAACAAACTATTGTTTTTTTAGAAACAACTATTGGGGCATTTAAATTTGCAATGAAATGATATGCCGTTGCCGTGTGTCTGCCTTACATCACTAGCTGTGTGGTCCTAGCATTTTGCATCTTCCAAGTGCCAAAAGGACAGGCACAGGCGTACGTCAGGCTCATCAGGCCTCTTTTTATCCAAGGTAGTAAAGAAATAGGATGCCATTTCATTCCCAAAAGAAGGTAGAATTTGACAGTGTACTATGTACGAGCTGCCGTTTTTGTCTATGGGAGTAGTACGACGCCCGTGTTTAGTTCCCACACGAAATTTTTACCCATCACATCAAAGAAGAATCTTAGATGCATGAAGTATTAAACGTAGACGAAAAAGGTGAAAAGTTATATGGATGGGCTGTAAATCGCGAGACGAATCTAATGAGCCTACTTAATCCATGATTTGCAATAGTAGTGCTACAGTAACCATCCGCTAATTATGGATTAATTACCCTCTAATTACCATCGTTAGATTCGTCTCGAGATTTCCAACCTGTCCATATAACTTTCCACCTTTTTCGTCTACATTTACTACTCCTAAATTGGTAAAATCAATACCCGAAATCTTTTCACCAAAAACTTTCATCAACTAAACACGGGCGATGGATGACTCATGAGTGATTCGCACAAACCTCGAACTAGAAAAAAGAAAGTGCAAGTATAAAATATGGAGAATTGCGCGCTATCCTCCTTCCAACCATGCAAGTATCATCCTTAAAATGTCCATTAAATAGAGCGTCAATTGATTTTCTCTGATGAATTAACTGACTGAAAAATATTATTATGCAACTAGGGATATATATCCTTTTTCAAATAATAATTTTGGATATTTAATTAATTACATTCTAAAGCAGAGTTATTTCGATGCCAAAATTTAGTAGTATGCACTTAATGTATAGTAAATTTTAACAAACCCTTTGTCTCAGTGTCTCTGAAGTCTGAAGCATACATATGCAGGCCTATCTGAAGTCATGATTATTGCCCGGTTATGAATCTTGCTGCAGTACCACAATGAAATGCTAACGGAGACTGATACATTATTCTTAAGATTGATTATTTACTTCTTTCAGGATGGTTACATAATGTTAATTAATATCGATTTATAATAATACATCATGGAATATTGATAGAAACCAATCATTTTAAATATATCTGTACACAAGAATTATCATCTTTGAATGTCATGTCACGAAGACAGACCCGTGGACTAATCAATTAGCATTGACAGCGATCCTTTGCAAATGCAGACAAGTGCACTCCCAAATTAAAGCACTAAAGAATTCATGTCTATAATACGCTCACGTGCTAAAAATGACCAAGCCATGCATTGCACCATCGGTAGCAAATTCACACACGTAGCTCGATCAACATCCGAAAGGAAATTAATAAATATAATAATAAAGCATGTTTTGGTTAGGTAAAACTGGTTCTACCACAAACAAGACACCAGTATTTTCTCACTAAAGGCTATAGCTACATCGTCTCATGTATGTAACCTGCCATATTACACAAAACCAGCACCATGAGTCTCATCCTAGAAGAACCTCCAACCCAACTTGTTGACATTCATGGAGACCGCCGCCACCGTTGCGACCGAGCACGCTTTTCGAGACCCGCCGCGTGGTCCGTCAAGCTGCGGAAAAGGTCAGCACAGAAGGAACTATCCGTCACTGTTAGCATCGATGCTCCATGAAAGTGGAATTGGAGGTCATCAGAGCAGGAAAGCAACTCCCATTGCTGGAAAGCAACCGGGGCCGTTGGCAGCCACACAACGGAAAGAGAAGGGCACAAGCATGGACACACACCTGATGACTACCTGAGGCGTTGATTCGGTTGGCCTCTGCGTGAGGCATCTGGGCGCGACGGTGAGGTTTCGTGACTCTTTTTATTAGTTTTTTACGCCGATTTGATCATTTGAACGAGTCCTCTGGTGCTTTGGGAGCGCCGGAATGAGAGGCATGGGCTGCATTGGCTGCTTGAATTGGGTTGGTTGCCAGAAGAGCTGGGCACCTTG
The DNA here is from genome assembly GCA_015476505.1 of Urochloa ruziziensis. NCBI lineage: Eukaryota > Viridiplantae > Streptophyta > Magnoliopsida > Poales > Poaceae > Urochloa > Urochloa ruziziensis. The sequence continues at coordinate 43,972,083 of CM027126.1, read as the reverse complement.
CTTTCCACATGCCGATATATGGAAATGGAATCCAGCTAGAGAGAGATCTAGACGGCATGATTAAATGTTCTCCTGTTATTCTTTTCATAATATATTTGTGTTCTTGATAAGAGTATTAGTGGATGGTGATTAAATTATTAATTAATATATATCAAGGACATGTTTAGTATATATGCAACGGCATGTGCACATATATGCAAAATATACATAAGGGCATTCTTCTTAAAGGAAGCGTTCACGTCCAGGCTTCGGCGCACGATAGATTTCGCCAAGCAGATTAAAAAAAAATCCTTGAACTTTGACGAAGTTTACAGAAAAAATGTGCAGTAAATCTCTAGTATTAAATCTGTTTCATCAATTCAATCATGAACTATGCTTGAATTATATTGTTTGATATTGCAAATATTAGTACTACCTCCGTTCCAAATTATAGATCGTTTTGGCTTTATTAGGTTTATAATTTTTGTTATGCACCTAGAACGCTATGTCTACATTCATAACAAAATCTATGAATCTAGAAAAGTCAAAACGACCTATAATTTGGAACATAGCAAGTATATTTTTCTATAAATTTAGTCAAAATTTTAAAAAAAAATAAAATTGACTCGGGATGAAACTAAAATGACCGGGCCTACATTTTAGAATCGACGGAGTACCATTTTACGATCGAGAAGATATCATCAAGCCGGTCCCAAGAGCATGCTTTGACGTAGTCAATAGATAAAGGATGAGCCACACAAAGTCCCAAACAATCATCACTATACCCATCACACACAGCACATACAAACACTAGTGACGTCCAAATCACCAGCAAATAGCTAGGTTAGCCAGGAACTCGTCCATCCATGCACGCGCTTTGTGTGGCGCTTGACTGGCTCTCTAGCTCCCCACCAACGTCCGTGCCATCTCCATCACATCCATCCATCTAACACACCAACAACGGCGTCGTCAAAGCTTTCGGTCGTGGAAGAAACACAATCATT